>CM067312.1:23153152-23664074 GCA_034231615.1 Meghimatium bilineatum
GTTAAAGTGTTTTACTTCACACATATTCACTCACACATATCCTGTTATATCATACACACTCTTTCACACACAGACATTCAAACATAGCGTATCACACATAGTATATAACACGCATTCGTGGCACTTACTTCACATATAGCCTATCTATTCACACATAATTACTCAAACATAGCCTTTCACACATAGCCTTCACACTGTTATCTGTTACTTCACACATATTATTTCGCACATGGCCTGTCACACATGCCCTTTCACACATGTTATTTCACACTCACTGTTAACTGTTACTTCACACATGCCATTTCACGCCACTGCTGGCTATTGCTTCCCACATAGCCTTTCGCACAGGTCACTCAAACATAGCGTATCATACAAGCCACTCAGACATAGCGTATCATACATTACCTTTTACAAATAGCCATTGAAATATAGCCTTTCAAACATAGCTTTCAAACATAGCTTTCAGGCATGCTGTTAACTGTTACTTTTAGCACAGTATTTCACATACATGACCTAGCACACTTTTTTTTTCAGACTCACTGCTTGCTATTTTGCTATTACTTCACACAGAACCTTTCACACACACGCACACTATCGGCTATTACTTCACACAGAACCTTTCACACACACACACTATTGGCTATTACTTCACACATAACCTTTCATACACACACACTATCGGCTATTACTTCACACAGAACCTTTCACACACACACACTATCGGCTATTACTTCACACAGAACCTTTCATACACACCCACTATTGGCTATTACTTCACACAGAACCTTTCATACACACACACTATTGGCTATTACTTCACACATAACCTTTTATACACACACACTATTAGCTATTACTTCACACAGAACCTTTCATACACACACACTATTGGCTATTACTTCACACAGAACCTTTCATACACACACACTATTGGCTATTACTTCACACAGAACCTTTCATACACATACAATATTGACTATTACTTCACACATAACCTTTCACATTGTCGGCTTTTACATCACACACAGTCTTTTCCACTCATTGTCGGCTGCTGCGCAGAAGACATCATCCTTCTGGCGAGATGTTACTGCTGCAGACTACACTAGATTTTGGCTGCCCATTTATGACGTCAATAATTTGATGCTAATGATTTATTCTCATCCCATCCCTCGTCAACAACTGTTAATAAATCTTTCCAGCTATTATTTTAGATGTACGTAATTGTTACAGATTTAAGAAAACAATATTTTTTTATGAGTGGTTACAAAATATTTTTTCTAACAATTCACTGAAGATATATTTGTTTGTTGAATATGGTCATATTTTTGTATATGGAATTTACTTGATATCTTTAAATACACTAATATAAACATCTTAAATGCAGTGTGTGTTTTTAATGAACAATAAATACATTTTGTTGTTACAATAATGATGTACTACCACATCGATAACTTATTGATACATAAGACTTTCGTAGGTTTACAAAATTCTTCTTTCATCTGTGGATTAGTTTGAAACACAATTAAAGTAGTTTTTCATTGTTTTTAGATGTAGCATCATCTGAGCGTAAGCCAACGAGGTTTAATGCTTGCCTCATGTCAAGATATTCTCTGCAAATTCTAGCTGCATTTCTTGAAATTTCTTGAAATAATTTTAGAATTGAATGTTTTATACTAAGTCTTGCGAAAGTGTATTAACTTTGCGTGGAAACAGCTCAAATCCGATTTGATAATTGTGACATTTAATTTCATTATCTACTGCCAAGAGTAAAGACAGAACAATATATCTCATAGCATAGGCCCTATGTGTGATACAGTTAGTTAAAACATAGCATATGTGTGATACAGTTAGTTAAAATATAGCATATGTGTGATACAGTTAGTTAAAACAGAATATGTGTGATACAGTTAGTTAAACATAGAATATGTGTGATACAGCTAGTTAAAACATAACATATGTGTGATACAGTTAGTTAAAACTGTGATACAGTTAGGTAAAACAACAATTTCACATTTAAGTGTGTTTAACATCTATTTTAAACAATTTAATTAACGTATATTCTTCTTCTTCATAGTTCATTACAAACTTCCGCTGGATCTCTCTTGTAGTAGAACAATGATCCTACTAGATTTCCAACAGGATGTAGTCCAGATAATGGAAATGCGTTGTGTCATCGTTTTTTTACACCAATGACCCGACACGCCCGTCTTCGACAGTGATTGGTATGTATACAAATTAACAGTATTGTTGGCGTCAACTTTTTTAATTCCCCCTCCTGTCGACAACTGTCAAACTTGTTCAGAAGTCCCTCGTTCAGAAACGCTGCCTCTTCTAATTGTTGGCGTAATTTATTGACGACAATATATTCTACAATGAAAGTGCCATGGTAACTAGTATATTGAATAAAGTATATCAAGTGACATATTCTTTCCAGAACGTTGTCTTTGTCGTGGATACTTTGAACGCCTCTCTGTTCCGGGCAAGCAGGCCTGCATTGGCCAAAGACATGTGCATACATTCTTCGTTGTCGCTGGTCAATAGCCTTCACCTCCTCTTTTTCTCTTTCCCAGCACTCTGCCCTTTAAAATCAGCCTTTCGATACCATCATGCCGCTTTAAGTGTCCAAAATACTGTAGCTTCCTTCTTATGATGGTATTTAGAAGCCACCCTTTGTTTAGTTTCAGTAGTTTCAAAACTTCAATGTTCTTCTTTTTCTCTGTCCATTGAATAAAATACTTACGCATACTACAAGATACCTTGAGA
Source organism: Meghimatium bilineatum (assembly GCA_034231615.1). Taxonomy (NCBI): domain Eukaryota; kingdom Metazoa; phylum Mollusca; class Gastropoda; order Stylommatophora; family Philomycidae; genus Meghimatium; species Meghimatium bilineatum. The sequence goes on from CM067312.1 coordinate 23,155,916, forward strand.
ATTGAATGAATTTATAATATATTGCACCGTAGTATATTGTATTTGTGTAATATATTGCAATGTTTTGTGCTACCTATTTGCAGGCCACATTACATTGAAGTATATTGTAATATATTTGCAGGCCACATTTCGTTAAAGTAAATTGCATATTGTAATATATTTGCAGGCCACATTACATTGAATTATATTGTATATTGTGATATATTGCATTGTTCTGTGCTACCTATTTGTAGGCCACATTATAGTATATTGAGTGATCAGGAGACTACTATAAAACTGTGTACCATATGGTAAGTAAATAGAGGGGACAAATATATAAAAAGGGTTAAATACTAGCTTCATCTGTGGTCGAAACGTCGAACCTGTGTATTGTTCAACATAAAGCTGCTACTACTTTGTATATGTTTTTTCAATATTTACTTACCATCGAATTATGTTTTAATCTTTTGTGCTACATATGTGCAGGTAACGTTAACTTGAACAGAGATTTTTTTTAAACAACTAAAGAGTACAACTTCATGATCAGATGACTTGAATACCAGATTAACGGACAAAATAACCAGAACCTACCGATTGTCTAATGAGTAATAGATGAGAAATGATGAAACGCCAAGTACTTTATAATACAATATAATTACCTTCAAGTTGTAAAATATAATATAAATCGTTAGTCAATGTTTCAGCAGTTACCACATAGACATGTACTTGTCTGATTGAATACAGTAAAGTCTAGGCTGACTAAAGTATTCAAGAGAAACAGAATCGCCTCTTAGATCTGGCGACGGGCTGGAGACAATCTAATTCAACAACTTAAATGCAGAAAGAGATACGTTAAAAATATTGATTATTTTACTATCCAATGAAAGTAATCAAATAACGGTGGTCGCCCGTGTGTGTTATATGAATAATACATTATATTTACGTTATAACTAGTAATGACTATTTACATTTCTATAACAAGTTGATGGGTTTCGTCTTGTTTCTCTTCTTCATTGTTTTTCAAATACTGTTTGAATTCCTATTTTTTAATTTTTTTGGATATAGGCCTACTCAACTAAATCGATGTTTGACATGTAGTGTTTTGTAGAAACGAAGAGGGATCACGTAATAGTGATACTGTTATATGTCATATATGTAGTTAGAGATGACTAGGGTAAGAAAAAAGCATTTTTGGGAATCTCCCTCGATTAGTGGTTAAGCTGTTCGCCTTGTGTTCAAGAGGTCACGGGTTCGAAATCGGCTCGTGTCGTCTTGTTTATAAAGTGGATTTTTTTTTAGATCCCTGTGGATTATCACTTGAAGCTACGGAGTTACGTGCTATGACTGGTACTCTCGGCAGGCTGCGTGCCGCTTCGTTGAGAGGGACGGAGTACATATGGGAAACCGAGTACAGTGAAGTCAATCTTCTACGGCGTTTAAACCCTTCTTTTAGAGTAAGTTATTCATGTGGTTAACTATGCCTTTATGCTCTCAAACCCATTTCAACCATACCTACAATTATCTCAGAAAGTTACCAAAAACATGAATAAAACATTGTCTTTCGATATTAGTAAGTATAACCCGGTTTATGTATTTGACTTTTCCAGTTCACCATTATCAGTTTTTCTAGTGATTCGGCATTCGCTGGTGTGGTAACCATGGCCCGGGCTTCTAGTTTAGAGTGCAAATAATAGGGATATTGTATTCCTTTCACCAATGTCGCAGGAGGCCATTAAGGAATGTTGGGGGATAGGGAAAGAACCTGTCACCTGTGAAAAGAAACATGGGGTTCAGTGCATTCTCGAATTCTTACTTCTGTCTTCTAATAAATGAGACCCATGAATGATGAGGAGATGCAGGCCGGCAGACATTGTACCTTTGTTGTTTTATGGTATACTTCTAGATGGTTGGGAATGCAAGATGAACCAGCACAGCTAGTGGTTAAATGATGAGGTTTAATGAGTTGTTAAATGTGACAGAAAAATGATGAGATAGTTAACCCAGATGTGTATGATGCGTTCATGGAATGACGTGCTGATACTGAGATACTGGCACACTGAAATGCATCACATTGAGGACTAAATAGACTTCCATAAATCCCCCCCCCCATAATACAAACATGCCTTAGAGACAATAAAGATTATCGGTTTCACCTCGGTTACTCAATGAGGAGGACATGTACATTTGCCATACATACTATGTTCTGTCAAGAGCTACCTGCTAACAAGTGAAGACATTATTTCATCACCATCACATAGATTTCTATAAAATCATAGCTCTGCGGCCTCTTATCTTCCACTCTCCTGTCTTTTTTGTGTCCATGATCAATATGTCAATTTAAATATGCAAAATTCTATGTTATATAACACTGAAGAATCCTTCTTTATGTTACTATCCTTCTATATGCACTGATTCGGGACGGAATATTTTTAGCGTTTAAACGTAATTAAATTTGGTTCGATTTTTGTGTGTGCACATGCATCACGGAACGAAGAAATAGTACTTCTAAATATATTTACATTATAATGTAATATATATATTTCGAAACAGAAATGGACAGAGAATGTGATTATCACAAGATCATTTTGTAAGGAAAATGTGGTTAATATATAAAAATTATTTTAGACAGAAAAGAAAATATGTAAATGAAACATAAATATTATTTTAGATATGATATTTGACCTTACCGCATTTTTGAATCAATAAATTCCACACAAACTGTATTATTTCTGTTAGATAATCCAATTACGAACACAATAATGTATAATATATATGCATAGTGCGTCAAAAATGTATTATTTAGAAAGAATTTCGACATCTATCAAAAACAGTAGACTTAACTTTACATGAAACTCAAATGAAAATAAAGCTAATTTTTCTTACAAAATGGCGTAAATTTGCAAACATGATGCTAGAAGCAATTGCCAGGTTGGATTTCATAATAAATGAGACCAAAGTAAATAAAATAGTTATTATTTTACGAAAATAAGTAAATTGGAAAAAATATATAAAACATATAAGGAAAAATGACGTCACATACCCCCATTATCAAAACTTATCAATAACTTAACAAAATTGATATCAATACACATAAAAATCATGCAAGAAGTAATGTGGACATATTACACTTTCGATTGGAAACATTCTTATGTTGATATAAATACCGAAAAAAACAACATGAATGTCATTGGAGTATGACTTATAGGAGTCTTTTCAGCCAGAAGACATAGTATTTATTGACTTGTTTAAGTCTCCCTGGCTGGAATGAGTTAATTAAGGGACATATTCCACAGCATATACTTCGTATTTTTAATGATATCTTTGCCTGTCACATTCTATTTATTATCTATGTTGACCACCTCTATCTGATGTTATCTTCTTCTATAGACATCTCACGCGTCTTTTACCTTATTTGAGGTCATGTCTCAACCAGCACCAAACAATCCACATTTCAATTGTCACATACACATCAAAGAAGACGAACTTCAAACAATCTATTGCTAGACCTACCTGGACAATTATAGAAGGTTGGCAATGAGTTACAAAGATGGTGACGAATATAGTGTTTTTGGTCTGGCTTTGGTGTCTGCTGCTATAGTCTCAGTTTGCAGATGGGATGTTTAGGGGTATCATGGCAGCGACCTTTACCTAATTTAATATTAGTTGAGAAAAACAGAGGGTAGCAACATAAGCCTCAAGTCGTTCAAGTATGACAACACCGGGTCTAGCACTGTGAACAAAATTATACAAGAAAAGAGCAAGTCTCAAAAATATTTGAAATATAATTGAAATCAGCCATAGGCCTATTGGTGAAATGATGATGTGCAAACAGCATGGGGTGATAAATAGCAAGCAGTAGTAAAGCGACAAAAAAGCAAGAGAAACAGAATCGATGCAGCCGCGGTGGAGCGAGTGGCCGTACGGCTAGAATGCCGGCCTCAGATTCCAAAGGTCCCGGGTTCAATTTGCGGTTGGGACAAGATGAAAAAATTGTTACGTTCAAAGAGACTGCTAAATCTGTAAAGGATACAAAATTGGAAGAATTTGTTCAAAAGATTGCAAATAGAAGGTCACTAAAGCGATTCTGGCAACTGCAATAAATCTATGAATGGTCATACAAAGCGCCAGATTATTACTAACTTTCAGAGCATAGATCGCTCGTGGCACACAAAAAAACAAGAAACTAATGGTACAGCCTTGCTTACACATTAACATAGGCTTCTCACTACCGTGAACTCACGTTTATGGACTATTTGTTTGTACATATTCACTGCAGTGAATTCACTTTTCAACCCGTGGACTTTTATAAACTTTTTTTTTAACATTTTTGCTACCGTGAACTCACTTTTCAACACAGTGGACGTATATGTCCTTTTTTTAAAAACACGCTGACTACCTTGATCCTTAAAGATAGACAGATTATTTTTTTTACTATCGCCATAAACATTATTGAGAGCCGCAATTTGTTTTGTAGTAAATGAATATCAATTTTATCGAATATTGTTGTGATTGTCCTGGTATTTGGTTTTATTCAATTTTGAGAAAATTCATTTGTTTACAGAATAATATTACACAAAGCTGTGTAAATTAGAGAATTACACAAGATGATTTATACACGTATTTTCAAACAGAAAAATTACAACCAAAATTGATTCGACCTCAACAGATTTTTTTTAACGGGGATCTCCCTAGCGTAGTGGTTAAGCTGTTCGGCTTGTGTTCAAACTGTAAAGACCAAAACTGTAATGACCAAAGAGGTCATAAGTACGAAAACGTTTTTATTAGGAGTTTTTTTAAATTTTATTCAATTAATTATGGAATGTATGGCTTGCTTTCAATATTGGTGTCACCGAATTTGAACTTCTTAAGCCCTTTCTTCTTCTTCATTTTCTGCAATCCGTTTCATATGCTCAGAAGTATATAAAGGAAGACGGGCCGCTTCCATGAATTCAGTCGTCAGCAGGAGTTTCTCGAGATTGCACCACAGTTTTACCTTCAGATCTGTTTCTTTGGTCATGCTTTAGTTCTCACGTCATCGAAGAGTGGGCATATCTGCACAATGTGTTCTGGAGTCTGGGAACCTTTTGTCATGGTCAATATGGACAGCCATTATTTTTGGAAATGTGCTTGTAGTCTACAGTGTCCTGTGCAGAGCCTAAACATTGTGGTTTACTGTGATCTGTTTAGCTTTAGAATGAGGTTATGTGGAAAGTTGTTGTCTATTCTCTGACTCCATGTATGTTTGAAAAATTCCAGAACTAGTGGGGAAAAAACCGAGCTACACAATGCTGGTTACACAAGATATAATCAAGGACCTTCAAATGACGAATCGCATATCGTTTTCACACACTATATCAAACTGACATCTTTTTCATGTTTGAAGAACATCGCATCAAAATAAAGAATGAGATAAATAAGTAACACATTTGTAAGTGTTAACTAGACATCATGTGTTGGTTAACTAGGCATGCTGTGTTGGTTAACTAGACATGCTGTGTTGGTTAACTAGACATGCTGTGTTGGTTAACTAGACATGCTGTGTTGGTTAACTAGACATGCTGTGTTGGTTAACTAGACATGCTGTGTTGGTTAACTAGACATGCTGTGTTGGTTAACTAGACATGCTGTGTTGGTTAACTAGGCATGCTGTGTTGGTTAACTAGACATGCTGTGTTGGTTAACTAGGCATGCTGTGTTGGTTAACTACACATGCTGTTTTGGTTAACTAGACATGCTGTGTTGGTTAACTAGACATGCTGTGTTGGTTAACTAGGCATGCTGTGTTGGTTAACTAGACATGCTGTGTTGGTTAACTAGACATGCTGTGTTGGTTAACTAGACATGCTGTGTTGGTTAACTAGGCATGCTGTGTTGGTTAACTAGACATGCTGTGTTGGTTAACTAGACATGCTGTGTTGGTTAACTAGACATGCTGTGTTGGTTAACTAGACATGCTGTGTTGGTTAACTAGACATGCTGTGTTGGTTAACTAGGCATGCTGTGTTGGTTAACTACACATGCTGTGTTGGTTAACTACACATGCTGTGTTGGTTAACTACACATGCTGTGTTGGTTAACTAGGCATGCTGTGTTGGTTAACTAGAAGTAAGAGGCAATATTATGAACAAGACAGTGCAACTCAAGTATTGTTGTGAAATACAATACAACGCAAGACAACATCAAATCATGTAGACATGGCGCTAACTTCCCACAATATCTCAGTGTAAGTACAAAGGACTACGAATATCACTGGCTGAGAGAATTGTGAACTATATAAATGTTGGCAACAATGTTGAGCTGCATTATAAGATAAACATTTTCTGTCTGTCGGCGCTATTGTTGAAATGTTTTGTTTTAATTTACAGTCAGAAGTTAATTTTCAAAATGCACAATAGCGTTTCCAGTCTCCATTGTGCTGCTTAAAGTTGTGACTTCATATAAGCACAAGCTTATCACATTATCTTTGGCTAGTATCCTGCGCTATTCCCGTGCTAGGAGATTTAATACAAAACAGAGTCTGTACTTTAGTACCTTGTGTGTAGACCTTTCAGTGTCCGGTATGTAGATTTCAACCAACGAGATACGAATATTTTCATTTGTATTTCTGACAAATAATTTTTTTTTTTAATAAAGAAATAGAGGAGTCTTTCTCCAGAAATAAATCTTGTGTCCTGGTCACACCAGTTGATTCATGCTTTTCATTAGCTCACGACACGAAATACATTTAAGTAGCCAATGAAACGCTCAAATCAGTCGAATTATGACGGAAGAAGTCCACATGATACAAAAGAAGAAGGATTTGTGTCAATCGTCTGGTTGTATTTTTTCTTTCTTCTTATTTTCCAACAACAGTTTAATGATGATATAATAAACACGATGTCATCTACATAATAAGTAGGCAATAACTTTTTTTCTCAAACACTTAACAAAATAGAGGAAGAATAAATGTATTTATAAGTTGTACATATTTTGTCCTTTTTCTGGTTCGCTTCAAATGTGCATAAATCTGTATAGGCTCTGCATAGGTTATTTGGCACCTTAGCGTCTCTTGTACAAAGTTGTGCATTTTGTGCAGCTCATACAGAGACCAATAGAGCTGTACTTCCAGTACTGTTTCTAGGCGAGTTTCTTTTGTAACTCTTACACAAGTTCGGTTTTACTTCTAGTGGTGTTTCTATGCGACAGTGTCTTCTGTAGTTCATGCGGAGACCAATAGAACTTTACCTCCATTGGTGTTTCTATGCGAGTTTCTTGTGTAGCTTAGGTCTATACAGAGACCAGTTGAACTTTACTTCCAGTGTTGTTTCTATGCGACAGTGTCTTGTGTAGCTCATGCAGACTAGTAGAACTATACTTCTAGTGTTGTTTCTATGCGACAGTGTCTTGTGTAGCTCATGCAGACTCTAGTAGAACTTTACTTCCAGTGTTGTTTCTATACGACAGTGTCTTGTGTAGCTCATGCAGAGACCAGTTGAACTTTACTTCCAGTGTTGTTTCTATGCGACAGTGTCTTGTGTAGCTCATGCAGACTCTAGTAGAACTTTACTTCTAGTGTTGTTTCTATGCGACAGTGTCTTGTGTAGCTCATGCAGAGACCAGTTGAACTTTACTTCCAGTGTTGTTTCTATGCGACAGTGTCTTGTGTAGCTCATGCAGACTAGTAGAACTTGACTTCCAGTGTTGTTTCTATGCGACAGTGTCTTGTGTAGCTCATGCAGTCTAGTAGAACTATACTTCTAGTGTTGTTTCTATGCGACAGTGTCTTGTGTAGCTCATGCAGACTCTAGTAGAACTTTACTTCCAGTGTTGTTTCTATGCGACAGTGTCTTGTGTAGCTCATGCAGACTCTAGTAGAACTTTACTTCCAGTGTTGTTTCTATGCGACAGTGTCTTGTGTAGCTCATGCAGATTCTAGTAGAACTTGACTTCCAGTGTTGTTTCTATGCGACAGTGTCTTGTGTAGCTCATGCAGACTCTAGTAGAACTTTACTTCCAGTGTTGTTTCTATGCGACAATGTCTCGTGTAGCTCATGCAGACTCTACTAGAACTTTACTTCCAGTGTTGTTTCTATGCGACAGTGTCTTGTGTAGCTCATGCAGACTCTAGTAGAACTTTACTTCCAGTGTTGTTTCTATGCGACAGTGTCTTGTGTAGCTCATGCAGACTCTAGTAGAACTTTACTTCCAGTGTTGTTTCTATGCGACAGTGTCTTGTGTAGCTCATGCAGACTCTAGTAGAACTTTACTTCCAGTGTTGTTTCTATGCGACAGTGTCTTGTGTAGCTCATGCAGATTCTAGTAGAACTTGACTTCTAGTGTTGTTTCTATGCGACATTGTCTCGTGTAGCTCATACAGAGTCTAGTAGAACTTTACTTCCAGTGTTGTTTCTATGCGACAGTGTCTTGTGTAGCTCATGCAGTCTAGTAGAACTATACTTCTAGTGTTGTTTCTATGCGACAGTGTCTTGTGTAGCTCATGCAGACTCTAGTAGAACTTTACTTCCAGTGTTGTTTCTATGCGACAGTGTCTTGTGTAGCTCATGCAGACTCTAGTAGAACTTTACTTCCAGTGTTGTTTCTATGCGACATTGTCTCGTGTAGCTCATGCAGACTCTAGTAGAACTTTACTTCCAGTGTTGTTTCTATGCGACAGTGTCTTGTGTAGCTCATGCAGACTCTAGTAGAACTTTACTTCCAGTGTTGTTTCTATGCGACATTGTCTTGTGTAGCTCATGCAGTCTAGTAGAACTATACTTCTAGTGTTGTTTCTATGCGACAGTGTCTTGTGTAGCTCATGCAGACTCTAGTAGAACTTGACTTCCAGTGTTGTTTCTATGCGACATTGTCTTGTGTAGCTCATGCAGACTCTAGTAGAACTTTACTTCCAGTGTTGTTTCTATGCGACAGTGTCTTGTGTAGCTCATGCAGACTCTAGTAGAACTTTACTTCCAGTGTTGTTTCTATGCGACAGTGTCTTGTGTAGCTCATGCAGACTCTAGTAGAACTTTACTTCCAGTGTTGTTTCTATGCGACAGTGTCTTGTGTAGCTCATGCAGACTCTAGTAGAACTTGACTTCTAGTGTTGTTTCTATGCGACAGTGTCTTGTGTAGCTCATGCAGACTCTAGTAGAACTTTACTTCCAGTGTTGTTTCTATGCGACAGTGTCTTGTGTAGCTCATGCAGAGTCTAGTAGAACTTTACTTCTAGTGTTGTTTCTATGCGACAGTGTCTTGTGTAGTTCATGCAGACTCTAGTAGAACTTTACTTCTAGTGTTGTTTCTATGCGACAGTGTCTTGTGTAGTTCATGCAGAGTCTAGTAGAACTTTACTTCCAGTATTGTTTCTATGCGACAGTGTCTTGTGTAGCTCATGCAGACTCTAGTAGAACTTTACTTCTAGTGTTGTTTCTATGCGACAGTGTCTTGTGTAGCTCATGCAGACTCTAGTAGAACTTTACTTCCAGTGTTGTTTCTATGCGACAGTGTCTTGTGTTGCTCATGCAGACTCTAGTAGAACTTGACTTCCAGTGTTGTTTCTATGCGACAGTGTCTTGTGTAGTTCATGCAGACTCTAGTAGAACTTTACTTCCAGTGTTGTTTCTATGCGACATTGTCTTGTGTAGTTCATGCAGACTCTAGTAGAACTTTACTTCTAGTGTTGTTTCTATGCGACAGTGTCTTGTGTAGTTCATGCAGACTCTAGTAGAACTTTACTTCTAGTGTTGTTTCTATGCGACAGTGTCTTGTGTAGTTCATGCAGACTCTAGTAGAACTTTACTTCCAGTGTTGTTTCTATGCGACAGTGTCTTGTGTAGTTCATGCAGACTCTAGTAGAACTTGACTTCCAGTGTTGTTTCTATGCGACAGTGTCTTGTGTAGCTCATGCAGACTCTAGTAGAACTTTACTTCCAGTGTTGTTTCTATGCGACATTGTCTTGTGTAGTTCATGCAGACTCTAGTAGAACTTTACTTCTAGTGTTGTTTCTATGCGACAGTGTCTTGTGTAGTTCATGCAGACTCTAGTAGAACTTGACTTCCAGTGTTGTTTCTATGCGACAGTGTCTTGTGTAGTTCATGCAGACTCTAGTAGAACTTTACTTCTAGTGTTGTTTCTATGCGACAGTGTCTTGATTAGCTCATGCAGACTCTAGTAGAACTTGACTTCCAGTGTTGTTTCTATGCGACAGTGTCTTGTGTAGCTCATGCAGAGACCAATAGAACTTTACTTCCAGTGGTGTTACTATGCGACAGTGTCTTGTGTAGCTCATGCAGAGTCTAGTAGAACTTTACTTCTAGTGTTGTTTCTATGCGACAGTGTCTTGTGTAGTTCATGCAGAGACCAATAGAACTTTACTTCCAGTAGTGTTTCTATGCGACAGTGTCTTGTGTAGTTCATGCAGAGACCAATAGAACTTTACTTCCAGTAGTGTTTCTATGCGACAGTGTCTTGTGTAGCTCATGCAGACTCTAGTAGAACTTGACTTCCAGTGTTGTTTCTATGCGACAGTGTCTTGTGTAGTTCATGAAGAGACCAATAGAACTTTACTTCCAGTAGTGTTTCTATGCGACAGTGTCTTGTGTAGCTCATGCAGACTCTAGTAGAACTTGACTTCCAGTGTTGTTTCTATGCGACAGTGTCTTGTGTAGCTCATGCAGAGTCTAGTAGAACTTTACTTCTAGTGTTGTTTCTATGCGACATTGTCTTGTGTAGTTCATGCAGACTCTAGTAGAACTTGACTTCCAGTGTTGTTTCTATGCGACAGTGTCTTGTGTAGCTCATGCAGACTCTAGTAGAACTTTACTTCTAGTGTTGTTTCTATGCGACATTGTCTTGTGTAGCTCATGCAGAGACCAATAGAACTTTACTTCTAGTGTTGTTTCTATGCGATATTGTCTTGTGTAGTTCATGCAGAGACCAACAGAACTTTACTTCCAGTGGTGTTTCTATGCGACAGTGTCTTGTGTAGCTCATGCAGACTCTAGTAGAACTTTACTTCTAGTGTTGTTTCTATGCGACATTGTCTTGTGTAGTTCATGAAGAGACCATTAGAACTTTACTTCCAGTGGTGTTTCTATGCGACAGTGTCTTGTGTAGCTCGTGCAGACTCTAGTAGAACTTGACTTCCAGTGTTGTTTCTATGCGACAGTGTCTTGTGTAGCTCATGCAGAGACCAATAGAACTTTACTTCCAGTGGTGTTTCTATGCGACAGTGTCTTGTGTAGCTCATGCAGACTCTAGTAGAACTTGACTTCCAGTGTTGTTTCTATGCGACAGTGTCTTGTGTAGTTCATGCAGAGACCAATAGAACTTTACTTCCAGTAGTGTTTCTATGCGACAGTGTCTTGTGTAGCTCATGCAGACTCTAGTAGAACTTGACTTCCAGTGTTGTTTCTATGCGACAGTGTCTTGTGTAGCTCATGCAGACTCTAGTAGAACTTTACGTCTAGTGTTGTTTCTATGCGACATTGTCTTGTGTAGTTCATGCAGACTCTAGTAGAACTTGACTTCCAGTGTTGTTTCTATGCGACAGTGTCTTGTGTAGCTCATGCAGACTCTAGTAGAACTTTACTTCTAGTGTTGTTTCTATGCGACATTGTCTTGTGTAGCTCATGCATAGACCAATAGAACTTTACTTCCAGTGGTGTTTCTATGCGACAGTGTCTTGTGTAGCTCATGCAGACTCTAGTAGAACTTGACTTCTAGTGTTGTTTCTATGCGACAGTGTCTTGTGTAGCTCATGCAGAGATCAATAGAACTTTACTTCCAGTGGTGTTTCTATGCGACAGTGTCTTGTGTAGCTCATGCAGACTCTAGTAGAACTTGACTTCCAGTGTTGTTTCTATGCGACAGTGTCTTGTGTAGTTCATGCAGAGACCAATAGAACTTTACTTCCAGTGGTGTTTCTATGCGACAGTGTCTTGTGTAGCTCATGCAGACTCTAGTAGAACTTGACTTCCAGTGTTGTTTCTATGCGACAGTGTCTTGTGTAGCTCATGCAGAGACTAATAGAACTTTACTTCCAGTGTTTTTTCTATGCGACAGTGTCTTGTGTAGCTCATGCAGACTCTAGTAGAACTTTACTTCTAGTGTTGTTTCTATGCGACATTGTCTTGTGTAGCTCATGCAGACTCTAGTAGAACTTTACTTCTAGTGTTGTTTCTATGCGACATTGTCTTGTATAGCTCATGCAGAGACCAATAGAACTTTACTTCCAGTGTTGTTTCTATGCGACATTGCCATGTGTAGCTCATGCAGAGACCAATAGAACTTGACTTCTAGTGTTGTTTCTATGCGACATTGTCTTGTGTAGCTCATGCAGAGACCAATAGAACTTTACTTCCAGTGGTGTTTCTATGCGACAGTGTCTTGTGTAGCTCATGCAGACTCTAGTAGAACTTTACTTCTAGTGTTGTTTCTATGCGACATTGTCTTGTGTAGTTCATGAAGAGACCATTAGAACTTTACTTCCAGTGGTGTTTCTATGCGACAGTGTCTTGTGTAGCTCGTGCAGACTCTAGTAGAACTTTACTTCCAGTGTTGTTTCTATGCGACAGTGTCTTGTGTAGCTCATGCAGAGACCAATAGAACTTTACTTCCAGTGTTGTTTCTATGCGACAGTGTCTTGTGTAGTTCATGCAGAGACCAATAGAACTTGACTTCCAGTGTTGTTTCTATGCGACAGTGTCTTGTGTAGCTCATGCAGACTCTAGTAGAACTTTACTTCCAGTGTTGTTTCTATGCGACATTGTCTTGTGTAGTTCATGCAGACTCTAGTAGAACTTTACTTCTAGTGTTGTTTCTATGCGACAGTGTCTTGTGTAGTTCATGCAGACTCTAGTAGAACTTTACTTCTAGTGTTGTTTCTATGCGACATTGTCTTGTGTAGTTCATGCAGAGACCAATAGAACTTTACTTCCAGTGGTGTTTCTATGCGACAGTGTCTTGTTTAGCTCATGCAGACTCTAGTAGAACTTGACTTCCAGTGTTGTTTCTATGCGACAGTGTCTTGTGTAGTTCATGCAGAGACCAATAGAACTTTACTTCCAGTAGTGTTTCTATGCGACAGTGTCTTGTGTAGCTCATGCAGACTCTAGTAGAACTTGACTTCCAGTGTTGTTTCTATGCGACAGTGTCTTGTGTAGCTCATGCAGACTCTAGTAGAACTTTACTTCTAGTGTTGTTTCTATGCGACATTGTCTTGTGTAGTTCATGCAGAGACCAATAGAACTTTACTTCCAGTGGTGTTTCTATGCGACAGTGTCTTGTGTAGCTCATGCAGACTCTAGTAGAACTTGACTTCTAGTGTTGTTTCTATGCGACAGTGTCTTGTGTAGCTCATGCAGACTCTAGTAGAACTTGACTTCTAGTGTTGTTTCTATGCGACAGTGTCTTGTGTAGCTCATGCAGACTCTAGTAGAACTTGACTTCTAGTGTTATTTCTATGCGACAGTGTCTTGTGTAGCTCATGCAGACTCTAGTAGAACTTGACTTCTAGTGTTGTTTCTATGCGACAGTGTCTTGTGTAGCTCATGCAGAGACCAATAGAACTTTACTTCCAGTGGTGTTTCTATGCGACAGTGTCTTGTGTAGCTCATGCAGACTCTAGTAGAACTTGACTTCCAGTGTTGTTTCTATGCGACAGTGTCTTGTGTAGTTCATGCAGAGACCAATAGAACTTTACTTCCAGTGGTGTTTCTATGCGACAGTGTCTTGTGTAGCTCATGCAGAGACCAATAGAACTTTACTTCCAGTGTTGTTTCTATGCGACAGTGTCTTGTGTAGTTCATGCAGAGACCAATAGAACTTGACTTCCAGTGTTGTTTCTATGCGACAGTGTCTTGTGTAGCTCATGCAGACTCTAGTAGAACTTTACTTCCAGTGTTGTTTCTATGCGACATTGTCTTGTGTAGTTCATGCAGACTCTAGTAGAACTTTACTTCTAGTGTTGTTTCTATGCGACAGTGTCTTGTGTAGTTCATGCAGACTCTAGTAGAACTTTACTTCTAGTGTTGTTTCTATGCGACATTGTCTTGTGTAGTTCATGCAGAGACCAATAGAACTTTACTTCCAGTGGTGTTTCTATGCGACAGTGTCTTGTTTAGCTCATGCAGACTCTAGTAGAACTTGACTTCCAGTGTTGTTTCTATGCGACAGTGTCTTGTGTAGTTCATGCAGAGACCAATAGAACTTTACTTCCAGTAGTGTTTCTATGCGACAGTGTCTTGTGTAGCTCATGCAGACTCTAGTAGAACTTGACTTCCAGTGTTGTTTCTATGCGACAGTGTCTTGTGTAGCTCATGCAGACTCTAGTAGAACTTTACTTCTAGTGTTGTTTCTATGCGACATTGTCTTGTGTAGTTCATGCAGAGACCAATAGAACTTTACTTCCAGTGGTGTTTCTATGCGACAGTGTCTTGTGTAGCTCATGCAGACTCTAGTAGAACTTGACTTCTAGTGTTGTTTCTATGCGACAGTGTCTTGTGTAGCTCATGCAGACTCTAGTAGAACTTGACTTCTAGTGTTGTTTCTATGCGACAGTGTCTTGTGTAGCTCATGCAGACTCTAGTAGAACTTGACTTCTAGTGTTGTTTCTATGCGACAGTGTCTTGTGTAGCTCATGCAGACTCTAGTAGAACTTGACTTCTAGTGTTGTTTCTATGCGACAGTGTCTTGTGTAGCTCATGCAGAGACCAATAGAACTTGACTTCCAGTGGTGTTTCTATGCGACAGTGTCTTGTGTAGCTCATGCAGACTCTAGTAGAACTTGACTTCCAGTGTTGTTTCTATGCGACAGTGTCTTGTGTAGTTCATGCAGAGACCAATAGAACTTTACTTCCAGTGGTGTTTCTATGCGACAGTGTCTTGTGTAGCTCATGCAGACTCTAGTAGAACTTGACTTCCAGTGTTGTTTCTATGCGACAGTGTCTTGTGTAGCTCATGCAGAGACTAATAGAACTTTACTTCCAGTGTTGTTTCTATGCGACAGTGTCTTGTGTAGCTCATGCAGACTCTAGTAGAACTTTACTTCTAGTGTTGTTTCTATGCGACATTGTCTTGTGTAGCTCATGCAGACTCTAGTAGAACTTTACTTCTAGTGTTGTTTCTATGCGACATTGTCTTGTATAGCTCATGCAGAGACCAATAGAACTTTACTTCCAGTGTTGTTTCTATGCGACATTGTCATGTGTAGCTCTTGCAGAGACCAATAGAACTTGACTTCTAGTGTTGTTTCTATGCGACAGTGTCTTGTGTAGCTCATGCAGAGACCAATAGAACTTTACTTCCAGTGGTGTTTCTATGCGACAGTGTCTTGTGTAGCTCATGCAGACTCTAGTAGAACTTTACTTCTAGTGTTGTTTCTATGCGACATTGTCTTGTGTAGTTCATGCAGACTCTAGTAGAACTTGACTTCTAGTGTTGTTTCTATGCGACAGTGTCTTGTGTAGCTCATGCAGACTCTAGTAGAACTTTACTTCCAGTGTTGTTTCTATGCGACATTGTCTTGTGTAGTTCATGCAGACTCTAGTAGAACTTGACTTCCAGTGTTGTTTCTATGCGACAGTGTCTTGTGTAGCTCATGCAGAGACTAATAGAACTTTACTTCCAGTGTTGTTTCTATGCGACAGTGTCTTGTGTAGCTCATGCAGACTCTAGTAGAACTTTACTTCTAGTGTTGTTTCTATGTGACATTGTCTTGTGTAGCTCATGCAGACTCTAGTAGAACTTTACTTCTAGTGTTGTTTCTATGCGACATTGTCTTGTATAGCTCATGCAGAGACCAATAGAACTTTACTTCCAGTGTTGTTTCTATGCGACATTGCCATGTGTAGCTCATGCAGAGACCAATAGAACTTGACTTCTAGTGTTGTTTCTATGCGACATTGTCTTGTGTAGCTCATGCAGAGACCAATAGAACTTTACTTCCAGTGGTGTTTCTATGCGACAGTGTCTTGTGTAGCTCATGCAGACTCTAGTAGAACTTTAGTTCTAGTGTTGTTTCTATGCGACATTGTCTTGTGTAGTTCATGAAGAGACCATTAGAACTTTACTTCCAGTGGTGTTTCTATGCGACAGTGTCTTGTGTAGCTCGTGCAGACTCTAGTAGAACTTGACTTCCAGTGTTGTTTCTATGCGACAGTGTCTTGTGTAGCTCATGCAGACTCTAGTAGAACTTTACTTCCAGTGTTGTTTCTATGCGACATTGTCTTGTGTAGTTCATGCAGACTCTAGTAGAACTTGACTTCTAGTGTTGTTTCTATACGACAGTGTCTTGTGTAGCTCATGCAGAGACCAGTTGAACTTGACTTCCAGTGTTGTTTCTATGCGACAGTGTCTTGTGTAGCTCATGCAGACTCTAGTAGAACTTGACTTCCAGTGTTGTTTCTATGCGACAGTGTCTTGTGTAGTTCATGCAGAGACCAATAGAACTTTACTTCCAGTGGTGTTTCTATGCGACAGTGTCTTGTGTAGCTCATGCAGACTCTAGTAGAACTTGACTTCCAGTGTTGTTTCTATGCGACAGTGTCTTGTGTAGCTCATGCAGAGACTAATAGAACTTTACTTCTAGTGTTGTTTCTATGCGACAGTGTCTTGTGTAGCTCATGCAGACTCTAGTAGAACTTGACTTCTAGTGTTGTTTCTATGCGACAGTGTCTTGTGTAGCTCATGCAGACTCTAGTAGAACTTGACTTCTAGTGTTATTTCTATGCGACAGTGTCTTGTGTAGCTCATGCAGACTCTAGTAGAACTTGACTTCTAGTGTTGTTTCTATGCGACAGTGTCTTGTGTAGCTCATGCAGAGACCAATAGAACTTTACTTCCAGTGGTGTTTCTATGCGACAGTGTCTTGTGTAGCTCATGCAGACTCTAGTAGAACTTGACTTCCAGTGTTGTTTCTATGCGACAGTGTCTTGTGTAGTTCATGCAGAGACCAATAGAACTTTACTTCCAGTGGTGTTTCTATGCGACAGTGTCTTGTGTAGCTCATGCAGAGACCAATAGAACTTTACTTCCAGTGTTGTTTCTATGCGACAGTGTCTTGTGTAGTTCATGCAGAGACCAATAGAACTTGACTTCCAGTGTTGTTTCTATGCGACAGTGTCTTGTGTAGCTCATGCAGACTCTAGTAGAACTTTACTTCCAGTGTTGTTTCTATGCGACATTGTCTTGTGTAGTTCATGCAGACTCTAGTAGAACTTTACTTCTAGTGTTGTTTCTATGCGACAGTGTCTTGTGTAGTTCATGCAGACTCTAGTAGAACTTTACTTCTAGTGTTGTTTCTATGCGACATTGTCTTGTGTAGTTCATGCAGAGACCAATAGAACTTTACTTCCAGTGGTGTTTCTATGCGACAGTGTCTTGTTTAGCTCATGCAGACTCTAGTAGAACTTGACTTCCAGTGTTGTTTCTATGCGACAGTGTCTTGTGTAGTTCATGCAGAGACCAATAGAACTTTACTTCCAGTAGTGTTTCTATGCGACAGTGTCTTGTGTAGCTCATGCAGACTCTAGTAGAACTTGACTTCCAGTGTTGTTTCTATGCGACAGTGTCTTGTGTAGCTCATGCAGACTCTAGTAGAACTTTACTTCTAGTGTTGTTTCTATGCGACATTGTCTTGTGTAGTTCATGCAGAGACCAATAGAACTTTACTTCCAGTGGTGTTTCTATGCGACAGTGTCTTGTGTAGCTCATGCAGACTCTAGTAGAACTTGACTTCTAGTGTTGTTTCTATGCGACAGTGTCTTGTGTAGCTCATGCAGACTCTAGTAGAACTTGACTTCTAGTGTTGTTTCTATGCGACAGTGTCTTGTGTAGCTCATGCAGACTCTAGTAGAACTTGACTTCTAGTGTTGTTTCTATGCGACAGTGTCTTGTGTAGCTCATGCAGACTCTAGTAGAACTTGACTTCTAGTGTTGTTTCTATGCGACAGTGTCTTGTGTAGCTCATGCAGAGACCAATAGAACTTGACTTCCAGTGGTGTTTCTATGCGACAGTGTCTTGTGTAGCTCATGCAGACTCTAGTAGAACTTGACTTCCAGTGTTGTTTCTATGCGACAGTGTCTTGTGTAGTTCATGCAGAGACCAATAGAACTTTACTTCCAGTGGTGTTTCTATGCGACAGTGTCTTGTGTAGCTCATGCAGACTCTAGTAGAACTTGACTTCCAGTGTTGTTTCTATGCGACAGTGTCTTGTGTAGCTCATGCAGAGACTAATAGAACTTTACTTCCAGTGTTGTTTCTATGCGACAGTGTCTTGTGTAGCTCATGCAGACTCTAGTAGAACTTTACTTCTAGTGTTGTTTCTATGCGACATTGTCTTGTGTAGCTCATGCAGACTCTAGTAGAACTTTACTTCTAGTGTTGTTTCTATGCGACATTGTCTTGTATAGCTCATGCAGAGACCAATAGAACTTTACTTCCAGTGTTGTTTCTATGCGACATTGTCATGTGTAGCTCTTGCAGAGACCAATAGAACTTGACTTCTAGTGTTGTTTCTATGCGACAGTGTCTTGTGTAGCTCATGCAGAGACCAATAGAACTTTACTTCCAGTGGTGTTTCTATGCGACAGTGTCTTGTGTAGCTCATGCAGACTCTAGTAGAACTTTACTTCTAGTGTTGTTTCTATGCGACATTGTCTTGTGTAGTTCATGCAGACTCTAGTAGAACTTGACTTCTAGTGTTGTTTCTATGCGACAGTGTCTTGTGTAGCTCATGCAGACTCTAGTAGAACTTTACTTCCAGTGTTGTTTCTATGCGACATTGTCTTGTGTAGTTCATGCAGACTCTAGTAGAACTTGACTTCCAGTGTTGTTTCTATGCGACAGTGTCTTGTGTAGCTCATGCAGAGACTAATAGAACTTTACTTCCAGTGTTGTTTCTATGCGACAGTGTCTTGTGTAGCTCATGCAGACTCTAGTAGAACTTTACTTCTAGTGTTGTTTCTATGTGACATTGTCTTGTGTAGCTCATGCAGACTCTAGTAGAACTTTACTTCTAGTGTTGTTTCTATGCGACATTGTCTTGTATAGCTCATGCAGAGACCAATAGAACTTTACTTCCAGTGTTGTTTCTATGCGACATTGCCATGTGTAGCTCATGCAGAGACCAATAGAACTTGACTTCTAGTGTTGTTTCTATGCGACATTGTCTTGTGTAGCTCATGCAGAGACCAATAGAACTTTACTTCCAGTGGTGTTTCTATGCGACAGTGTCTTGTGTAGCTCATGCAGACTCTAGTAGAACTTTAGTTCTAGTGTTGTTTCTATGCGACATTGTCTTGTGTAGTTCATGAAGAGACCATTAGAACTTTACTTCCAGTGGTGTTTCTATGCGACAGTGTCTTGTGTAGCTCGTGCAGACTCTAGTAGAACTTGACTTCCAGTGTTGTTTCTATGCGACAGTGTCTTGTGTAGCTCATGCAGACTCTAGTAGAACTTTACTTCCAGTGTTGTTTCTATGCGACATTGTCTTGTGTAGTTCATGCAGACTCTAGTAGAACTTGACTTCTAGTGTTGTTTCTATACGACAGTGTCTTGTGTAGCTCATGCAGAGACCAGTTGAACTTGACTTCCAGTGTTGTTTCTATGCGACAGTGTCTTGTGTAGCTCATGCAGACTCTAGTAGAACTTGACTTCCAGTGTTGTTTCTATGCGACAGTGTCTTGTGTAGTTCATGCAGAGACCAATAGAACTTTACTTCCAGTGGTGTTTCTATGCGACAGTGTCTTGTGTAGCTCATGCAGACTCTAGTAGAACTTGACTTCCAGTGTTGTTTCTATGCGACAGTGTCTTGTGTAGCTCATGCAGAGACTAATAGAACTTTACTTCCAGTGTTGTTTCTATGCGACAGTGTCTTGTGTAGCTCATGCAGACTCTAGTAGAACTTTACTTCTAGTGTTGTTTCTATGCGACATTGTCTTGTGTAGCTCATGCAGACTCTAGTAGAACTTTACTTCTAGTGTTGTTTCTATGCGACATTGTCTTGTATAGCTCATGCAGAGACCAATAGAACTTTACTTCCAGTGTTGTTTCTATGCGACATTGCCATGTGTAGCTCATGCAGAGACCAATAGAACTTGACTTCTAGTGTTGTTTCTATGCGACATTGTCTTGTGTAGCTCATGCAGAGACCAATAGAACTTTACTTCCAGTGGTGTTTCTATGCGACAGTGTCTTGTGTAGCTCATGCAGACTCTAGTAGAACTTTACTTCTAGTGTTGTTTCTATGCGACATTGTCTTGTGTAGTTCATGAAGAGACCATTAGAACTTTACTTCCAGTGGTGTTTCTATGCGACAGTGTCTTGTGTAGCTCGTGCAGACTCTAGTAGAACTTTACTTCCAGTGTTGTTTCTATGCGACAGTGTCTTGTGTAGCTCATGCAGAGACCAATAGAACTTTACTTCCAGTGTTGTTTCTATGCGACAGTGTCTTGTGTAGTTCATGCAGAGACCAATAGAACTTGACTTCCAGTGTTGTTTCTATGCGACAGTGTCTTGTGTAGCTCATGCAGACTCTAGTAGAACTTTACTTCCAGTGTTGTTTCTATGCGACATTGTCTTGTGTAGTTCATGCAGACTCTAGTAGAACTTTACTTCTAGTGTTGTTTCTATGCGACAGTGTCTTGTGTAGTTCATGCAGACTCTAGTAGAACTTTACTTCTAGTGTTGTTTCTATGCGACATTGTCTTGTGTAGTTCATGCAGAGACCAATAGAACTTTACTTCCAGTGGTGTTTCTATGCGACAGTGTCTTGTTTAGCTCATGCAGACTCTAGTAGAACTTGACTTCCAGTGTTGTTTCTATGCGACAGTGTCTTGTGTAGTTCATGCAGAGACCAATAGAACTTTACTTCCAGTAGTGTTTCTATGCGACAGTGTCTTGTGTAGCTCATGCAGACTCTAGTAGAACTTGACTTCCAGTGTTGTTTCTATGCGACAGTGTCTTGTGTAGCTCATGCAGACTCTAGTAGAACTTTACTTCTAGTGTTGTTTCTATGCGACATTGTCTTGTGTAGTTCATGCAGAGACCAATAGAACTTTACTTCCAGTGGTGTTTCTATGCGACAGTGTCTTGTGTAGCTCATGCAGACTCTAGTAGAACTTGACTTCTAGTGTTGTTTCTATGCGACAGTGTCTTGTGTAGCTCATGCAGACTCTAGTAGAACTTGACTTCTAGTGTTGTTTCTATGCGACAGTGTCTTGTGTAGCTCATGCAGACTCTAGTAGAACTTGACTTCTAGTGTTGTTTCTATGCGACAGTGTCTTGTGTAGCTCATGCAGACTCTAGTAGAACTTGACTTCTAGTGTTGTTTCTATGCGACAGTGTCTTGTGTAGCTCATGCAGAGACCAATAGAACTTTACTTCCAGTGGTGTTTCTATGCGACAGTGTCTTGTGTAGCTCATGCAGACTCTAGTAGAACTTGACTTCCAGTGTTGTTTCTATGCGACAGTGTCTTGTGTAGCTCATGCAGACTCTAGTAGAACTTTACTTCTAGTGTTGTTTCTATGCGACATTGTCTTGTGTAGTTCATGCAGAGACCAATAGAACTTTACTTCCAGTGGTGTTTCTATGCGACAGTGTCTTGTGTAGCTCATGCAGACTTTAGTAGAACTTGACTTCTAGTGTTGTTTCTATGCGACAGTGTCTTGTGTAGCTCATGCAGACTCTAGTAGAACTTTACTTCTAGTGTTGTTTCTATGCGACAGTGTCTTGTGTAGCTCATGCAGACTCTAGTACAACTTGACTTTTAGTGTTGTTTCTATGCGACAGTGTCTTGTGTAGCTCATGCAGACTCTAGTAGAACTTGACTTCTAGTGTTGTTTCTATGCGACAGTGTCTTGTGTAGCTCATGCAGAGACCAATAGAACTTTACTTCCAGTGGTGTTTCTATGCGACAGTGTCTTGTGTAGCTCATGCAGACTCTAGTAGAACTTGACTTCCAGTGTTGTTTCTATGCGACAGTGTCTTGTGTAGTTCATGCAGAGACCAATAGAACTTTACTTCCAGTGGTGTTTCTATGCGACAGTGTCTTGTGTAGCTCATGCAGACTCTAGTAGAACTTGACTTCCAGTGTTGTTTCTATGCGACAGTGTCTTGTGTAGCTCATGCAGAGACTAATAGAACTTTACTTCCAGTGTTGTTTCTATGCGACAGTGTCTTGTGTAGCTCATGCAGACTCTAGTAGAACTTTACTTCTAGTGTTGTTTCTATGCGACATTGTCTTGTGTAGCTCATGCAGACTCTAGTAGAACTTTACTTCTAGTGTTGTTTCTATGCGACATTGTCTTGTATAGCTCATGCAGAGACCAATAGAACTTTACTTCCAGTGTTGTTTCTATGCGACATTGCCATGTGTAGCTCATGCAGAGACCAATAGAACTTGACTTCTAGTGTTGTTTCTATGCGACATTGTCTTGTGTAGCTCATGCAGAGACCAATAGAACTTTACTTCCAGTGGTGTTTCTATGCGACAGTGTCTTGTGTAGCTCATGCAGACTCTAGTAGAACTTTACTTCTAGTGTTGTTTCTATGCGACATTGTCTTGTGTAGTTCATGAAGAGACCATTAGAACTTTACTTCCAGTGGTGTTTCTATGCGACAGTGTCTTGTGTAGCTCGTGCAGACTCTAGTAGAACTTTACTTCCAGTGTTGTTTCTATGCGACAGTGTCTTGTGTAGCTCATGCAGAGACCAATAGAACTTTACTTCCAGTGTTGTTTCTATGCGACAGTGTCTTGTGTAGTTCATGCAGAGACCAATAGAACTTGACTTCCAGTGTTGTTTCTATGCGACAGTGTCTTGTGTAGCTCATGCAGACTCTAGTAGAACTTTACTTCCAGTGTTGTTTCTATGCGACATTGTCTTGTGTAGTTCATGCAGACTCTAGTAGAACTTTACTTCTAGTGTTGTTTCTATGCGACAGTGTCTTGTGTAGTTCATGCAGACTCTAGTAGAACTTTACTTCTAGTGTTGTTTCTATGCGACATTGTCTTGTGTAGTTCATGCAGAGACCAATAGAACTTTACTTCCAGTGGTGTTTCTATGCGACAGTGTCTTGTTTAGCTCATGCAGACTCTAGTAGAACTTGACTTCCAGTGTTGTTTCTATGCGACAGTGTCTTGTGTAGTTCATGCAGAGACCAATAGAACTTTACTTCCAGTAGTGTTTCTATGCGACAGTGTCTTGTGTAGCTCATGCAGACTCTAGTAGAACTTGACTTCCAGTGTTGTTTCTATGCGACAGTGTCTTGTGTAGCTCATGCAGACTCTAGTAGAACTTTACTTCTAGTGTTGTTTCTATGCGACATTGTCTTGTGTAGTTCATGCAGAGACCAATAGAACTTTACTTCCAGTGGTGTTTCTATGCGACAGTGTCTTGTGTAGCTCATGCAGACTCTAGTAGAACTTGACTTCTAGTGTTGTTTCTATGCGACAGTGTCTTGTGTAGCTCATGCAGACTCTAGTAGAACTTGACTTCTAGTGTTGTTTCTATGCGACAGTGTCTTGTGTAGCTCATGCAGACTCTAGTAGAACTTGACTTCTAGTGTTGTTTCTATGCGACAGTGTCTTGTGTAGCTCATGCAGACTCTAGTAGAACTTGACTTCTAGTGTTGTTTCTATGCGACAGTGTCTTGTGTAGCTCATGCAGAGACCAATAGAACTTTACTTCCAGTGGTGTTTCTATGCGACAGTGTCTTGTGTAGCTCATGCAGACTCTAGTAGAACTTGACTTCCAGTGTTGTTTCTATGCGACAGTGTCTTGTGTAGTTCATGCAGAGACCAATAGAACTTTACTTCCAGTGGTGTTTCTATGCGACAGTGTCTTGTGTAGCTCATGCAGAGACCAATAGAACTTTACTTCCAGTGTTGTTTCTATGCGACAGTGTCTTGTGTAGTTCATGCAGAGACCAATAGAACTTGACTTCCAGTGTTGTTTCTATGCGACAGTGTCTTGTGTAGCTCATGCAGACTCTAGTAGAACTTTACTTCCAGTGTTGTTTCTATGCGACATTGTCTTGTGTAGTTCATGCAGACTCTAGTAGAACTTTACTTCTAGTGTTGTTTCTATGCGACAGTGTCTTGTGTAGTTCATGCAGACTCTAGTAGAACTTTACTTCTAGTGTTGTTTCTATGCGACATTGTCTTGTGTAGTTCATGCAGAGACCAATAGAACTTTACTTCCAGTGGTGTTTCTATGCGACAGTGTCTTGTTTAGCTCATGCAGACTCTAGTAGAACTTGACTTCCAGTGTTGTTTCTATGCGACAGTGTCTTGTGTAGTTCATGCAGAGACCAATAGAACTTTACTTCCAGTAGTGTTTCTATGCGACAGTGTCTTGTGTAGCTCATGCAGACTCTAGTAGAACTTGACTTCCAGTGTTGTTTCTATGCGACAGTGTCTTGTGTAGCTCATGCAGACTCTAGTAGAACTTTACTTCTAGTGTTGTTTCTATGCGACATTGTCTTGTGTAGTTCATGCAGAGACCAATAGAACTTTACTTCCAGTGGTGTTTCTATGCGACAGTGTCTTGTGTAGCTCATGCAGACTCTAGTAGAACTTGACTTCTAGTGTTGTTTCTATGCGACAGTGTCTTGTGTAGCTCATGCAGACTCTAGTAGAACTTGACTTCTAGTGTTGTTTCTATGCGACAGTGTCTTGTGTAGCTCATGCAGACTCTAGTAGAACTTGACTTCTAGTGTTGTTTCTATGCGACAGTGTCTTGTGTAGCTCATGCAGACTCTAGTAGAACTTGACTTCTAGTGTTGTTTCTATGCGACAGTGTCTTGTGTAGCTCATGCAGAGACCAATAGAACTTGACTTCCAGTGGTGTTTCTATGCGACAGTGTCTTGTGTAGCTCATGCAGACTCTAGTAGAACTTGACTTCCAGTGTTGTTTCTATGCGACAGTGTCTTGTGTAGTTCATGCAGAGACCAATAGAACTTTACTTCCAGTGGTGTTTCTATGCGACAGTGTCTTGTGTAGCTCATGCAGACTCTAGTAGAACTTGACTTCCAGTGTTGTTTCTATGCGACAGTGTCTTGTGTAGCTCATGCAGAGACTAATAGAACTTTACTTCCAGTGTTGTTTCTATGCGACAGTGTCTTGTGTAGCTCATGCAGACTCTAGTAGAACTTTACTTCTAGTGTTGTTTCTATGCGACATTGTCTTGTGTAGCTCATGCAGACTCTAGTAGAACTTTACTTCTAGTGTTGTTTCTATGCGACATTGTCTTGTATAGCTCATGCAGAGACCAATAGAACTTTACTTCCAGTGTTGTTTCTATGCGACATTGTCATGTGTAGCTCTTGCAGAGACCAATAGAACTTGACTTCTAGTGTTGTTTCTATGCGACAGTGTCTTGTGTAGCTCATGCAGAGACCAATAGAACTTTACTTCCAGTGGTGTTTCTATGCGACAGTGTCTTGTGTAGCTCATGCAGACTCTAGTAGAACTTTACTTCTAGTGTTGTTTCTATGCGACATTGTCTTGTGTAGTTCATGCAGACTCTAGTAGAACTTGACTTCTAGTGTTGTTTCTATGCGACAGTGTCTTGTGTAGCTCATGCAGACTCTAGTAGAACTTTACTTCCAGTGTTGTTTCTATGCGACATTGTCTTGTGTAGTTCATGCAGACTCTAGTAGAACTTGACTTCCAGTGTTGTTTCTATGCGACAGTGTCTTGTGTAGCTCATGCAGAGACTAATAGAACTTTACTTCCAGTGTTGTTTCTATGCGACAGTGTCTTGTGTAGCTCATGCAGACTCTAGTAGAACTTTACTTCTAGTGTTGTTTCTATGCGACATTGTCTTGTGTAGCTCATGCAGACTCTAGTAGAACTTTACTTCTAGTGTTGTTTCTATGCGACATTGTCTTGTATAGCTCATGCAGAGACCAATAGAACTTTACTTCCAGTGTTGTTTCTATGCGACATTGCCATGTGTAGCTCATGCAGAGACCAATAGAACTTGACTTCTAGTGTTGTTTCTATGCGACATTGTCTTGTGTAGCTCATGCAGAGACCAATAGAACTTTACTTCCAGTGGTGTTTCTATGCGACAGTGTCTTGTGTAGCTCATGCAGACTCTAGTAGAACTTTACTTCTAGTGTTGTTTCTATGCGACATTGTCTTGTGTAGTTCATGAAGAGACCATTAGAACTTTACTTCCAGTGGTGTTTCTATGCGACAGTGTCTTGTGTAGCTCGTGCAGACTCTAGTAGAACTTGACTTCCAGTGTTGTTTCTATGCGACAGTGTCTTGTGTAGCTCATGCAGAGACCAATAGAACTTTACTTCCAGTGGTGTTTCTATGCGACAGTGTCTTGTGTAGCTCTTGCAGACTCTAGTAGAACTTGACTTCCAGTGTTGTTTCTATGCGACAGTGTCTTGTGTAGTTCATGCAGAGACCAATAGAACTTGACTTCCAGTGTTGTTTCTATGCGACAGTGTCTTGTGTAGCTCATGCAGACTCTAGTAGAACTTTACTTCCAGTGTTGTTTCTATGCGACATTGTCTTGTGTAGTTCATGCAGATTCTAGTAGAACTTTACTTCCAGTGTTGTTTCTATGCGACATTGTCTTGTGTAGTTCATGCAGAGACCAATAGAACTTTACTTCCAGTGGTGTTTCTATGCGACAGTGTCTTGTTTAGCTCATGCAGACTCTAGTAGAACTTGACTTCCAGTGTTGTTTCTATTCGACAGTGTCTTGTGTAGTTCATGCAGAGACCAATAGAACTTTACTTCCAGTAGTGTTTCTATGCGACAGTGTCTTGTGTAGCTCATGCAGACTCTAGTAGAACTTGACTTCCAGTGTTGTTTCTATGCGACAGTGTCTTGTGTAGCTCATGCAGACTCTAGTAGAACTTTACTTCTAGTGTTGTTTCTATGCGACATTGTCTTGTGTAGTTCATGCAGAGACCAATAGAACTTTACTTCCAGTGGTGTTTCTATGCGACAGTGTCTTGTGTAGCTCATGCAGACTTTAGTAGAACTTGACTTCTAGTGTTGTTTCTATGCGACAGTGTCTTGTGTAGCTCATGCAGACTCTAGTAGAACTTGACTTCTAGTGTTGTTTCTATGCGACAGTGTCTTGTGTAGCTCATGCAGACTCTAGTACAACTTGACTTCTAGTGTTGTTTCTATGCGACAGTGTCTTGTGTAGCTCATGCAGACTCTAGTAGAACTTGACTTCTAGTGTTGTTTCTATGCGACAGTGTCTTGTGTAGCTCATGCAGAGACCAATAGAACTTTACTTCCAGTGGTGTTTCTATGCGACAGTGTCTTGTGTAGCTCATGCAGACTCTAGTAGAACTTGACTTCCAGTGTTGTTTCTATGCGACAGTGTCTTGTGTAGTTCATGCAGAGACCAATAGAACTTTACTTCCAGTGGTGTTTCTATGCGACAGTGTCTTCTGTAGCTCATGCAGACTCTAGTAGAACTTGACTTCCAGTGTTGTTTCTATGCGACAGTGTCTTGTGTAGCTCATGCAGAGACTAATAGAACTTTACTTCCAGTGTTGTTTCTATGCGACAGTGTCTTGTGTAGCTCATGCAGACTCTAGTAGAACTTTACTTCTAGTGTTGTCTCTATGCGACATTGTCTTGTGTAGCTCATGCAGACTCTAGTAGAACTTTACTTCTAGTGTTGTTTCTATGCGACATTGTCTTGTATAGCTCATGCAGAGACCAATAGAACTTTACTTCCAGTGTTGTTTCTATGCGACATTGCCATGTGTAGCTCATGCAGAGACCAATAGAACTTGACTTCTAGTGTTGTTTCTATGCGACATTGTCTTGTGTAGCTCATGCAGAGACCAATAGAACTTTACTTCCAGTGGTGTTTCTATGCGACAGTGTCTTGTGTAGCTCATGCAGACTCTAGTAGAACTTTACTTCTAGTGTTGTTTCTATGCGACATTGTCTTGTGTAGTTCATGAAGAGACCATTAGAACTTTACTTCCAGTGGTGTTTCTATGCGACAGTGTCTTGTGTAGCTCGTGCAGACTCTAGTAGAACTTTACTTCCAGTGTTGTTTCTATGCGACAGTGTCTTGTGTAGCTCATGCAGAGACCAATAGAACTTTACTTCCAGTGTTGTTTCTATGCGACAGTGTCTTGTGTAGTTCATGCAGAGACCAATAGAACTTGACTTCCAGTGTTGTTTCTATGCGACAGTGTCTTGTGTAGCTCATGCAGACTCTAGTAGAACTTTACTTCCAGTGTTGTTTCTATGCGACATTGTCTTGTGTAGTTCATGCAGACTCTAGTAGAACTTTACTTCTAGTGTTGTTTCTATGCGACAGTGTCTTGTGTAGTTCATGCAGACTCTAGTAGAACTTTACTTCTAGTGTTGTTTCTATGCGACATTGTCTTGTGTAGTTCATGCAGAGACCAATAGAACTTTACTTCCAGTGGTGTTTCTATGCGACAGTGTCTTGTTTAGCTCATGCAGACTCTAGTAGAACTTGACTTCCAGTGTTGTTTCTATGCGACAGTGTCTTGTGTAGTTCATGCAGAGACCAATAGAACTTTACTTCCAGTAGTGTTTCTATGCGACAGTGTCTTGTGTAGCTCATGCAGACTCTAGTAGAACTTGACTTCCAGTGTTGTTTCTATGCGACAGTGTCTTGTGTAGCTCATGCAGACTCTAGTAGAACTTTACTTCTAGTGTTGTTTCTATGCGACATTGTCTTGTGTAGTTCATGCAGAGACCAATAGAACTTTACTTCCAGTGGTGTTTCTATGCGACAGTGTCTTGTGTAGCTCATGCAGACTCTAGTAGAACTTGACTTCTAGTGTTGTTTCTATGCGACAGTGTCTTGTGTAGCTCATGCAGACTCTAGTAGAACTTGACTTCTAGTGTTGTTTCTATGCGACAGTGTCTTGTGTAGCTCATGCAGACTCTAGTAGAACTTGACTTCTAGTGTTGTTTCTATGCGACAGTGTCTTGTGTAGCTCATGCAGACTCTAGTAGAACTTGACTTCTAGTGTTGTTTCTATGCGACAGTGTCTTGTGTAGCTCATGCAGAGACCAATAGAACTTTACTTCCAGTGGTGTTTCTATGGGACAGTGTCTTGTGTAGCTCATGCAGACTCTAGTAGAACTTGACTTCCAGTGTTGTTTCTATGCGATAGTGTCTTGTGTAGTTCATGCAGAGACCAATAGAACTTTACTTCCAGTGGTGTTTCTATGCGACAGTGTCTTGTGTAGCTCATGCAGAGACCAATAGAACTTTACTTCCAGTGTTGTTTCTATGCGACAGTGTCTTGTGTAGTTCATGCAGAGACCAATAGAACTTGACTTCCAGTGTTGTTTCTATGCGACAGTGTCTTGTGTAGCTCATGCAGACTCTAGTAGAACTTTACTTCCAGTGTTGTTTCTATGCGACATTGTCTTGTGTAGTTCATGCAGACTCTAGTAGAACTTTACTTCTAGTGTTGTTTCTATGCGACAGTGTCTTGTGTAGTTCATGCAGACTGTAGTAGAACTTTACTTCTAGTGTTGTTTCTATGCGACATTGTCTTGTGTAGTTCATGCAGAGACCAATAGAACTTTACTTCCAGTGGTGTTTCTATGCGACAGTGTCTTGTTTAGCTCATGCAGACTCTAGTAGAACTTGACTTCCAGTGTTGTTTCTATGCGACAGTGTCTTGTGTAGTTCATGCAGAGACCAATAGAACTTTACTTCCAGTAGTGTTTCTATGCGACAGTGTCTTGTGTAGCTCATGCAGACTCTAGTAGAACTTGACTTCCAGTGTTGTTTCTATGCGACAGTGTCTTGTGTAGCTCATGCAGACTCTAGTAGAACTTTACTTCTAGTGTTGTTTCTATGCGACATTGTCTTGTGTAGTTCATGCAGAGACCAATAGAACTTTACTTCCAGTGGTGTTTCTATGCGACAGTGTCTTGTGTAGCTCATGCAGACTCTAGTAGAACTTGACTTCTAGTGTTGTTTCTATGCGACAGTGTCTTGTGTAGCTCATGCAGACTCTAGTAGAACTTGACTTCTAGTGTTGTTTCTATGCGACAGTGTCTTGTGTAGCTCATGCAGACTCTAGTAGAACTTGACTTCTAGTGTTGTTTCTATGCGACAGTGTCTTGTGTAGCTCATGCAGACTCTAGTAGAACTTGACTTCTAGTGTTGTTTCTATGCGACAGTGTCTTGTGTAGCTCATGCAGAGACCAATAGAACTTGACTTCCAGTGGTGTTTCTATGCGACAGTGTCTTGTGTAGCTCATGCAGACTCTAGTAGAACTTGACTTCCAGTGTTGTTTCTATGCGACAGTGTCTTGTGTAGTTCATGCAGAGACCAATAGAACTTTACTTCCAGTGGTGTTTCTATGCGACAGTGTCTTGTGTAGCTCATGCAGACTCTAGTAGAACTTGACTTCCAGTGTTGTTTCTATGCGACAGTGTCTTGTGTAGCTCATGCAGAGACTAATAGAACTTTACTTGCAGTGTTGTTTCTATGCGACAGTGTCTTGTGTAGCTCATGCAGACTCTAGTAGAACTTTACTTCTAGTGTTGTTTCTATGCGACATTGTCTTGTGTAGCTCATGCAGACTCTAGTAGAACTTTACTTCTAGTGTTGTTTCTATGCGACATTGTCTTGTATAGCTCATGCAGAGACCAATAGAACTTTACTTCCAATGTTGTTTCTATGCGACATTGTCATGTGTAGCTCTTGCAGAGACCAATAGAACTTGACTTCTAGTGTTGTTTCTATGCGACAGTGTCTTGTGTAGCTCATGCAGAGACCAATAGAACTTTACTTCCAGTGGTGTTTCTATGCGACAGTGTCTTGTGTAGCTCATGCAGACTCTAGTAGAACTTTACTTCTAGTGTTGTTTCTATGCGACATTGTCTTGTGTAGTTCATGCAGACTCTAGTAGAACTTGACTTCTAGTGTTGTTTCTATGCGACAGTGTCTTGTGTAGCTCATGCAGACTCTAGTAGAACTTTACTTCCAGTGTTGTTTCTATGCGACATTGTCTTGTGTAGTTCATGCAGACTCTAGTAGAACTTTACTTCTAGTGTTGTTTCTATGCGACAGTGTCTTGTGTAGTTCATGCAGACTCTAGTAGAACTTTACTTCTAGTGTTGTTTCTATGCGACATTGTCTTGTGTAGTTCATGCAGAGACCAATAGAACTTTACTTCCAGTGGTGTTTCTATGCGACAGTGTTTTGTTTAGCTCATGCAGACTCTAGTAGAACTTGACTTCCAGTGTTGTTTCTATGCGACAGTGTCTTGTGTAGTTCATGCAGAGACCAATATAACTTTACTTCCAGTAGTGTTTCTATGCGACAGTGTCTTGTGTAGCTCATGCAGACTCTAGTAGAACTTGACTTCCAGTGTTGTTTCTATGCGACAGTGTCTTGTGTAGCTCATGCAGACTCTAGTAGAACTTGACTTCTAGTGTTGTTTCTATGCGACATTGTCTTGTGTAGTTCATGCAGACTCTAGTAGAACTTGACTTCTAGTGTTGTTTCTATGCGACAGTGTCTTGTGTAGCTCATGCAGACTCTAGTAGAACTTGACTTCTAGTGTTGTTTCTATGCGACAGTGTCTTGTGTAGCTCATGCAGAGACCAATAGAACTTTACTTCCAGTGGTGTGTCTATGCGACAGTGTCTTGTGTAGCTCATGCAGACTCTAGTAGAACTTGACTTCCAGTGTTGTTTCTATGCGACAGTGTCTTGTGTAGTTCATGCAGAGACCAATAGAACTTTACTTCCAGTGGTGTTTCTATGCGACAGTGTCTTGTGTAGCTCATGCAGACTCTAGTAGAACTTGACTTCCAGTGTTGTTTCTATGCGACAGTGTCTTGTGTAGCTCATGCAGAGACTAATAGAACTTTACTTCCAGTGTTGTTTCTATGCGACAGTGTCTTGTGTAGCTCATGCAGTCTCTAGTAGAACTTTACTTCTAGTGTTGTTTCTATGCGACATTGTCTTGTGTAGCTCATGCAGACTCTAGTAGAACTTTACTTCTAGTGTTGTTTCTATGCGACATTGTCTTGTATAGCTCATGCAGAGACCAATAGAACTTTACTTCCAGTGTTTTTTCTATGCGACATTGTCATGTGTAGCTCATGCAGAGACCAATAGAACTTGACTTCTAGTGTTGTTTCTATGCGACATTGTCTTGTGTAGCTCATGCAGAGACCAATAGAACTTTACTTCCAGTGGTGTTTCTATGCGACAGTGTCTTGTGTAGCTCATGCAGACTCTAGTAGAACTTTACTTCTAGTGTTGTTTCTATGCGACATTGTCTTGTGTAGTTCATGCAGACTCTAGTAGAACTTGACTTCTAGTGTTGTTTCTATGCGACAGTGTCTTGTGTAGTTCATGCAGACTCTAGTAGAACTTGACTTCTAGTGTTGTTTCTATGCGACATTGTCTTGTGTAGTTCATGAAGAGACCATTAGAACTTTACTTCCAGTGGTGTTTCTATGCGACAGTGTCTTGTGTAGCTCGTGCAGACTCTAGTAGAACTTGACTTCCAGTGTTGTTTCTATGCGACAGTGTCTTGTGTAGCTCATGCAGAGACCAATAGAACTTTACTTCCAGTGGTGTTTCTATGCGACAGTGTCTTGTGTAGCTCATGCAGACTCTAGTAGAACTTGACTTCCAGTGTTGTTTCTATGCGACAGTGTCTTGTGTAGTTCATGCAGAGACCAATAGAACTTGACTTCCAGTGTTGTTTCTATGCGACAGTGTCTTGTGTAGCTCATGCAGACTCTAGTAGAACTTTACTTCCAGTGTTGTTTCTATGCGACATTGTCTTGTGTAGTTCATGCAGACTCTAGTAGAACTTTACTTCTAGTGTTGTTTCTATGCGACATTGTCTTGTGTAGTTCATGCAGACTCTAGTAGAACTTTACTTCTAGTGTTGTTTCTATGCGACATTGTCTTGTGTAGTTCATGCAGAGACCAATAGAACTTTACTTCCAGTGGTGTTTCTATGCGACAGTGTCTTGTTTAGCTCATGCAGACTCTAGTAGAACTTGACTTCTAGTGTTGTTTCTATGCGACAGTGTCTTGTGTAGTTCATGCAGAGACCAATAGAACTTTACTTCCAGTAGTGTTTCTATGCGACAGTGTCTTGTGTAGCTCATGCAGACTCTAGTAGAACTTGACTTCCAGTGTTGTTTCTATGCGACAGTGTCTTGTGTAGCTCATGCAGACTCTAGTAGAACTTTACTTCTAGTGTTGTTTCTATGCGACATTGTCTTGTGTAGTTCATGCAGAGACCAATAGAACTTTACTTCCAGTGGTGTTTCTATGCGACAGTGTCTTGTTTAGCTCATGCAGACTCTAGTAGAACTTGACTTCCAGTGTTGTTTCTATGCGACAGTGTCTTGTGTAGTTCATGCAGAGACCAATAGAACTTTACTTCCAGTAGTGTTTCTATGCGACAGTGTCTTGTGTAGCTCATGCAGACTCTAGTAGAACTTGACTTCCAGTGTTGTTTCTATGCGACAGTGTCTTGTGTAGCTCATGCAGACTCTAGTAGAACTTTACTTCTAGTGTTGTTTCTATGCGACATTGTCTTGTGTAGTTCATGCAGAGACCAATAGAACTTTACTTCCAGTGGTGTTTCTATGCGACAGTGTCTTGTGTAGCTCATGCAGACTCTAGTAGAACTTGACTTCTAGTGTTGTTTCTATGCGACAGTGTCTTGTGTAGCTCATGCAGACTCTAGTAGAACTTGACTTCTAGTGTTGTTTCTATGCGACAGTGTCTTGTGTAGCTCATGCAGACTCTAGTAGAACTTGACTTCTAGTGTTGTTTCTATGCGACAGTGTCTTGTGTAGCTCATGCAGACTCTAGTAGAACTTGACTTCTAGTGTTGTTTCTATGCGACAGTGTCTTGTGTAGCTCATGCAGAGACCAATAGAACTTTACTTCCAGTGGTGTTTCTATGCGACAGTGTCTTGTGTAGTTCATGCAGAGACCAATAGAACTTTACTTCTAGTGTTGTTTCTATGCGACAGTGTCTTGTGTAGCTCATGCAGACTCTAGTAGAACTTGACTTCTAGTGTTGTTTCTATGCGACAGTGTCTTGTGTAGCTCATGCAGACTCTAGTAGAACTTGACTTCTAGTGTTGTTTCTATGCGACAGTGTCTTGTGTAGCTCATGCAGACTCTAGTAGAACTTGACTTCTAGTGTTGTTTCTATGCGACAGTGTCTTGTGTAGCTCATGCAGAGACCAATAGAACTTTACTTCCAGTGGTGTTTCTATGCGACAGTGTCTTGTGTAGCTCATGCAGACTCTAGTAGAACTTGACTTCCAGTGTTGTTTCTATGCGACAGTGTCTTGTGTAGTTCATGCAGAGACCAATAGAACTTTACTTCCAGTGGTGTTTCTATGCGACAGTGTCTTGTGTAGCTCATGCAGACTCTAGTAGAACTTGACTTCCAGTGTTGTTTCTATGCGACAGTGTCTTGTGTAGCTCATGTAGAGACTAATAGAACTTTACTTCCAGTGTTGTTTCTATGCGACAGTGTCTTGTGTAGCTCATGCAGACTCTAGTAGAACTTTACTTCTAGTGTTGTTTCTATGCGACATTGTCTTTTGTAGCTCATGCAGACTCTAGTAGAACTTTACTACTAGTGTTGTTTCTATGCGACATTGTCTTGTATAGCTCATGCAGAGACCAATAGAACTTTACTTCCAGTGTTGTTTCTATGCGACATTGTCATGTGTAGCTCATGCAGAGACCAATAGAACTTGACTTCTAGTGTTGTTTCTATGCGACATTGTCTTGTGTAGCTCATGCAGAGACGAATAGAACTTTACTTCCAGTGGTGTTTCTATGCGACAGTGTCTTGTGTAGCTCATGCAGACTCTAGTAGAACTTTACTTCTAGTGTTGTTTCTATGCGACATTGTCTTGTGTAGTTCATGCAGACTCTAGTAGAACTTGACTTCTAGTGTTGTTTCTATGCGACAGTGTCTTGTGTAGTTCATGCAGACTCTAGTAGAACTTGACTTCTAGTGTTGTTTCTATGCGACAGTGTCTTGTGTAGCTCATTCAGACTCTAGTAGAACTTGACTTCTAGTGTTGTTTCTATGCGACAGTGTCTTGTGTAGCTCATGCAGAGTCTAGTAGAACTTGACTTCTAGTGTTGTTTCTATGTGACAGTGTCTTGTGTAGTTCATGCAGAGTCTAGTAGAACTTTACTTCCAGTGTTGTTTCTATGCGACAGTGTCTTGTGTAGTTCATGCAGACTCTAGTAGAACTTTACTTCCAGTGTTGTTTCTATGCAGTCTAATGTGGGAAATTCGAATAAATTATATTATGGTTATTAACTCCATGCCATAGAGAGTGCCTCAACATGGAAAAAAAACTCAACAAAAAATGTGGCATCTTATCAAGTGCCTCAATGAGGAGAACAACCCCTACAGCAGTATTATCATAGAAGACAATGGAACATCTACATTGGTACACACACAGCAAATGTTCTGTGCTGAAGAAAGCAAAATGGGGAGATTTTATGTTCTCCTTACTGCTGCCTAGCAGTTACTAAAGGGATATGGAAAGGCTATGGAAGACAACCCTGACAGAAAAAACAGGAGAAGACCACTTCACATATCTGATGCCTTGCGGACACTGCATGAATGCTCAAGAACATGGATAGGGTGATACTTCATAACTTCCAGCACCGAAGACGGAACATGTCAGCCTGAACATGATTGGATACCCAGCAATGGAAATGTGACATGTATGCACTATACAGTTAATGATTATGCTCAGATTCGTTACACGAAGTGGGGCTACCCTTGTGGTTCATCGCCAGGTAGAGGAGCCGAATTTCCTCCAAAGACAAAAGATTGATATTTTGTGCATCCAGCAGACACATCTTAATGACAGCAACAAATTCTCCATCATAGGCTTTGAATACCTCAGACAACACAGACTAGGCTACAAAGGAGGAATCATCACTATGGTACGGAACAACATACCTGCTACAGAAATCGCATGGAACCCAGAGGACTCAGAACATCTCACCATCAACTTGCACACAACCACAGAACCACTGATAGTGAAAAATGTCTGTTGTCAAACAACAAGAAACTACACCTCAAACAATACCCCTCTCAACTTCAAACCATATTATAGTGGAAGTAATCAACAGGCACTCCCCTAGCTGTACATGCCAAACTTTTGACCATAGAGGAGAAGAAATATAAAGCTCAATGATAGATAATAGACTAATTCTTATAAATTAATATCTACCAGAGCCAATCTTTCACTCCAGATGATGGAAATCTCAGAGCACTCCAGGTCTTGCCATTACAACAGAGAACATCCAACGTGTGACAGAAAGAGTAGTAACACAAAAGCTTGGTGGGAGTGACCACAAGCCCATTATACTAACAAGAGGGAACCACAAGACCGAAAAACAACATCAGAAAATCGCTAGACTGCACAAAGGCAGACTGAGATACTTACTGATGCCTTACAACAGGAACAAGGAACATACAAAAATATGCAAAATTACTAACAGGGATAATTCTGGAAGCTGCCAACAAGAGTATACCTAGAGGCAGAAGACAAAACTACAAACCTTTTTTGGAACTGAAACCTCCTGGTAATGCATGATGAGGCCTCTGCTGAAAGATCCAAGATGGAAAATAGACCAACAGAAAACAACATCATTGAACAAAATATACTGCAAGTAATTTTCAGGAGAGTAAAGTTAATATTCTAAGAACCTGTGTTTTACATACGTACTTAGACTAATATTACCTTGAGTGTCAAGATTCCGTGATGGAAATGGTAGTCAGTGGAGCTGCACTTGCACTGACCATTTCCATCTCAGAGATGTTTAGCCACTGGTAAACTAGTCTAATGTAATTCGACAATTCATTACAAACTAGACCAGCAATTTCCATAACCTTTCTAATCTGAGACAGCTTGTTCTAGTATAAAATACTGAACAGTAGATTTGGATTTCTTCACCCTCTTACAACAATATTTTGTCCCCCAACAACATAAACACCAAGTGCAAATTTCTACACTGATTTCCTTATGCAGTTGGACCATGTGACTTCTTTCTCCAATCACTTTGCCATGAGTTAGTGCCAGATGACAAAAAGCATGCTCCCGACCATGGACACTACTTTTGTATTCATTTTTAAGTGTTGCGAATAGTAAATGTCAGCGTGTTGGCTCCAGAATAATAACAATAAGCTGAGCTTTTGTGATACTATAAAGAAACATAACATAGAAAAATTAATAATGGATTGTACGGTTGCTAAATGCAAGGAGAAAAGCTGCCCAAGAAAATGATGGATAAGTGACATCTCAGATTGTTTAAACATGCCCTTGGCTGTGCATTTCAACTTACCAGAATCATGAGAACTTGAAACATCCATAAAAAAAGACAATGTGCTGGAAGGAATATGTCACCTGGAACAGGTACACTTATATATTTAGTAAACACTACTGTATTTTGTGTTGTTATGAGTGTTGTTATGAGTAAAACGACCAAAAAAAAATTGCAACTGACAAAACTAAATCAAGACCCACAATTAATATTGAGAACTGCAATTTGGAAGAAGTGACACATTTAGATTATTTAGGAACTAATATAAACAATGTGGGGGACTGCACAGTTGAGATCAAGAGAACGGCAATGGCGCTGGCAAAATTAAAACATTTAAAGAAACTATGGCAATGTACTAACATAAGAACCAAATTGTGTTTACTACGAACATGTGTACTTCCTGTGGCAACATATGGATGCGAAGTATGGACACTAAATAAAACAGTGGCCAAGAGAATAACATCATTTGAATTAAAGTGTTATAGAAGAGTTTTGAGAATACCATGGACAGCAAAGAAAACAAACCAGGAGGTGTTACGAACAATTAACGTCCAGGAAGTCTGGCTTCTGAACACCATATTAAAGAAAAAGCTAGATTTTTTCTGTTATTTAAGAGACACGACGGCATGGAGAGAGTGTTACTGGAGAGGATGTTAGAAGGCAACAGGGGCAAAGGCCGACCAAGACGCCGTTGGACAAAAGACATTCAAGAATGCCTGCGCATGTCACTGAAAGATGCAGGACAACTTGCTCAAGACCACGTAGAGTTAAAGAGATCCATAGGAAAGACTATGTTCTGGAAAGAATATGTCACTTGTGCTGCACAGTCTTACCAGTTCATAAAAATTTCTGTTGCAGACCTCCTTTAAATATTTTTTCCAGTCATGGACCCTCAAAATATCTGTTTATTACACCGGAATCACTCTATAACCCATCCTTTTAATATCCCTATATAACAACACTTTTCAAAATCCCAAATTATATTTATTCTTTGTTTGTACTGTATATAGCAAATTTCTGTTATTGCATATATATTTCGTCAGTCCGGACCAAGTTGTTATAACAGGATTTGTTTTTATAATGGGATTTGACTGTATCTTTTTATTGTAAATGTAAAGGCTCACAATACTAATTCCAAGACCCCATGGACCCCCAGTTTAACTCTTTAACATCAGCAAGCCACTAAATCAGGTACTTAAATATACCCCTTCTGCTGCTAAATAGCCAGTTAAGTATACCCCTTCTGCTGTTAAATCAGCCACTTAAGTATACCCCTTCAGTTGCTAAATCAGCCAGTTAAGTATACCCCTTCAGCTGCTAAATCAGCCACTTAAGTATACCCCTTCAGCTGCTAAATCAGTCACTTAAGTATACCCCTTCTGCTGTTAAATCAGCCACTTAAGTATACCCCTTCTGCTGTTAAATCAGCCACTTCAGTATACCACTTCAGCTGCTAAATCAGCCACTTAAGTATACCTCTTCAGCTGCTAAATCAGCCAGTTAAGTATACCCCTTCAGCTGCTACATCAGCCACTTAAGTATACCTCTTGAGCTGCTAAATCAGCCAGTTAAGTATACCTCTTGAGCTGCTAAATCAGCCACTGAAGTATACCCCTTCAGCTGCTAAATCAGCCAGTTAAGTATACCCCTTC
Source organism: Meghimatium bilineatum (assembly GCA_034231615.1). Lineage (NCBI taxonomy): Eukaryota > Metazoa > Mollusca > Gastropoda > Stylommatophora > Philomycidae > Meghimatium > Meghimatium bilineatum. The sequence goes on from CM067312.1 coordinate 23,194,882, forward strand.
AGCTGCTAAATCAGCCAGTTAAGTATACCTCTTCAGCTGTTAAATCAGCCACTTAAGTATACCCCTTCTGCTGTTAAATCAGCCACTTAAGTATACCCCTTCAGCTGCTAAATCAGCCAGTTAAGTATACCCCTTCAGCTGCTAAATCAGCCAGTTAAGTATACCCCTTCAGCTGCTAAATCAGTTAGTTAAGTATACCCCTTCAACTGCTAAATCCGCCAGTTAAGTATACTTCTGCTGTTAAAGCCTTTTATAGATATTTTAAAATCCATTATGGCAGGAAACTTGTACAGAGATATACATTTACTCAACAATGATGGATATCATTGCACAAGAAAGTCAAAACAAAGGGCTTTAAATAGCAAATTGAAGTAATAGTACTATCAAATAATAAATGTTCTCCAAAATGCAAGATCAAAGTAGATGGGATCAGTCAGATGCAAGTTAACATATTCAAATATTAAGGTACATTAATAACATCAGATGGAAGATGTATTAAAGAAATCAAACGAAGAATTGCCCAGGGAAAGGCAACAATTCACAAGATGAAAAGGCAACATTTCACAAGATAAAGACCATCCTATGTAATATATCTTTATCAGTTGAGGTGAGAAAGACAGTTCTTAGAAGTTATGTAGAACCAATTCTGATGTATGGAAGTTAATCTTGGACACTCAGCAGAACAGGGAAAAATTATAACTCAGCGGAACAGGGAGGCAGCAGAGATGTGGTTTTATAGAAGAATTTTGAGAATACCATAGACAGATAAAATGTGCAAGTAGATATCTTTAAAGAAGTTAATTCAAAAAGAGAGCTGTTTACCCGCATAAAAAAGAGATAGTCCACATTTTTTGTACATATCCTCAGAAGAGAAAAGATAGAACAAATTGTAACAATAGGCAAGTTGAAGAACAAGAGGGAGAAGGGAAGACAAAGGGAGATGCTTGACAACCTAGCATTTGGGAGAAAATCAGTGTCAGAAATGATTGACAGCACATGAAATAGAAGGATATGGAAAGATGTGATAACCAACGCTACACGGCATGGACTATAAGAATAAGAAGATCTCTATTATTTATTGACATCTTTATTGATTTCAATTGCCTATATGTTGCCAGGGTTTGAAAATAAGCAAAGGATAGATGCACTGTGACATGTCATGCATGTCACAAGAGGTGACTACGGCAGGTGTGAGAGTGGAATTGGTTCCTCCATCCAGTAGATAAAAATAATCCATTAGCAATGCTGAAGTCGAATGTGTCAGGCTGAAAGACAGACACTGCAGCCAAGCTGTAAACTTTGACATAAAACATTCCATTCTCTGGACTACACCCTGCTAACTAGCAGAAGGCAGAAATTGAAGAATAAAAGAAGAAGAAAAAGAGCTCACTATCAATGGACTATGAGACCTCACAACATAACTGTCCTGACAAGTTGCTATTGTTGTAAGACAGGGGTGGGCAAACTTTTTGTTCAGAGGGCTGCATTGAAAATTGTAAAGCTATTGGAGGGCCGCATATAAATAATATTATGTATGTTTTTGTATAAAATTCTCGGTAAGTAATCAATTAAATATTTTTACTGTAAAGAAAGGTAGTTTTACATAATGTAGATAACTTATGAAATAAATTACATTTCTAACAGACTTACGCTATAATAGTATATTTTCTAATATGGATAAAAGGTTTTGCAAATATTTTAACAATGTTCGTGTATTTAAAAATGTGTTTGAGGGCCGCAAAATATCCAATGGCGGGCCGCATGCGGCCCGCGGGCTGTAGTTTGCCCAACCCTGTTGTAAGGAAATGTGATGAAACAGTTTTGTGGGCTGTCTACATTGAGAGGTAGTAATTAGAGATGTTGGTTTTCTGTGAAGAAATATTCTCAATTGATCTTAGTCTACATAGTTCAGGTACAACATTATTTAGGTACAATGATTACAGCAGATGGAAGAAGTTAAACAGAAATGAGAAGCAGAATAGGACAGGCAAAAATAACATTCAGAAAAATGAAAAATATATTGTGTAATATGACCTTGTCATTAGAGGTGAGAAAAAGAGTTCTGCAGTCCTATATAACCCCTATACAAACATATTGGTGCGAGTCTTGGACAATAAACAAACTAGAAAGTGGGAAATTAGAGGCAATAGAAATGTGGTTCTATAGAAGAATGCTGAGAATACCATGGACTGCCAGAAAAACTAATGTGTTGAAAGAGTCAAATGCGAAACAGACCTTAATCAAAAATATAAGAAAAACACAATCTTCTTTTTTTTGGCCACTTCATGAGACAGGCAGGTTTGGAGAACATAGTAACAACAGGCAAAATTGAAGGTAACAGAGACAGAAGGCGACAATGTGAGAAAATATTAGACAGTTTGACAATCTGGCACGGCAATGAAACAAAAACGATCTTGATATATAATACTGTGGACAGAGAGCTGTGGAGAGCCATGACTGCCTACGCCAGCCGGCATGGCACCTGATGATGATGACATAGTTGAAAATCAATCCAAAAATGTATCATAGAAACTAACATAAACTTTGAATATACAGTGAATCCTATTACAACAACTTGATTCGGACTGACAAAATATGTATGTAATAACAGAAATTCATTATATACAGTACTAACAATATAGAATATATATAATTGGAAGATTGTGTTATATAGGAAAATGTGTTATAAAAGAATGCATTATAGGAGGGATTCCCCTGCACCTGATACTATAGTACACCACATGGAGGTGTTTTAGGGATTTTGCTGTCGCCTAACCCTAAGACCCACATGAGAGCAATGCACATACCATTGCAACATTTTTCTATTGCAATTCACTATCATCAATCCCACAGCCTCAATAATCTTGAACCACCAATGTTACAGAATGCTTGACTATCAATAACCATTCCTGTCAGCTATGCACAAATCTGAATTTCTGCTAAGGACAGTCCTTGACATTCCTGACAATATTTTGTATCAGCTCATGGCTCATTTTCTTCCAGATGATCATTTAAGTAATTAATGTTAGTTTCTACTTAAAATTAGTAGCATATCCTATTCATGGTGTAGCCATCAAGCCAGCATTTTTTGGCTGTAGTGATTTTCTAGACAATATAAAAACTCAGTAGTTTGCTATTGCTTTTTGAAATAGGTATCAACTGCATCAAAAATGTAATCTTACAAGCAAAACTTGGAAACTTGATAATAAAGTGCTGCTAATTACTGGAGAGACACATAAAATACACACAAAACATCACAAACAAACATAGAAATGAATCAAGAAAATTCATATTCTTGAACCCAATATATTTTATCTACCACAACAGGTGAGAGCAGACATTTATGCCCTGTTTTCATCAAATAATGCTTACATATATAAATATTACTGTTCTTTATATAAATTATGCCAACAAAATATCAGCCAGTATTGTTCAGCTTTATCAAATAATATCTGATATTAAATGCAAATAACAAAGTCTGACATTTCAACAATGTCATAAATAGAAAAAAAAAATAACCGTGAGCACTTCCAAGCACAATGGATTAAAAAAAATAACCAACAATAACATTAAAGATACATTGAATCAATTCAAATTTAAAAACGAAAAAAATTGACATTTCAAAGACATTATGTACAAATTGTAATACTTCTCTGTGTTAAGAACATTTCTCGTTCTCAAGTAAGATACGTCAGGTCCCATATGCAGATATTCGCAGCAAAGGTGAAAACTACAACAAATTCAATCTATTAGTTTCATAACGAATGTATAAAAAAAAAACTACAAACTGTTGGAAGACATGAGAATTGTATGTCCCTAACAAATGGTGAGGATTCCTGATTCATAAAAAAGTTAAGTAATCCATAGCACTTATTTAATGCCGTAGGGGTGTGAGATGTTAGCGATCTCACATTTCAGTGGATCTGCAAATGAGGGCGGTAGCCATATCCTCTCCCTCGCAGTCTTTACTTCCCAGATTAATCTGATACCCATTATAAGGCTGGGTCGATACAGGAGCCGTTGCGATCTGAAAAACATTTCCGCCTCAACTGGGTAATGAACCCAGGACCACTCATATGCGAAGCCAAGTGCACTAACCACTACGCTACACTGCTCAAATTCTGATTCATAACTACACTCCGATAGAAAAAAAGGCTTTCAACAAAAGAGGATGATGATGGTGAAATAACACTTTTAGCTGTGAGCATGTAACTCATAACAGTCCAGAGCCTGTCTAACAAAAGTATAGACCTCCTCAGTTGTGTAATCCAAGTGACACTCAAATGTCAAATGTTTCCTGTCTCAAAGGCATGGTTGTGTCAAGGGAGTTTATGTATCTTCTTCTTCTTCTACTACAGTGTTAATTCTTGAACTCCCGCTGGATCTCTCTTGTAGCAGGACCTTGTTCCTATTAGATTTCCAGCAGGATGTAGTCCAGAGAATGGAAATGTGTTGTGTCACCATTTTATTTGCGTCAATGACCTGACACATCAGTATTCAGTGGAGTTTAAGGATCTAATCTAGTCCCCCAAAAGAAGACATTGCAGTGTGCCAGTAGCCCAGCATTATCACAAAGTCAGGCATGCAGTATACATGTCTGAGCCAATAAGTTCATCCCTCTTAGCAACAGGGATACACATAAGAGATTGTTATCGATTAGGAAAGCCATTTCCCATTATACATTACTGTTCTACTACTATTTACTGAGTCACTCATTATTATTGTACATAGGACATGTCCTTAGTTGCTCTAATCGCCCACTGAATATATTCACAATTACCTACAGTTCCAGTTCTCTGTCAGTTGATAAACATTCTTCCAAACCCACAGTAATGCTCAGTAAGGCAGCCATTATATATCAAACCCATCTTTATTCTAGACATGGAAAAGCAATCATCACCTCATTCATTTTGTTTGTACATGCTGTTTCTTGTAATACGTTCAGTATATCTGCATGGTCCATTGTTCTTATCACTTGATACAATGGCAGATCTCAACAGCCCATCTGCTCTCTCATTGCCCCAAACACCTGAATGACCAGCCACGAAAATGAATGTGGATCCTTTATACTTTTATTGTCACATTCTTTCAAGCCACTGTTCACAAACATGATGATGATAAAATAATCTCTTTAGCTGTGAACAGGTAGCTCTTAACAGTCTAGAGCCTTTCTTACAAAAGCATAGGTCTTCGTCAATTGAGTAACCAAGGCGACACACTCAAACGCATACGGTTTACTGTCTCAAAAGCAGTTATATCGGGAGGGTGTTTATGGATGCACGTTTAGTCCCCGAAGGGAGGCTTCTGAATGTGGCATTAGTTCAGGATCAGCAGATCCTGCTGGGAGTGAGTCATGCACATCTTGGTCTCAACTAGTTCATCATTCTTCCGTCAGATCATTTAACCAATCTACAGTAACAGCACACCTAGCATTTCCCGCCACAAAGGACTCGGTTACACAATGACAAAGCTGCAACATTCATTGACCTGCATCTCTCTAACATCCATAGCCCATCAAAGTGTCACACTGGAGACATCAACACAAAAAAACTACAAAATCCTGTCCTCAGCCATTTGGAGGGTAGAAAATTCATGCCCAGATCATTCCTTGATGTTATAAATCTAAAATGTTCTTTATCCTCTCTTCTACTTCCACCCATAACTGTTTCTTGCAAAATAGTTTTAGAAAGTTAGCTGTGTCTCGTTATACATCTAAACAAAACAAGTTTACGCCATTTCACCACTGCCAATAGTGGTTATTGATAACTTGCACATTTGTTTATAAGCTGCCAGATAAATATATTTGTATTGTGTTCTATTTTCTACATTACTAATTCTTAAAAAACGTCTGTAGAATTCATAGTGAAAAGCCTGAATCCTTCTTTCCATATCTGCAATGGGTGTCCTGCTTTTACATCTGTACAATAGTTTACTTAGCACTAGTGATCCGAATAGATTTATTTTTCCTGTAATATAAATCATATGTGTACAAATCATATTCAACCATGCATGGCAGCAATCGCTATCTCCTCTTAATTAAATCTCATTCGCTAAGTTGCAATCATCACAATTTTGAGACCCATGATATTTGAATTTGGTAACTTTTTCCAGTTTGTGACCGTTTAACTGGATCTTCATGTGATCTTGCTTGATACCACTAGTTACCAACATCTTGATTTTATCAATGCTAATTTCCATGCTATATTTCTGACTGGTACATCATCACATTTTGAGGTGAGTTCCTGGAGTTCAGATTCGGAACCAGCCAAGAGACAGACATCATCAGCATAATGCAAGTTACAAAGTGGTCAATATATATATTAGTGTCTGGTTCCTCTGTCATCTATCATCATTAAGTGCCTTCGCCGCAACGAAGGTTGGCTGCAAAAGACCTCCAACATCTTGTCTCTTATTTAGATGATGCACTCTGCTAGACTGTAATCTGTCCATCATGTGATGTTAGTCTCCCACTTGTATCTCTGCCTACCTCTTGCTCGCTTCCCTTTGACTTTAACCTCAAGTAAGGTCTTCAATAGGGTGTCATGTCTTTTAATGTGTCCAAAGTATTTTATTTGCCTGATCTTTATTTCTCTTAGTAGTTCTTTCTTCATATTAAATGTTTTTAGTATCTCTTTATTTGTTTTCTTCTCTTTCTATGATGAGAACACCCTATTCTTCTATATACCCACATCTCAAAGACATTAATTTTGTCTTCTAATTGTTTATTTAGTGTCCATGTTTTTGAGCCATACATTAATATGGAATAGATGTAGCATTTTATAATTCTCATTTTTAACTTGTTTGTACTTTGTTTAGATATTAATAATTTCCTCATGTCATTGAAGGTACTTTTAGCCATTCCTATTCTCCTTTTAACTTCTGTTTCACATCTGCCATCATTTGTGACTATGTGCCCAAGATATTGATAACGTTTTACCGGTACTTGTTGTAGTTTATCTCCATGTATGTTTATGTTTACCTCCTGTTCTTCTGTTTCTTTGCAGATTATCATGGTTTTTGTTTTTTGGATATTTATATCCAGTCCATATTCATTACTTGATTTATTGACGTATGTGTCCTAACTACCTCCGTTTCTTCACCATAGACAATAAATTATGTTTTACTAGAATGGAGTTATTAAATCCTTGTCTGGCAAGCTGCTGATACAAACATTTTGTAGACCTTCTGAAAAGCCACTGATATCAACATTTTCACTCATTTATGACATTTGCATAATGACTTGGTGTGTCATGAAGGAAGAGCACAAAATAGCAACATTGTTACCTGCCATGCATGTTGTAAAAGGGAAAACTAAAGAGGCTTTATGGGTGAAATTGACTGCCCGATCCCACAGAGGATCACAGTGACTCAGAAGTCATGCTGAAGATGGATGTCTCAGGCTTAAAGGTGCAGATATCACAGTGAAACTGTAAAATATGACACAACACATTCTGTTCTCCAGACTACATCCTGCTAATCTACAGGAGTTTGAGAATAAACACAGAAGATGAATTCTCATTACTTCCAATATGATACAAGATATTCCTATTTGTGGCACTTCCTTTCTAGGTATGGTTAATGTTGACAAGCGTGGAGTTTATGTTGCGGGTGCTAATAGATTGTGAGCTAGTTTTCTTGTCTTGTCTTGTCCTATCCATGTGTACTGCTAAGCATCATGGGGAGCCGAAGTCTTTCTGTAACTAACTATGATGCCACTGCCATAGTGTAGCTTTGGTGTTCTAGTATTTCTCTGATGTCATTTATCCATCTTTATCTGGATCTTCCCTTGGTTCTCTTTTCAGATGATTGTCTATTGATGGAATGTGATCTGGTTCGATTCTGATTAGTTGGCTGAACCATTTGATCTTTTGTGTGTCTATGCCATCTTTGTATGATATTGTTTTCATCAGATTTCTTATAGTGCCATTTATTCTATCTCTTTGTGTTACCCCCCAGTGCTGCTCTCAGCCACTTAATTTTGCATACAGCAAGTTTTTGTTCTAGTTTCTCTATCATGGTCCAGGTCTGGTATTGGTAACACAGTGTCAGCATGAATCAAGCTTTCTTCACATAAATAATTGTGCGTACATTATGAATTGCAGTAGCAGATTGCTACTATTATTCACAGTAATTAATTTCTATCTTATCAATATTTAGCTGCTACTCAGGTTTGAGAAATGTTTGACAACATGTTTGGTAACAATTTTGACAGATGTTTGACAATGATATTAAATTTAATATTGTTATGATGAAAGTTCGCTTATGTGCACATTTAAAAAAAAAATGTTATTTATTACCTGGATTTATATTTATCTATAATCACTTGACACCTAATCCAATTTTGTCATGTTTTAGAACTTCATTTAGAACTTCATTAATGTTCATCAGATTCTACTAGAACACATTCAGTTATTAATTAATAGTTATCTTTATGATAACTTTTCAAATGTTAATATGTCAACAATTAGAATGTTTACAACACAGTATTCCAAATGTTTTTCCTTTTGTTTACTCCCGCCAACTTAAACTGACCTGAGATTACACTGAACTGAGATAATAAGGAACACTATTAGTATAATTTAGATGTTTACCGAAGTAAGTAGGCTCTAAAGTTTTAAGTATAGATGATGTAATCATACAATGTGCGTACAGTTTAGCCAATATAAGTTACCAATTGTACATCATAATATTTTATCAGTCTTTGGTTATTGAAACATAGATGTCACCTAGTACCGATTTTCTGTATTGATACAGATTTATGACCGACCCGACCCCCCCCCCCTCCTTTATTTTTTTTTTTTTTATTAAGGTCATTTTGTGTTACATCTTTAGTAATTACTACTAATGATGATGTTTTTATTGCACAGGCTTGTACTGTTGGGAAGAAAAATAAACATAGTTTTTTAGGGAGGTTTTTTTTGGGAGGTGTGTGTGTGTGTGTGTGTGTGCGCGTGCTACATACAGACATTTTTATTAAAATACAGAAATAAATGGTTAAATATACATGTTTATGGAAAAATATGTTGACAGATATGCTGAAAGATCATGTTATGAAGGCAAGAAGAACCTGTGGAACAATAATGTACATAGAAATGCATGTCAATCAGAAACAGAATATGTAAATGAGAGGAATCAAGATCGGAGATAAGGGAAGGAGGTGGGTTTTGGGGGGTTCAAACTTCAAAGTGGAGTTAAATTATTCCTTTAAATCCCCCCCCCCTCAATTGTTCATAAAAAGGTCATCCAATTTTTCATCAAAATGTAGAACCAACAAAGGAAAATGCACAACATACCCTTTTTTCTTCATTTTATTTTAGGTAAACCCACCTTCCTCCCATGAATTGAGAGAAAGGTATCTATAGCCCTGGAGGGAGTAAAACTTATATGGAGAAGGATCGGGATTAAGAACATCAGGTCCTTATAATCAGTGTTTTACTATTAAACATCAGTTCCTATAGTCAGGGTTTTACGTTAACAGAAATGGAAATTATGTACATAATTCAGGAAAATGATCTTATTTCTGCAACCATTAGGCCAACGTTCAATATATTTGTATATATTATGCACAGATAGTATGGATTTCGATAAACAAAGTTCATTTGAGGATAACAGCTAGTTTTTCCCTTCTTTGTGTTGGTGAGAATTTTGTAATTATTATATTCCATCTTGTGAAAGGTTTACAGTAATTAAATGATGAACCTGCAACAAGAAGTTTAACTATGAGACTTCAAATAAACATAGAATGAAAGCCCAATATCTGCAGATTGAAATGACATACAACATATATATGGTATATATATGATCTTGAATATTCAGATGCCGACATCATTAATGTTATTATGCTTCCAGTTTTGTGTATAATGCTTGAGGGGCATGTAACTGTTAAAACGTTAAATAGCTAATACACTATTATAATAAGCGAATAAAGTGAAATAATTTGTATTACCCATCCAACTCTGAATATTTTGATATCAATTTGATCATGTAGACAAAGTAGTTTGGTAGTAGCGATAAAAATATAAACGTTACCATCACTTAGAAACGTCAGCACTAAAGCCTTCTAAAATAGCGTGCTAAAATTTCTTTCAACACAGCAGGAAAACAATTAAAGAGACAAAAAGTTAAACAATGCATATTTATGAATTAGATTCCCTATTGCTGTGGCACCTTCTTGTGAGAATATGAATGGACCACTGTACTTTACCAACCTTGTTAAAAATGAAACCAGATAATAGAACAATTGTTCCAGATAGCACTGCTGTGGATGAACATATATGTTTTAATGAATGCTTCCCGTACAGAGACCAAATGCAGTGGTCACCCTGTGTACTTGTCAGAACCTTAAATTAAGAGTGATAAATAGGATCCTGGTAATGTACAGAATTTATAGAGAAAGTATAAGTAGGCTCTAAGTAGAAGGCTCCTTCAATAGGCACTGCACTAAGCCGAAAGCTGAATCCTCCTGGGTATGAAAGAAAGTTTGGAGAAATTTCCCCCCACCCACACTGCACATAGGAAGCAACAGCTAACTGTTCACAATTCCTGGGGCTTGAAAAGAAGAATAGTCGAGAAATTAATCACCAAACTAAAGGCAAAAATCAAAACTTTTCTTTTATGCCATTTGAAAATACTATTTACAAAACACAAAGCCAGCACAATAAATAAAATAAAATGATACAAACAGTGCAATTTACACCTCTAACCTTCAATGATAATGAATAATAATGAATAATACAATATAGAAATCTGGACATGATTTCTAACTGGGGAGGAGATGCAACAAGGATACAATATTCTGTTTAATGTTTCAGCATATGTACATATCTGAGATGAACAAGTAAATGCAGATAACAAACATTAAGTTATCCTCTAATATATGATAGATAACAAGCAAACACGCACTCATATTCTTCTTCTTCTGTGTTCAATTTCAAATTCTTGCAGATTAGCAGAATTTTGTCTAGAGGATAGAATGTGTTGTGTCATAGTTTACAGCTTGTCTGCTATAACTGCGTCTTTCGGCATGACACATTCGACTTCAGTATGGCTTTTGAGTCATTGACCCTTTATGTGATGCAACAGCCAACTCCACACACAAAGCCTCCTTAGTTGCCTCTTACAATATGCGTGATATGTAAGATTGTCATTTTCTTTGCTTTCTTTTTTGGCCCCGGCACACACAGGCAATTCTCATCTAAAATATTATATACAGATAATATGCACACACACACCTTCATCTAAGAAGTGGTACCTCAGACAACAAGCAAACACCTTCATCTAAGAAGTGATAATTCAAGTAACAGGCAAATACACTATCATCTAAGAAGCAATAATTCAGGTAACAGGCAAACACATCATCATCTAAGTAGTGATATTACAAGTAACAGGCACACATGTCCTCATCTAAAATATGAAATGTATGGTAGATTACAGATAAACATAAACACACTCTCCTCTAAGATATAGACTGTAGATATCACACAAACATATCTTCATCTAAGGTCAAATGCAGATAACAGATAAATGCAGCCTCCTTAACAATATGAAACACATTTTTATTTTTTATAAAACACCCTTAAAAAAGATTAACAAAGACTATACAAAACATCACAAATACAAAATCTATAACAAAGATATAATTATTAAGAAGTTGTGTTTTCTAGATGGCAACATGCGTGAGTCCTTGGAAATTTTATACACAATGGATACAATAATATTTTTATATTAATATTTATGAAATATAAGATATTTTAAAGGATAAATTTGAGATGAAAAGCTACAGTAGAGTCATATAAACACAGAACTGTTCTTGTTTGTCCATAACAAGTCATGATGCCCATTTGTTACATCCACTTTATACAATTCAGTTACAAGTTATGTCCTTGTCTATTAATATCAATATGGCTAATAAGTCATATGCTGACCACAAAGGTCCATGGACAAGCCAGATATGGTATGATCACTTTAGATGGTATTTGATTGTTAAGTCTCTACTGTTGAGCTGCTGCATTTCAAATTATTCCCCCCATAAATTGGAATGCAGCTGTGCATTTTTTTCATTGTAGAGTACCATGTAGCTCTGTTTCAAGTAGCATTTTTCTATATATCATTGTTTATGTTAAAGGCATTCAGTGAGTTCCTGTAGCCCTTCTTTTGATTCCCTTGAGAATGTATGCCCTTCTGAATCTGACTATAGAGCAGTATCTTTGATAAGCCATGCTCTGGCATACATACTACATGACATGCCAAGTGGATCTGTGACTACATCAGAATAGCGTTAATGCTAGGTATATCAGCTCTGTCAAGGACAGTGGTATCTGGAATCTTGTCTTGCCATCTGATGTTCATCACTTTTCATGAACAAACTATGTGCAAGTGATAGAGTTTCATCACATATCATTAATATACAGCCCATGTCTCACCAGCATATAACAGCACCGGAAGCACCACTGTTCTGTACATTTTCAGCTTAGTCTGTAAGCTAAATAATCTGAGAGAAAGATTATTCACCACAGACATCTGCACAGATTAGAACATAGAGGCAAATTAGCTTATGAAAAACATCAAAAACACCAGCTAACATATCTTCACATAAACAATACAATGTGTCAGAAAGATTCATCTTGGAGCAAAATGTTCCAGAAAAAAAGAGCCAGCCTAAAATTCTAATGGCCACATATTGAGAATCTCGTAAATATTACATTGGATAAAGGAGGACAGTTTGCACAGAACTGAGAAGCATAAATGACAGCGAGGACAAAGTTTGCCAAAGAATACCTCCCATAGAAGAGGTATTCACATAAGCCTTTTCATGGTCAACATCCTCTCAATTCAATTTGACACAATTATCTCCAATAGACTTTCCTTTCATGCATCACTTTTCATATCTTTCTCTTTTACTAACATGAAATTCTAATGACATATTCTGGAATGAAAATACAATAATTTACAAAGGCAACTTGTCCAGACAGCGCTAGCTCTTGCTCTCTTGAATCATTAACTGTTGAGAGAAACAGATACTAAATGTCAATATTAACAGAAACACAACCTGTCATTTGAATAAATTTCTGTCACTGTCTAACAACCTAATCACTGGTTTAACTAATAGTGCTCTCTAGCTACAATAATATTAACAGTTACTTATATCTCCCTAGTGTAGTGGTTTAGCCATTTGCCTTATGCTCAAAGAGGTTGTAGGTTCAAATCCGGCTCATGATGTCTTGTTTACAAAATGAATTTTATCAGAGAGGTTTGAGGATTAGCGCTTTGAAGCTGTGGATTTATGTGCTGTGAGTGGTACCGGAACTATTGGCAGGCAGAGAGCGCTGCTTTGCTGAGAGGGATGAAGTACATATACAAAAATTCAAAAACTGTGACAACCATCTTCTCATTTTCAAACCAACAAGAAAAAGCAAATCTAAAAATAAATGAAGTGAGTAAGCATATGTGGAGAACCCTACATATCTAGGGGTCAAACTAGACAAGCAACTCACATGGTAACCATACCTAATAACCACTGAGTAAAAAGCAACCAGGAGGCTATCCTTGATGAAAAAACTTGCAGGCACAAGCTGAGGAGCAAATGGAAGTATTCTCCGAAAAGTCTACATGGGTACTGTCAGACCTGTAGTAGAATATGGAATGATGCCTTGGCATCAGCATCAAAAACAAATGCTGATAGCCTATCTAAAGTACAAAATGCAGGACTTCGACTTATCTCTGGAGAGATGAAAACTACAACATCAGACATGAGCTAAGACAGATCCAAAAATCATCAGCTATTGCCCTTCAGTGGATACCATCACACTGTGGAATCATGGGAAATGAGAAAGCAGATGCTCTGTCAAAAGCAGGAAGTGAAATGGAGCAACACAGACACCCACAGTCTTACGTAGAAACAAAAATGATAATCCACAACACATACACAGCAAAGCAAAGTGGAAGAAACAAATGGAAGTGTAATACAAACATGATGCAATACATCTCCAAAGATATCAACAGACCACAATATTTCACCTCAGAACAGGCCACTGCAGACTTTTGGGTCACCTTTACGGATTGAGGATCTCATACATAGATCAACATGCCCATGTTGATCCGGAACACATACTTCAGGACTGTTCAACATACAAAGAGCAGAGACAGCAGACCTGGCCAGAGGATACAGACTTGATGCAAAAGCTATGGGGCAGCTGCTCTGACCTTGTGAATACGGTGGACTTCGTCTTGACGACAGGCCTGACAATATAACATGACCACAGATTCTGAACGCAGAAGAAGAAGAGAAATCCAAGTACAATGAAGTCAATAATCTATGATTTTTAAATCCCATTTAATCCTATCTATCCTATAATCCCACAATCCATCAGGGTATTACGGGAACCACAATGGATGCTTCAGCACAGTCTTCCAGTGATTTCTATCTCCAATGATGCGGATGAGTAAGGAAAAATCTTGTCTTGTCCCTTTACATAATAGTATTTATAAAATTGAATATTTGAAATGTATTGACTTAACTCTTTCAGGACATGATATTATTTAGTTAAAATTATTTAGGTTGGGACTAAATTAATTTTAGTTGTAGAAAAATGTTAGCACATCTTCTTCATTTTATCTTTTCATACCATAATATTGATAAATGGGCAGCATATTGTATATCATTGACAAAGAAAACATTGTGTCTAGAAGCAGTGTGCAGTGCCATTGTTATCAGAAATAACACACAATAGAGTGAAAACAATACATTTTTATATACAACACATCTCTCCAGCAATATAATGCCATTTTAATGACATTGGGTCAAAGGGCATGAGCTCATGGACCGCTGGATCAGCAACCAACCAACCAAATACAACACATGAACATCACAGGAGATTGTTTAGTAGAGATCTGAAAGAGATTAGCAATCATCCTACACAAATTTCATAGGACACAACTGACTCAGCAGTCACATGTATACAAAGTTCAAGATTGGCAACATGGCCATGTGTACTTGTGGTCAGGCAGCACAGAGTGCCAAACATATACTTCAAGAGTGTTCTGAGTATGAAACACTGAGGCAGACATATTGGACAGAGGAAACAACACTGGAATCAAAGCTCTATGGGACACTGTATGAACTACAAAAGACAGTGAGATTTATTCAGGAGACAGAATTACAGATATAGACATGTTTCAAGTGAACAAAAAGAAGAAGAAGAAGTCCTACAAAAATCATCACAGATGAAAAATCTATGGCACATGCAAATAGAAAAACAAAGTTACAACTAATAAGAAGCTATATTTTTTTAGTGGGAACATATGGCTGTGAGACATGGGCAATGACATCCACAATGGAAAAGAAAATATCAGCATTTAAAATGAAATGCTATAGGAAAGATCCTAAAAGAATATCATTGACACAAAAGAACAATTCAGCACAAATGTCCAAAAAGGCTTGCACATAAGAAGACTGGTTTCCTAAAATTATTAAAAAACACAAACTAATATATTTTGGACATACAAAAAGACACAATGGTTTAGAAACATTAATTATGTAGTAAAAGGTTCTAGAACAGAGAACAAGAGACAGACCAAGACTATAAGATAACGATAGACACATGACATCAATGACATTCTGAATTATACACTGAAAGAGGCTGGACAGTTTGCACAGAACAGAGAAGCTTACAGAGTGGCAGTGATTACAACATTCTGCAACTGACACATCACATAGCGAGATAAGTAGAGAACAAATTTGTGCATGTGTAGTCGTAAAATCTATGGCACACGTACCTGAGAAAAACAAAGTTACAACTAATAAGATGTATTTTGTAATAATGGAAATCCTCAGAATACCATGGACCAAAAATAGCTATCCACCGATGTAGCTATTCTGAGAGAAATGAATGTAAAAGAAAATTGGCTAAACAGTATAGTTTTTTCCAGAATCTATATATATATATATATATATATATATATATATATATATATATATATGGAACCCACAGGAAAACAGGAGAATTGGAAGGTCCTAGAACATCTGGCAAAAAATAATAGAAGATGCCAAATGTAGGACATTTTTAGCAGTATTGGAGACAGTGCTTTACAAAAACATAGCTGAGAGTAACAAATGTTGCCCCATGTTCCATAGGGAATGGAAGGGAATAAGACTTAACATTACAATTTAAACAAGTACTCTATAAATGATTTGATTAATTTTGACATGTACATTTGGAAGTTAGTTTGAAATTTCTACATTATTGAACATAAGTAGTAGAATTATCAACACAATATTTAGTGTCATTGTGTTCATGGTTGAATCTGTGCTTCCAGGTCTGAAATATTGTTTGGGTTATATACAGTGGGATCCCTCTATAGCACTTCCTTTTATAACAAATTTCCCTATATAACAACACTTTTCAAAATCCCCACTTTTCAAAATTTTTCAATTTTCTGAGTTATTGTGTGAGCCTTTCAGTTCATACTCAGTGTATGTCCTCTTTAACTAATTCTAGCCCAATGGATACCATACCGAGTTACTGACATACACTGTTTTATGAGAGCAGACTGACTTGCAATCAAGGCATTTATAATAATTGAGCTGTTCAGAACAAGTAATTGCATAGCTCAAGTGATACTCTCAACAGAACAGCGAGCTGTCAAGAGTATTGCTCAGAACAACTAGTTCCATAGAGACACTCTCAACAGAATAGCAAGCTGTCAAGGATGTTGTTCAGTGCAACAAGTTCCATAGAGACACTCTCAACAGAACAGCGAGCTGTCAAGAGTATTGCTCAGAACAACTAGTTCCATAGAGACACTCTCAACAGAACAGCAAGCTGTCAAGAGTATTGCTCAGAACAACTAGTTCCATAGAGACACTCTCAACAGAATAGCAAGTTGTCAAGGATGATGTTCAGAGCAACAAGTTCCATAGAGACACTCTCAACAGAATAGCAAGTTGTCAAGGATGATGTTCAGAGCAACAAGTTCCATAGAGACACTCTCAACAGAATAGCAAGCTGTCAAGAGTATTGCTCAGATCAAGTAACTCCATAACTCTTGTGACTCAACAGAGCAGCAAGCTGTCTGTAAAGAGTATTCTTCAGGGTAGGTAAAGCCATAGTGACACTCTCAACCGAGTAGCAAATTATTTAAACCTCACTGCCAATTATTGCACAACAAAACAGTTGAATAACAGACTGCACATAGATTGTTATACCAATCTTAGGAACATCTTCATAGGGTCTTCTGAAAATTGCAATCTACCGTCATAGAAATATACAAGCTCACTTCATCTTCTTTGTTCTTTCAACCGCAAGCACAGTACACTAAGCAGAAACTGATTCTTAAGACTGGCAGGAATTGAACCAGGTCTATTCTAGCGGTACTGAAGAAACATTGTCCCGTCTCTATTATATTTATGTTTATAAGGAGGCCTATAGGTCTTTAAGTATGAATACGGATGTTCTATGTTTGTGTTCCCGAGGATATTTCAATTACTTATACAGAATTTAGTTGTTGTTGCAATAATCTTTGCCTCGATTGGTCTATTAAAGTGACTTGAGTACACAGGTTGAATGTCTTGACGTGATCAAATCTTTTTTTGAGGATGTGGTTGGTTAACATTTAGCACACATGCTGCAAATTTATTCACCAACATTTCCTCTTCTCTGGTTAGCGAGCGGCAAATATATTTGCCGCCGTAGACCGCTGTTGCTAGGTACACTTCAATTAATAAAAAATCACAGAATTTTTTATATTTTGTTTACCAGATTTAATAAATCTGATATTTTATTCGATTGACTGCCTTTTCCTACAGTTTTAGTGGCATGCATGTGTTAAATGTCATTTAAATATTAATATTTTCACAATATATTGATAATTTCAAATAAAAGCATCGCCATGATGGTGAATTGGGTTTCACAGACTTTTATTTTATCGAATTTTCATTAAAATCATTAACGATTGTGATTAAAATGATTATTTATGGAGAGATAAGTTATTTCCACACTCAAAAATCAGTTACACCAAATTGCTTTATTTAACTTGATATTAAAACATCAACCAAGTTCAAACGATACATTTACACACTAGATCTAGGTTTATAGAAGGATTTTAAGACATACCCGTAGGTTTAATCCTTGTAATCCTCGAAATTATAATAATTATTGCATGAATGGTGAGCTATTCAAGTCTATGTAAAACTGTTTTCACTCCAGAATATTTACAAATAATATAATAAACTTCGTACAATTATATTATCGTTTTAAAGGTCATATTTTGCTGGAATTTTGTGGAAAATCATCTTTGAGACTGTCTTATATGTCTTGTATCACACATACAAACAAAACCTATACCAATATATGCAGAATTCAATTCTTTATTTATATATGCAAACATTATTTAAACATCTCTATCAACAAAACAGTTATCATGATTTCAAAACAGCCACCAACTATTACATAAGATTTTCTAAAATTAATTCAGCGGCAGGAGAGAAATTACGTAATTGTAAACACAGAGTGCTAAAGGTTAAGTACGGAAGAGTTGCATGGTGATTCGGTGCCGCTAGAACGGACCTGGTTCAATACCCGCCAGTCTTAAGAATTATTTTCATTTATCCTCATGCTTCCTACTTGAATTTACTTGTACAAGCAGAAACTAGCACTCTTCTATGTGTCTAGTAGATCAATAAAGAACTAGTTGAGTTTTGAACTTTATTTAATAAGCTTACCTCAGACAAAATTACCCATGCATCAGAATTCTCATGCACATGAATTCGAAGTGTAAGTACTTGACCAACACCATCAGGAACTTCTCCCTGGGCTAATCCTACATCATTGAAACGACCAATGGAAATAAAGCCTTCTGATGTGTTATCAATTTCTGAACGGCTAAGACCTGCCCTTGATGCAATATTGTTTATATCTGCTTTGCTAAGTTTTTTTGTTGACTGAATCTCTATTGTAGTGTTGTGAAAAATATCACCAGGATGGTCTGTGTTTCCACTACGGAACAAATATCTGTTGATGTAAAACAGTGTAAACAGAACTAGAGGTTATCTATAACTTAGGAACAAATATTTATCTACATGAAACAAGAGTAAATAGAATTAGATGCTATCTATAATCTACATAATTTACGAAAATCATGAACTTTACCGGCTTGACAGAATCAATTGAAACTAGATGACAATATACTAGACAATGTTTCAAATTTTGTATATTTGGGAAGCAAGATAACAGCAGACGGTATACCAACTCAGAAATCGAGACTTGAATCGCTCTCGCCTCCAATGCCTTTAACAAACTTTCAAACATCTGGAGATCGAAGAGCGTAAGTAAACACATCAAACTGTGACTATTCATAGCAAGTGTGATTCCATTATTGACATACGGATGTGAAAGTTGGAAATCTACCGCAATAATGGATAAGAAGTTAGTTGCCTTCGAGAATAGATGTCTCTGAAAAATCACACACATTAATTGGAAAGACTTCAAATCAAACGACATACTAAGAGAGGAGACAAAACAAAAATATGTGACATACATCGGCCACATATTTAGAATGAAGGGAGACAGAATTCCATGACAAGCCTTCATGTGGACACCAGACGGGAAAAGAAAACAGGGAAGACTAAAAACAACACTCAGAAGAACATTTATGAATGAATTAAAATCAACAGGCATAAATGCACATGACCTGCAATCCTTGGCAACTGACCGACAGGCATGGAGAACAATGACATCTGCCCTATGTGCCAAACTTGGCAAAAGAGGAACTGACTGACTGATAGTCTACATAACACTGAGTAAACAGAACTAGAGGTTATTTAGTCTACATAGCACAGATTGAACAGAATTAGATGTTATTCATAACTTAGGAACACATATTTATTTACATAAGTAAACAATACTTAAATTCTATATATAACTGGAACAAATATTTGTCCATATAGAACAAAGTAAACAGAGCATATGTATGTATATGGGCATGTTCCACCACTTTGTATACAGACATACAATCCCATGAACACCTGCTACCATTCGGTGGCATCAATGTTGGCCAATTTTGACCACTACAATCGTTTGGTTTTTTCTTTCTCTGTAAATAATGACTTTTGAGTTGTTGCTTCTCTCTAGTGTGTGCATAGATGACTAACACATCAAATTCTGGCATAGTATCACCTGCCGCATTTGGGACAACTATAGAGTTAGATGTTTGTGTGCTGTTCTATTAGACAGAATGTCTTCTACAATTTCATGCTTTTCAGCAATGTGTGCCTCTTTGTTGATGTTTGTGCAATACAGTGAGCAATTATGAATGACCAATTTCCAGGAGGTGATATCGATGTTGAAGCTACTTAGAGAGACTTTAGGATATTTCTTCTGTCCATAGGCCAGTAATTTTCCTTTAAGGAGTTCGTCATACATCATTTTGGGATGCCTTTGTTAGACATGCACAATACATGTTCGGTCCATCTTAGTTGGACATAACTCAACATTGTATGAATACTTGGGATAGTAGCTCTAGAGTACTTCAGTATCATGTACTTTATCTTGCTACTTTATTCTGAGTAATCTGTGGATATAGTGTGTGTGTGTGTGTATGGAAGTGATTTAATGTCTGCTGAACACTGTCCAGGTCTTCCAGGTGTATAGCAAAGTGGTGAGCTTGATGGGTGATAGACTTTTAATGTTGTATTGAAGCTGATGCCCTTCCACTCCCACACACTGTCAAACTGCATACCAAATGCAACATTTGCCTAAGAGTGCTTTTCACTTCAATGTCATCTGTGCTATCTGCTCTGGAGTGTGTTGCCAGGGCCTCAAAAATTGAAAAAGGAATAATGATGTTTACCTTCCATGCATGTCATAAGAGGTCACTGAAGAAGCTTTTGTAGTGCAGTTCACTGTCCAATCCCACATAGGATCAAAGCAAACTAGACACCATGCTGAAGATCATGTACCTCTATGTGTCAGGCAGATGATGCTGATGAAATAATCCCTTTAGCTGTGAGCTGGTAGCTCTTGACAGACTATAATCTTTTTAACAAAGCACAGGTTCTTCTCAGTTGTGTAAATGAGGTGACACCCAGACTCATATGAGGTTATCTCAAAGGCATGGTTGTGTAAGAGTGTTTTATGGATGCATGTTTAGTCCCCCCAGGGAAGACAAGCACCTGTAACCCAGGATTACAACATCCTGCCAGAAGCACATCACATATTTCTGGGTCAACCATCTCATCATTCTTTTTTTATTTGTTAACCAATTAGCAGTGATTTCATATCTAGTACTCCTGTCACCTAGGAGTCTGCCACAAAAGGACAAATGTGCAATATCCGCTGACCTGAATCTCTTTGTCATCCATGGGGATGATATGATAGAAGACAAAAGTAAGAAATTGAGACATGATGTGGTAATTTTTTTTCACAGGTGACAGGTTGTCAGCCTATCTTCCAACTTAGTAACATCCTACAACATACATGGAGAGAAGACAGTGGTCTTATTTTTTGCACCCTGAACAAGAAGTACAGGCCCCGGTTGCTACGCAGGTTGTGTCAGGCAGAAAGTCACAGATAATACCGGCAAGCTGTAAACTATGACAACACATTACATTCTCCTGACAAGGAATACATAAATAAACAATACAAAGCAAAGGTTAAATGGATGACAAAAAATAAGGAACTTTTCATCAAAATAATAGAACTGTTTTCTGAAAAGTCATAGAATGTGTAAGGGAATGGAAAGCTATTTGTTACATTCATAACGAATAGCTTTCCATTCCCTGCAGAAGATTGCCACTTATTTCAGTAAGGATGGTAAGGTTCATGAGTTAGTTAGAGGTCTATTCCTGTCAAATGAATTGACATTTTTTTCTTCTTTCCTATAGCTTATTTTGTATGCTTCATTTGTTTCTTTGTATCTTAAAGCTGCAATGTTTCCTCTTCCCCATCCTGACCCATTGATACACACCTGAATTGTCTTTTAGTAATCATGACATAGGCCAACTGTCATGGCACTTGCAGATTACGTGTTGTCAGTATAAGGGACATAACAGAACCATAGGATGTCTCCTAAATGTAAATTGGCAATACATTTGCCATTTGATCTAATCCAGGCTAAAACAGGCTAACAAGCTTTAATCAAATCCTGGTACTTTAAAAAAGCATACTTTTACTTCCCAGACACACAATTTGCACGTTAGGGGGAATTAATAGGCTGTAAGACCATCCAGGAACTAAAGCTGCAGGCAGCGGACCGCATCATATGGAGAACCAAAACCTCTGCCCTATGTGTCGCTTATGGCACGAAAGGAACAAACTAACTAACTACTTTTAGAAGCTGTTTATTTTATTCTGTGCTGTTAAATTTAAGATTAAAAAAAACCCAAAAAGTTACTTTGTTAGTATTTTTCATAGAAACAAGAATTTATGCTGTGCAGAAATTTCTTGATATAGAAAGTGATGAAGTCACCAATGTTTGGATATATTTCATATTTATATGTTAGGCCTGTTAATGTGGTAAGTATAAATATTTCATATTTATATGTTAGGCCTGTTAATGTGGTAAGTATAAATATTTCATATTTATATGTTAGGCCTGTTAATGTGGTAAGTATAAATATTTTATGTTTATATGTTAGGCCTGTTAATGTGGTAAGTATAAATATTTCATATTTATATGTTAGGCCTGTTAATGTGGTAAGTATAGATATTTCATATTTATATGTTAGGCCTGTTGATGTGGTAAGTATAAATATTTTTCTAATTATTTTGTTTGTTTTTACTATTCTGTCCTAATTACATAAGCTTTTTTCATATGATTTTTATTTTATATACAGTTTATTATGTTGTGTGTAGAAGGACCACCCATTCTCCAATAACCGAATGTGTCACAACTAAAGGCGGATGTGTTGGGGCATTCGTGCAAATAAAACCGCAACACATACATTTTCATTCTCTGAACTAGATCCTGTTGGAAATCTAGTAGGACCATTTAACTGCTAGAAGAGAGATCCAGCAGCAATTTGAGAATGAACGATGAAGAAGAAGAATGTGTTCCACATAGATATACAATGAAAAATAACATAAATATTGTAAATTATTTAACAGCAATTATGTATAAATATTTTCTATGAAAAACAGCTGTGCAAAAATGAGATTTTGGCCTTTCATCTTTTTTTTCCCGCTTTATACCCCTTTGTACCTTGCAGCACCAGGGTTAGAAGGGTTCTATGGAGATGGCTTTTTTTTTTGTGCTTCTTTATTTCTGTAACCCATCGTTTGCATGGTCTGCCCCTGGCGTTGTAACCATCGTGCCTGTATAGTAATGCTTTTTGAGGCAGACTCTGATGGTTTTCGTCTTCATCTTCGAGGGCTAAAGATTAAAACTAAAACACACAGACTAATTAACAAGTACTCACACATCTATATGAATTGGGGGATCAAACTTAAAATCAATAATGTCTCCCTTGGATGGGTTGGAAGCCCAGAAAAATGTCTCTCCAATATAGGCCTTACTAAGACTATATTTCTGATATGTTTTAAGAGATGCTGCAAGCTGGACTGGTGGGTTGACATGAGCTCTGTACAGGCCAGATTTACCAAAGTCACGATCCTGAAATGATGACCATTAGAGTAATATTTGTAGCATAGGATTATTAAATTAGCACATTAGAATACAAGGTGATAGTGTGAGAGTAGAAGAATGAAAGAGGTGATAGTGTGAGAGTAGAAGAATGAAAGAGGTGATAGTGTGAGAATAGAAGAACGAAAGAGGTGATAGTGTGAGAATAGAAGAACGAAAGAGGTGATAGTATGAGAATAGAAGAATGAAAGAGGTGATAGTGTGAGAATAGAAGAATGAAAGAGTTGCAGTAAGAGGGAATAGAAAAGAGTGGAGTAACAGAATGTGAACAGAAATCATTAATAAATAATTGACTAATACGAGAGAAAGATAAGTAGTGGCAACATTAGGGAAAGATAAAGAGTGAAAATAAATGTTTTGACAGTTTAGTAACTTCTACTAATGCTGAAGTCGGATGTGTCCAGACATTGATACAAATGAAACAGCGGCACAATATATTTTTGTACTTTGGACAATATTCTGCTGGAAATCTAGTAGATACACCTGACAAAGAGCGCCAAAAACAAAATTGCATGGGACTGGGGTTAAAATGGTGTGGCTTCAAAAGTGTTCATTTCATGATCCTTTTTCCCCCAACTAGTCTCATGTATTCTTTATTATTTCTAAGATGTCTACATTAAGTTCTTCCTTTCTGCTGTTATCTGTACAATTTTGTATTTTCATTTATAATTTGCACATACCAGGTAGCAACTCTATAGGTTCTCACAGTAGAGAGAAATTAAGAGCTCCTATAATTCCTTTACTCTTTGTTTAATATAGGGAGTAGAAGAACCCTGTGATATGAAGCTGTCATGTGATGTATTCTCTCCAGAACATTGTCTTCCCCAATGAATTCCTTGAACTCCTCTCTGTCTTAAGCCAGGCAGCTTCCATTTTCCAAAGATGCAATCATGTTATCTTTAATGTTGTCAGTCCATCGTCTTCTTGGTCTGTCCTTTTTCCTCCACCCAGGTGCACTGCTCTCCATTATTTGTCTTTCTAAATAGTTGTGTCTCTTTATTGTGTCTCTCAAACAGCTGTAGTTTTCTTTTTGTTATTGTGTTTAGTAATCAACACTCCAGCATCTTCAATGTGTTTATAATATCTGAGTTTCTCTTTCTTCCTTCCAAGATATTCTAAGTATCTTTCTTTAGCATTTCATTTCAAAGGCATTGATCTTCTTCGTAGTTGGTATATTTTTGGGATTTGAAAAGAAGCAAATTGTCTCTGATATGGAGAGAGAACTGGATTGTATTGGTCAATGGTGTGATGAAACTGAGCTTTGCTGAACAAGATAAATGTAAACAACTATGGTATGGTTTTCTCTGAATAAATACATTGTAAAATGTAGTAACACTGACTACCAATTGCTTGGGTTGATGGAGAAAAACTACTTTGAAATATCTGGGTGCATCTTTCAACTGGAATATATACATCAATAAACTTTGAATTTGTACGATAATAACAGCTCGAATGAGTCTGGTGGTAATTTAGGTCATGGCTGCTATTTTTTGGTTACACAAGGGACTAGTCCTGTTAGCTGCAGTATATACACTGGCCACTCTGTTCCTTAGCTAAATGCAAATTATCAGACCAGTTAAGATCTAAAAATAAGACTTGGATCCTTTGTGTACATCCCATAGATACGTCAATAGGGATTATGTTATTTCTTACTGGACTATCTTATTATGATGCTGAGAACACAGACATACAGTGAATTTGCATATAGATGAGGACAAAGGTTATCCACGACACAATGACATTAGGATGATTATAGGAAACAGAATAAGAAGGAAAATGTCATGGCTGTGCAGGACAGAAAAGGTGTGTTTGTTACATAGCGTGAAAATAAAGGTGGCATGCGGTATTTAAGACTCCCATTCATGTTGTCATCACACTATCAGTGAAAATAAACCAATGATAGTCTGGTATTGTTGCAATACTAGATCAAATTTCTAATCATTCAAAATAAAAATATATAATTTCTGATAACTGAAAATAAACAATGATATTCTGGTATTATTTCAAAAATAGATGAAATCTATCTATGGTATTTTCTCTGCTTATGCTGTGAGATGTCGTAGGATTGAATGATGATTGGTTTTTGGGCTATTGCATGTTCGGTCACTTGATATGCAGTAATACTGTGCCATGCCAGAATGTTGGTAACTTCTTCAATCCACCTTCTTCTTGGTCTGCTTCGGTATCTTGCTGTTTCCATTTTCATGTTGTATGCTCTTGCCGCTGGCCAATAAGGGTTCTTTCTCATTAGGTGGCCGAACTATTTAAATCTCTGTTTCTCAATATATTTGACCACTGATGTTGTTCCAACAGTTCTTGTAATCTCCTCATCTCAAATGATCTCTTCTTTTTCTGTTTGCTGTTTTTCTTAGACATCTCATTTCACACGTAGTAAGCTTTCTATTAGTTCTCTATTTATTCAGTTGAAAGCTTTCTCCTGACTATAAAAGCAATATTCATTTGGTTTTTGTATTCCATTGTCTTTTCACTGATTTGTCGTAGCGAAAATGATGCATCTGTACATCCTCTTCCTTTTCTGAACCTGAACTGTTCTGGACTAAAAACTAGATCCACAATAGGTCTTATTCTTATCTCAATAATCTCAAACCCAACTGTTGGGCTAAATACATTCCCTTATCCACACATTTTACATACCCCACAGCTTCCCTGTTTTTATCTATTTACACTACAGAGACAAAAGTACTCACTTTCAATTTCTGCACTTTTCCCTTAAGAGAGGATTCCACACCGATATGCTGAAAGAGTGAGGGTTTGAACCGACGCCTTACAGCTTGAATCATTCTCTGACAATGTTTCTGGTCAAAAACATTAAAAAAAACATGAAGTCTGTGGTCTGCTTTACAAGTGGATATTACTCTTGAATTTAAAGTCTGCCTTGTGTGTAAATGTCTGTGTTTAAATTGACTGTCTTGAGATTATGTATCTGTTATGAGATTGGATGATTATATTCCTGTGATGCTAAATTATTAGAACTGCTACTCTTGATTACTACAATCCAGCTACAATATTAGGATAAGCTATTGCTAGAAAAATGTCATCGAAAGTCAATTTAACACTCATGTTTCGTTAAGCGACATCTCTGCTTCCTCTGTTTGTGAGATAGATATTTCTCCTTTTTTTCCTTTTTCTGATACTATTTTTACTTTTCAATTTCGGGTTAAGAAAAGATTTCTGAAGCTAGTCCTAACATATGCTTCATACAAGGAACTGTTTATAACTTCAACTACTTCATCAATCCTCATTCTTCTTTTCTATTGGGAACAAATGTTAGAGTTCTCTGTGGGATATTTATTTCTGTCGTTTTTTTTAAACACAATTCAGAACCATCTATACTGCTGTCTCTTAATGCTGCCTAATGCTATTACTATGTCTACGCAGAATATTACTGCATATCAAGTGATTAAATGTGCAATAGCCCGTAAATTATTGTTATTCAATCTTGCAAGACCTTACAGCAAAAGCAGAGAAAAGACAATAGATAGATAGATAATGTTGCTATGCACTGACGTCACACAGATCCACACTAAATACCCACAATTCATATGATGTAATGTCACTACCAATGAAGTTGACTGCACAGTAATGTTGTAAACACTTTTCATAATAAAAATACAGATATAGACATGTTTCAAGTGAACAAAAGAAGAAGAAGAATAAAAATAACAAACCATCAGGGTTGCCACATTGGACACCTTGTCTTCAGCCATTTAGACGAGTGTAGAAAAATAATTCCTGAACACTTCCTTATTGTCAATTCAGGTTTTCTCTTTCCACTTTCAACTGTTCCTCGCAAAATAGTTTTAGAAATTGACTCACGTTTCATTACATGTCCAAACCAAGCAAGTTTATACCGTTTCACCACCGGCAGAATTGTAGAATTACATTTAGCACTTATTGTAAACATTTAATTACTAATTTTTATTAATTTTTTTCTTTATTTGTAGTTTAACATTGGTAACAAATCCTACGCTAAACAGTGCTCTATTTGTGCCTTTTGTTACATGTTCATCTTCAATATTGATGACATATGCCTGTGATTTCATCTCATTGTTACATTTTTGTCTAACACTTTTACTGCCACTCTTTTTCAATCCAAGTGTTTTTCCCACTGCAATTCCACTATTTTTAGGTATGATGAGTTTTGCATATGACGTTTTAATAAATCAAATTAAAAATCATCAATAATATTGGGTCTTTGAAACTTTCAGAAGACATTCAGACATGAATCAGCTTTCCAAAAACATTTATCTCAAGCTCTTATCAAAATATTTCCAATTAATTTATGAATAATTCTGTCTAGCGATGGCAGCAATATGCTCGATTTTCGAAGCAAGTGTCTATTACTCGCTCCTGTACCCATAGAACCATCTCATATCACTCTATGACCATAATAACTTAGTCATGGTTCAATTCTGTATCTGATTGTAAGTCCATTTTATCGCTATTGTTGAAAAGTCTCAATCAGAATCACTTTTAACTGGGTGTCATCAGCTACATCATCAATTTGTAATGAAATCATACGAAATCAATGAAGTTTTCATTGAAAAACACAATAAAATAATTACATTTCTATTTATTTGTGCTGAACTGCTGTAATAACAAGTTCTGAAAGGAAGATGATTAAATGTTGTACCTTGGGAGGGAGGGAAGTGTGGATTGTGCAGAAGTTGCACTTATTCTATGCAACTTTATGAGTATCACATATACAATCTATGTTGGAGTTACAAGATTTATTCTTACTGCATCTTTCTCTGGACTGCACACTTTGACCCACAGAAGATGGTCTAATAGCCAGTCTATTGGCTTGTCTGCATGGAACATCAGAAAAAACTCCACAATTATCGGTACATCTGATGACTTGAACATTTTGCCTAGAGAGTACACAAAAAAACAGTGTGGAACAGTTAATACAAAATAAGATATTCTTAACAGGAAATAAAATAACTAATGAATATTAGAACTGACTCATCTAATTCTGAAATTATTCTTTCAGAAAAAATAAGACAGGCATATATGCTGGTAAAATTTGTGCCTCATTGGCTCACATTTCACTCGGATACGCATTCATTTCTACTTGTGGTTTTTATGTTATGTCCGTATCTTGAAAAAGGCCTATTGGTCTGAAATGTCGACTTTGTCCTGCGTTATTGATTATAAACTGATTTCATTATGGACACATGAAATAGATTTACTGAATTGTGAACAGATCAGCATGTATTCATTCTCTTCTTTATTGACAATACTGTTCAACTATTCTCCCGGATATCATTGGCGTTATTGATTGAAGGTAATCAATAGAAGGTGGTACTGCTAGTAGAACATAATGGAAAATAATACTCACGTGGAAGACAGGTGATGAAGTCCTACTGAATGACGACTAAAACACTACACACTATCACTAACGGATGTAAATATGGTACATATAACAAAACAAAACACAGAATATAATCTACAAATGACAATACACAGGACAAAGTTGACGTTTCGGACCAATAGGCCTTTTTCAAGATACGGACATAACATACAAACATTAAAAAAACCACAAGTAGAAATGAATGCGTATCCGAGTGAAATGTGGTAGTAAGATAGATACCGGAAGCATACGAACAGGAAGTACACAAAGATGATAATACAGGTGGAACGAGAGGAACAAAACGATGATGTAACAAAGACCAAAACAACCGAGAACTAAGCGAAAGAGTGGTCGGAATTGAGTCCAAATGGCTTGATGGTACCCAACTCGAAAATGAGACAGGAGTGGCCAATCACTTCAACGGCGATGGCCACCATGGTGTCCTTGACATTCAGGTCACTGCCATCAGATCCTGCACCACCGATGATAGATCTAGGTACGCCCTCGAAAATCGTCTCATTTTCGAGTTGGGTATCATGAGATGATATACTTATATAGTTGTAAATTATTACTTTTCTTGATATAACATTTTATTTATTTGGTCCTTGAGAAAGAGATAACATTTGAATATCTACTGATAAATATTAAAAAATTCAACCAGAATATTTAATGAATTTTAGATATCTATAATTTACCAATAAAACCAAGGGCAGAAAATTCTAGCATAATCCAGTAATCTTTCTGCTGCAATGCAAATGTTCTCATTATGCTCAAATATCCTGGTTTTGCAACCACATCATCCTCCATCTGAAATAATGTAATAGTCAGATAATATACAACTTATTTCACAATTATGAGTATTATAATCCATATAATCAGATTTATAATCCATTTGAATTTATAAACCAGAATGTGCCAGGGAGTCACAATATAAGACTTTATTAATGTCTTTAACATATCCTACCTATAGCCTAAATTTTTTATCAATGGCAGATTCTGTTACTTACAGAAAATTGCCAAAGATTATATCAAACTCCAGTAGGGAAAAAAGTGGGACAATAAACAAGGTGAAAGCAAATATAACACTTGTCAGCAGGAAGAAACTCCCAATGTGTCAGCTATGCACATAAATACACAAGGTAGTAATAAAGCCCAGAGCTCAACATGGTCATAAGAGTAGCACATTAAGGCACCAATATTTAAAAAAACTGTGATCCATATTATGCTGATACTCCAATAGTATGATTTCCTTTGGCAGATTTTACTTGATGTCACCCATCTTCTCTCAGAAAATTTCCATATCAGCTTTAGAAGATGTGAGAGCTTACCAAAGAAATACGGTGCAGCTGAATATGATGATGATGGCATAATCCCTTTAGCTATGACAAGTTAGCTATCAAGCCATAGCGTTTCTGACAAAAGCAAAGGTCTTCCTCAGTTGAGTAATCAAGCTGGCAAACAAATACAAAAAGATTTGCTGTCTCAAAGACATGGTTGTGTTAACCGGCCTACGATTGAGCAATCGCTTTTGTAACCATCTTCATGCCATCAAGCACAGAACACCCACTCATGTGGCCACACACTTCAACGGAGATGGTCATCATGGTGCTTTTGATATTCAGGTCATCGCCATCAGATCTTGCACCGCCGATGATAGATCTAGGAACGCTCTAGAAAATCGTCTGTTTTTTAATTTGGTACACTCAAATCTTTTGGACAATTCCGACCACTCATATGTCTAGTACTGGGTTGTGTGGTCTTTGTCTTTATTCTTTTTGTTCCGTCATTTACTCATCTTTTTGTTCGTTTCGTTTCCACATATATTTACGTTTTTTATGTACTTTCTGACCTTCCAGCATCTCATTTCCATATTTCCGTTGGATGTGTGATAATTTTTCCATTCGTCGTCTTTTGATGTTTTGTTTGTGTCTTGATAAAGACCTTTTGGTTGAAACATTGAATATGATCTGTGTAATGTAATTTGTATTATTTCTTGTGTGCGCATCATCACCTACTAGTTTTAGCTATAATCTGTCGTGTCTAATTGAAGCGATATATAAACCTGTGTTTTATGTAAGTCTAATGGTTGTGTTAAGGGCGTTCATGAATGCATGTTTAATCCCCGAAGGAAGGCATTCCAGTGTGACAGTATCCCAGGATCATTACATCTCACCAGGAGTATCCCAGGATCATTACATCTCACCAGGAGTATCCCAGGATCATTACATCTCACCAGGAGTGTGTCATGTGATGCATTCTCTCCTGAACTTTGTCTACCCAATGAACTCCTTGAACCCTTATCTATCCTGGGCGATGAGGCTTGCATTTTCCAACGACATATGCATGTTATCTTTAATGTCATCAGTCCATTGTTTTCTTGGTCTGCCTTTCTTCTTCCTACCAAGTGCTCTGCCCTCCATTATTTGTCCTTATAAAAAGTTGTGTCTCTTTATATGACAAAAAAGGTGTAGTTTTCTTTTTGCTATTGTCTTTAGTAACCAACACTCTGGAATTTTCAATGTGTTTATAATATCTGAGTTTCTTTTTTTCATCACGAGTTCAGCATATATTTCTGGAGGAGCTAGCTTATCATATCTATGGACTCATCTGTAGTGATGACGCATCTAGCATTACCTGCCACTCAGAGCCTGTCACAAAAGGACAAAATCAATGTTCACTGGCTTACATCTTTCCATCATCCATGAGGATCATTTGACAGAAGACAAAAGTAATAAATTGATGCATCACATGTGCAGTGACAATAACATTTTCATAGGTGACATGTTTTCAGCCCATCCCCCAACTTTCCTTAGTCACATTCTATGACAAGCTTGGAAGAAGACAGTGGGCCTCTCTATTTTTTGCACCTTGGATTATAAGTCCAGGTCCCTGATTTCCATGCAGGGGAGCTAAGTATGAAGACCATATTAGTCTTATGAATAAGGTGATCAAGATTATACTTATAATCATAAGACAAGAATGATAAAAACATAACTTGCAGAAGAATAAATGTGGTTTTGTGCAAATAAATAGTACAAGAAATGTCCTATATAAAATAAGAACATTGATGGAGGGCAGTAGAGGTAACAAAAAATGTCCTACATTTGTTCTTCATTTAATATAATAAAGCAACTGACAACATCAAACATACAGACATTGTATGCACTGGAATTGTTAGTCTGAAATTTTGACCTGCACAAGACCAGAATATAAATAAATGTTACACCATCTGGAAGGTAGGTTTGTATCCATCCACTGCTCTAAGCTAGTACAGCCAAAATAGAGTTCACTGTGCCAACATTCTTAACCATTCTTAACAGTCACCCATTCTTAACTAGTTATGTCAGTATTCTCTATGACTCCAGGCATGTAACCAAATGTTCAATGCACAAAGCTTGTCACTTTGATGTCACAACTATAACAAACAGTGCATCGAGTAACCCCCTCTCCAGTGCTGTGCAGTACATCTCTGGCTCCTTTCCAACTACAAAGGGGATGGAAGTATGCATAAATACAAATAGGACACAAAAACAGCATGCAAAAAAGACATGAAAACATAATTGTATAGATAAAGTTCCATTGGAAGAAAGCCTCATTACATAGGCAAGTCATCTATAAAGGATTTTAAGTTGCATGGTGGTATGGAAACAGCATAGAAATTAGCAAAAATGAGGGATGGAGTACATATGGGTAACACGAGTACATTAAAGTTAATCCTCTATGCATTTTCCACCTTTTTTCTACTGTGTGCATGCTTTACATTTCATTCAGATGCCATTATGTATCATGATAGTTACTTAACAAATTATTATATCACATCAGTTCCACAAATATCAATGCACATTTATCATAGTTACTGCATTAGAGACAAAACATCTCAAATCACCCACACATTATCTTATAGAACATTATAACACAAAAATTTTATGAGAAATATTTACAAATATTTTTATTTAGTTCATTATTTATGTGTAATGAATTACGAGGGATGGTCCGAAAGTAATGTCTCCTAATGTGTATCTAAGTAAATATTGTATCAGTATGCAATTTGTTAATTTTGTGAGAATCCCCAACAGTCTTCTTCACTATATATGATAACCAATCTGTTTCATTAACAGATTGCAAAATAGTAACCATTTAAAAATGGTTGCCAAAGAAGTATGGTTAAAACAATGATATGACATAGAACTTAATGCTGAAGGCAAGACCCCAATTTGTATCCACGAATGGTTGAAGAATGTTTATTGAGATTCAAAAGTGGATGTTTGCACCGTCCGATGTTTGGTACATCGTTGTGATGAAGATGAAGTAGGTCAATCCTCAATGGATGATGCGAAGTGGACTGGTCGTCCATCTACCGCAATGACATGACACAACATTCATCAAGTTGATGACATCATTCGTGGTGATCGTCAGGTAATACTGGATGAACTGCATGCCATGTTGTCCATTAGTAAAGGTAGTGTCCAAAACATCGTTAAAGATCTGGGCTATTCAAAGGTTTGTGCATGCTGAGTGTCTAGAATGTTGACAGATATAAAAAAAACAAGGAAAACGATAGCCATTAACCTTCTGCACCTTTACGAAACTGAAGATGTTTTTATTGGATATTGGGACAGGTGATGAGACGTGGGTTCATTTATTTTAGCCAGAATTCAAGAGGCAGTCAGTGGAATGGTATCACACAATATCACCAACAGGAAAAAAAAGTTTACAATCTGTAGGGAAAGTTATGGCCTCCGTGTTTTTGAATGAGAAGGGTTTGATTCTTCTCGACTTCTGGAACGAAGGAAAATAGTGAATGTAGACCGCTATATTGAAACTGTAAAGAAGCTTAGAGGTCATCTCCATGACTTTTCTCCTTTAAAGATCAAAGAACTGCACTATTGCTGTGTGATAATGCTACACCACACCACTAAATGCACATTTGATGTGATTGGAGAATTTGGACAGTATTACAAATTCCCTTGCAGTCCTGATCTTGCACCTTCAGACTTTCATCTGTTTGAATGACTAAAAGAAGATCTACACAAACATCACTTTAAGGACACCAACAACCTTAACGTGCCATAGCAATTGGTTTAGGAAAAAAAGACACACATTTTTACTGTGCGGGAATACATGCCCTTTTGCGAAGATGGACAAATACTGTAACAAATAACAAAGACTACATTGAGAAATACATTTTTGAAGTACAGACTTCAGACTACATTTTAATGTGAGTTTTATCTACTTTCGTGCCTATTTAATTATATTATAAATTAGGAGGCATTATTTTGTTTCACCATCCTTCGTATTATAATTTATAAATACATTTATCTGTTCTGTAATATTTTATATTTTTTCATGTTCTTGACTTTGTGGGTCTGCTGTACAGGCTTCCATCTCAACAGATTGACACCTCAGATGCCTACACTGAAAAGTGATCTCAATGTCTACTAATTAAGAGTCACCATGTTCAGTACATACAACATAAAATGGAACAGCCCAGATAGTAAGTCAATATAATGTAAGCAGCTAAGACCATACCTGTTCTTCTTCTTCTACGTTCGTTCTCAAACTCCTGCAGATTAGCAGGATGTAGTCCGGAGAACAGAATGCATTGTATCATGGTTTACAGCAGTACTGCGATATCTGCGCCTTTCGACCTGACACATCCGACTTCAGCATGGCTTTGGGTCACTGGCCCTATATGGGATGGGACAGCCAACTACATCCCATAACCTCCTTAGTCGGCTCTTATGACATGCATGGAAGGTAAACAGTGTTGCCAATCTTTGCTCCCCTTTCGGGCCCCGGCAACACACAGGCGCTGTTAACTTACCATACCTGTTAACTTATATATATTTTCTACATTTGGTACATAATATACCAATGTTTTATTGCGCATTTCCTTATTCACTTTTTAGTATTTACTGTTAGGAAAGTACTCTTTATACAGAATTTGGGTACATTTTGTAATCAAAATTAGTTTTTAATGGCTGAAATAAATGATTCTTAAGAAGATGGCAGGTATGCTGAATAAGTGAATATAATTTAAATAATGAGAATACATAGTTAGAATTAGATAAAGCCCAATAACTTTCATGGCAATGTCTCAAGCTTGAAAATGCATTGTAAAGAACAGTTAGTATTTTTGATTAAAAAAATGTCTAAAGAGGACAAATATTCCAACTGGATTTCTGTAAATGATGTGAATGCACAAAAATCATATATGTTACTGCATATTGTGTTACTTCTGCTACAGTACTGTTAAAAAGTTTAACAGAAAAATTTGACAAATATTAATTACAATGATCTCATAGAGTGTGTTCAATCTAAGAACACATGGTTAAGATATCTTCAAGATCACAGTATTTTACATTCACCTAGCTTTCAAATAGCTATCTGATGACATGAGTTCTTACAAATAGGTATGATAAAGAACTTTGTATCACTGAAAAAATATAGTGTTTCATTTCTTGTTTTCGTATGACTTGAAAATAGTTATTTGCTTCTGTGGTACATAATTTTATTCACTTATTGGTGGTCAAAAGAGTTGACAAGCTACATAATCACTAATATTCAACATAACAAGATATTTAGACATAAATATCATACCATCAGCTGCATGTACATTAACAATTAATTGACTAAAATTTTCTATGGAAAGCGTTTTGGGACATTTTTTCCTGTTAAGTAATTTCTTAGTTCAAAGTACCAAACACGTATGTTATTTTTGTAAACATGCAAATACCTGAACATAATACGTAGCTTTTGGCCTAGCATAAAGCATGAGATAAGCATAATCCAAGTTCTGTTTCGTACGCCACCTGCATGAAACCATATGATATTACTGCATATTTATATAGCTGTTAAAGCAGGACAAACACAGATTGCTCTAAAATGGTCCAATACGTAAAACTGATATTATATGTAGCACATTAATTCATTGGCACAATGATTTAGTGACATGTGGCAATAGCTCAGTGACCCAAAATGTTATACAACTGTGACACAGTAGATTAGTGACATATTAAGTTAGTGTTATTATGTGATAAGTCAGTAACAATTTATGCCACAGTAAGATATTGACATTAATATGACACTAGAAGTCAATGACAGATTATGTGATCAAAGAATATCACGGACACAAAAGATTAATAACACAGTAAGTCAATGGCACATTATGTGACACTTTAAGTTAATGACACATCCAGTGAACTTATAAGCCATTTTGTTCAATGACACATG
Source organism: Meghimatium bilineatum (assembly GCA_034231615.1). Taxonomy (NCBI): domain Eukaryota; kingdom Metazoa; phylum Mollusca; class Gastropoda; order Stylommatophora; family Philomycidae; genus Meghimatium; species Meghimatium bilineatum. The sequence continues at coordinate 23,231,123 of CM067312.1, forward strand.
AGATAACAGTGACTCAAACAGTGATCAAATAATTTATGACAATAATGTATTGACAGAATTATTCAATACAAGGTATGTCACAAAGAAACTCAATGATATAATTGTCAATAAATCAACCATTAATTTATTGAATAATTAATCAAAACAGTGATATAATTATTTCAGTGACTTGAAAATGCATCAAGTCAATGAAAGAATTATTTCAGTGATTCAATCATTCTTCAACACAAAATCAATCACACAGAAACTCTGTGATATATTTATATTTTTTCAATGATATAATTGATGAAGTATGTGAAACCATAAGACATAATAAATGACATGTTTTGTGTGCATGACCTGTTAATGCATAACAAAAAACAAAAAATATGTCATGTGACAAAACATTAGCATGTGACATGATGCAGAACATGTAGGTTCCCTATAGCAATACTCCAAATGCTACAAATACATGGCATGTGTGACAATATACAAAATGTGACATAATATTTGTATGGCAATACAAGATGAAAGCCTAGACAATTGTGGCAATAAAAATTTAGACCTAGAGTACGCTGATCAACAACATCAAAGAGACATTACACGAACACCAAATAACATTATCTGAAGCTGCCAGAAAAGCGAGAACAAGAACATTGTATCTCCCTCGACACCCGTAAAGGGTAATAAAGGAAGGAACGAAGAAGAAGAATAATAAAACCCATAACCCATCAGGGTTGTAGGGGTGTCACATTGAGACATTTGGTGAAAGATTTCCACACATCTCTATCCTTTACCATCCTGATGAGTATGGAAACTTCACACCCTGCCCATAAAGGGTAAAAGAGGAAGGAAGGAAGAAGAAGATACATATGTGGCAATACACAAAATGTGATATAATACATTTGTGGCAGAACACAAAATTTCATGAAGCGTGACAAGACACATGAGTATGTGTGGCAAGAAACAAAATATGAATTAAAACATGACATGTTTTACAAGATACAAAATGTCACATAGATTCTGGATTTTTTTCACAGGTTCATGACATCAAACTTCAACAAATGACATTGTCTTTTTTTTAACCAAATGTCTGCTATAATGACTTATCCTTCATTAACATGAATTAATCTAGTTCAGTGGATTATGTTGTGGTATGTATGTTTGTCTCCATAGTTAAGACTTCTTGGTCAAAAAGTAGTAATGTGTAATCTCCTTAATGCAGTATGTATGTACCATGTCTTAAATTTGTGTTGAATACTATATCATCGTTACATATTCACACTGATATCACTGTAGCGCAACAGCCCTATATTTTCTATTGCCTGAAAATTGGATTGTGTCTTTCATTCATCACCACTGATTCTATATAAGTCAGACTATCCTAACTGTCATTGTCAGATAATTGTTTGTGTGTTTCTTTCTTATTTTCTGGAATAAGAATAAGTTTAGCCTGCACTAATTTGTTCATTTTGTTTGCATGTTCATTCTTAAACTCCTACTGTATCACTCTTGAAGCTGGATAATAATCCTATTACATTTGCAACATTATGTAGTCCAGAGAGCAGAGATGTGTTGTGTCAATGTTTCATTTGCCAGGCACAATGGCCCCACAAATCCGACTTCAGCAATGTCTGTCATTACTTCTGCTACATACCTTCACACTTCAGTGTTTTTGGAGTTTATAGATGTTGCAAAACTTTGCCTTTTACATGAATCTAAAATTTGATTTATTTTTCATTTTATAAGAGAACTATTTTTTTCTTTGGAGATATTTAGTCATTTTGCATGACCAGTTTCATTAATTTTTTTACTTGCATTTGTATGTTTGTTTTCTATAATAAATCTTGTGTGTATATCTGAGATCGTTCATCATGTGCTCTCTTATTTCTATGCTTGGCAGATGATATTCTGGTGAACAGGCAGAAAAATGGTCAGCTTGTGATTAAAGAATAAGGTTATTTTTTGCCATTAGTGCCTACCTATGTATTTAATGTTAATCAATCTAAATTCAATATCAATAAACATAGCCAAGGGAAATAATCAAATAGGTAGGCACTAATTTCAAACCAGTTCCAAGCATAATAACAAATGGAACTAGCATTGAATTCTGCTGTTTGTTCTTTGTATGATCATGGTATTATTTTGGTATAAAGCTACAGACTAAACTGAAGATTTACAGAGCAGTAGTACTCCCAGTACCGTTATACGCTAGTAAAACATGGACTGTATATAGATGTCATGTGAGGAAACTCAATCACTTTCACACAACTTGTCTCAGAAAATTTATAAATATCAGATGGCAAGACAAGATTCAGGATACAATAGTCTTTGACAGATCTGGTATCCCTAGCATTGGCACTATTCTAATGCAGACACAGATTCGTTGGGAAGGTAATCTGGTATGTATGCCAGATCATCGCCAGCCAAAGATACTTCTCTATGGTGAGCTGGAATAGGTACGCAATCTCAAGTTGGCCAATAGAAGCGCTACAATGACTCATTAAAGACCTCACTGAAAGCCTTTGAAATAGACCAATACATGGTAAGAACTTACACAAAATAGATCTACATGGCACTCTATACAGTCATAAAGGGCGTATCATCTTGTGAAAAGAAGAGAGATGCAGCAACTCAACAGCGGAGAGTAGCAAGAAAGTCACAGATAAACCACAAAACCGTCTACAGTGGTCATTCCATGTCTGAACTGCTAAGTACATTTGTGGATATAATAGGGCATATTAGCCATCTACGAACTCACAGGCAAGGCCATATCTCTAACTGAATTTTAAAAGTGGATGTAACAAATGGTCATTATTACTTGTGATAGACAAGAGCAACATGATGATTTACCAGAAGGTTGATATCACTTGGTTCTTGCTGAGAAATTCCAATATAAAGATGAGTAGCAAGCTTTTATGGGGTTTACAATTTTTTTAATTTCAGAATGTTTATATCCAGGGATGACAATTTGATTGCAGACTGCATTTCAGAGAAAATGTTGAAAAAAATCCGCCATAGATCTATCAGTGTTGAGAGTCATGGCAGATTCTTATATTATGCTGTAACCACTGCTATGTAAAACTAATGTAGAGGTATTGAAAGAGTCAAATGCGAAACGGACCTTCATAAACAATATAAGAAAAAGGCAATCTTCTTTTTTTTGGCCACTTCATGAGACAGGCAGGTATAGAGAACATAGACACAACAGGCAAAATTGAAGGCAACAGAGACAGAGGGCGACAACGTGAGAAAATATTAGACAGTTGACAGCATGGCACAGCAAGGAAATAACAACGACCTTGATACATAATACTGTGGACAGAGAGCTGTGGAGAGCCATGACTGCCTATGCCAGCCGACATGGCACCTGATGATGATGATGACTGCTATATAAGGAACTTGTTGACTTATGGTTTGTGACAAACAGATTGTAAGACTGAAAGAAGGATTTATAATGAAGTGACGCTCATCATCTTGGGATGCACCAAAGATACAATCAATATGGCAATGGAATTTAACCTGACTTTCCAACTTTGTCTGCTAGAATCAAGGTGTGACAAGCTCTGCTGTATCTTAAGATTAGTTTAGATATATCACCCCTTCTATATCTAGATCTCAATAAGATGATAGGTACCAGACTCACAAGCGGACAATTGTGGTTGAGGCAAGTAGAAGATATCCTCCAACAGAAATGTCAACCTACTGCCATTTACCCTGAATACGAGTGGATCCTATATGCCCTGGGACTTTTTTATCAAACTCAACAGAAGCTGCAGAGAACTATTCAAATTTGGAGAATAAAAGAATATGGCCTGTTGTCCAATGAAAATGACTTCAAGGACCAAAAAAAAAAATGCGATTACAAACGTACATATGCGACTAACCCAAATGCAAAGGATACTACAAAACCAATTCCTTTGCAAGCATAAGAAATTGTCCACTCAAAGTCGCTTGCACAGGATGATGTTGTGTAGCACACTCTGCATTTGGATCAGAGGCGCAATTAGGGACATAATCACATGATCTCATTGTCGGTTGAAGTTGTTTCCAGTGGACAAGAATCCTAAAATGCATGTATGGCACAAATATAAACAGTATAACACATATAGACATATTGAAGAGAAAATGCTTACCATCTCATTGGCTCACACAAAAAATCAATATGATAATGATATTAGTGATCAATGAACTCACTTGACCCTTTCCTTGGTATCACCAAAAGTTTCCTTAAGATCATTCAGTTCAGGATAAAATCCTGCAGGAGGAACCACTACTTCTAGCAAACCAGAATCCAGAGCTGGAGTAAAACTGATCATAAATAATATGATTTAGTGTTAAGTGTGATCAATATAGAAACTACATTCAACCTGTCTAGATTTGTTTTCTTAATCAACATTTATGTACTCTGGATAACCAACTGATGATTGGTCTCTCCAAGCACATGAAAAGAAAATGTGCGATGATGGTTCCCATAGCTCGCTTTAAAAATTTGACTTTTCGCTTTAAAAATTAAACCTGGTCAGTGCAAATATATTTGAAGTAGCAATTAATGATTGTTCGACATTAACACTAAATAAAACTAGAGAATAATGCAGGGAAATTACTTCCTTTAATATGAGATGCTACAGAAGGATTTTGAAAATACATTGAACAATGAAAAACGACAAAATCATCCAGATTTGACACTGGCATCTCACTCGAAATGTCCTGAGTTTACATCACTTGAATTTACCTTGCTAGCCATAAGCAGACATGGACAAGTGCCTAGTCCTATCAGAGATATCAAACTTGGTTGTCTCTGATTCAAGTTCCACATATTACAGATCCCTGACCCGGCGGGTCCAAGTTGTACATATTAAAGAAGCCTTCTATATATCTGTCTATGTTCCTGTTCTTTAAGCACAAAATATGGTGCATATGGCAGAAACTAATGTTCTTACAAAGTGATGCTATGCTAATGTTTATACTTCATTCATGTTGTGGAGATCTATAGTCATAATCTCTTTCATGGTTGTTCTGCGTAAACTGAGTTTTTTCTCCCTCAATTTTATTCTGGCATCTGGTATTCATTTTAACGCTTGTAGTGGCAGTCTGTTTTCATTAAAAGTACATGTGTGATATAAGTTTCATCCTTTAATTCTGTACATATGTTACAACTGCCGAGGTCTGATGTTTGGAGCAGGCCATTGGAGCAAATAAAATGGCAATACAATTCCATTCCCTGGACTTCATTCTGCTGGAAATCTAGGAGTGTTATTGTCTTACTGCAAGTGAGGTCCACTGGGAGTTTGAGAACGGACTAAAAAAAGTTGACAATCAATTATCCATGATAACTTAGCCAGTCAGCATGGCACCCGATGGTGATGATGAATCTTAAAACAGAATTTTGGCACAATTCTTTCTGGAAGTTGACAAGAATGAATGAGTATTTGTTGAATAACCCTGTGCATGATTAGGAAAAATTCGCAAATTACATAAATTAAATTAATAAATAAACAATTAAAGTGTTACAGGATTTAAAGAAAATAACACTCATGATATAACAGTCAGCAACTATAAAACTCAGTTGTTTATATCTTAATTACTGGGGGGGGGAAAAACATCATAAAAAATTTAAAAAATATACTGAAACTACTGGAACATCATCATATTTGAATTACATAAAAATGACTTCATATTTGAAAGAATGTAAAAATATATCTTCATTACTCATTACTGGACAAATATATTTCAATTATTAGAAAATATAAAGGAAATATATTTTAATTATTAAAAAATATAACTTATGGTATTTTTATTGCAGGAGTAATACAATATTTATTCAGTGTCACCTGAGATGCGCATACCCTTTCAGTTTACTGATATTACCAACAGAGAGAACTCTCACAGATTGACTTATAAAATATTCCTAAAATCAGAGAGACTTACACACATTTTTAAATAGAGGTTCTACTTTTCACACTGTGCAAGCGGATGCATTTGTGGGTTCTACCCACTAGACAAACCACCAATGCAACAGAAAACCTTAGTAGATAACATGCCGTTATATTGAGGCTCTCTTGGAAGCTTTGTAGCATGTCATCTATACAAGTATAGACCCCTTCTGAGTAGAAGGCTCCTTCAATAGGCATTGCACTAAGCCGAAAGCTAAGTCTCCTGAGTATGAAAGAAAGCTCAGAAAAACTACCCCACTGCACATAGGAAGTAAGAGTAAATCGCTCACAATTTCTGGCAATCTCAAACAAACTTATCACACTTAAATTAAAACAATAAAAATTATCTATGTAACATTTATCTACACAGAGTTGGCATACTTCTCTTTGACAATAGTTATCACATTCTGAGCGTATTGTAAATCCCAGGGCTGAGAAAACAAACACAAGCCAGTTATTACAAAGATATATATATATATATATATATATATATATATATATATATATATATATATAGAAGTACTTCATTGATCTAAGTATTTCTTTAGGACTGATGAAGACTTCAAGCTTATATACAGTCCAATTTTATATTTCAAATATATTCTAATGTAATTATACAGAATTTCATTTATGGCTTACATTTTACTTCAACTTCCATCAACATTTACTAACATTCAACAGTACTTTCAAAACAAAAAGGTATTTAGAGACTTGTCATTTTTTTTAAACATATATATTGTTTTAAATGTTTATAGCAGAAAATGTTACCCAAAGTGACATGTAGTGGATACAATTTTTATGTAAAGCCAATTAAAGTTGCTATAAATCTATCAGAAGCAGAAAACAAACATATGGTTTTAGTTGAGGTATTTATTTATGCCCTTTCAGTCACTGTGGAACATAGGGCTGCAACTGCTACTCTCCAATGATGTACGTATGTACTACTATTGTCTTTATCCGAGTCTACAAGATCCCAATGAATTTGGTCTTTCTCCACTGCTCTTCTCCAGGTGTTCCTCAGCTTTCTTTCCAACTCTTATTTTTTCCTTATGAATCCCAGACCAGAGTCTGTTATAATATAACCAGTCAGGCTTCTGTCTGAGGAGTGTGACTTATCCATCTCCACTTTCTACTTTTTACTACCAACACTACTTTTTACTACCAACACTACTTTTTAATACCGACACTGGACACTGGTGTGTTCTCTACAGCAACTTATCATTTGATATAAAATCTGGCCATCAAATGAAAAGTAAACTACAGAGATATCCATTAATACATTTTACATTAGGTACACTAATAGTTAAAGGTATTTTATAAATAAAAAAGTGAAGTACACATTTTGAACACTTTATACCCATTAATCTCATGAAACGATATTACAGAAGCAAATTTGTACAGGAAAATTTCATCCAAATCATAATCAAGTCTTCATGGTAAAATTGCTGACAAGTTGTCTATAATAAACTTGCCTGTCATGTCAAAAAAATACAATACTTAGTTCATTTATATGTTGTAAAAATAAACGGTAAAGGTAATATGAGTTATGAACCAGTGTCTTAGCACATGGTTTCCCATAAGTGACAGTTGTCTAATCACCTCTTGACCAGAAGCCACCTGACTCACACTTGGAACTTGTGTTAAAATGTTAATGTCTTAGTCTTTTATAGTAGGCAAGTCTGAGCCAGACATAATTATTGTTTACCTCATAGTGATTGCCTCCCTGTAATATGTGATATTGTAGTTTGTCTTGCTCAGTTCTTGTTTCTTTGGAATTTCTTATCTTCTTTTATGAGCAATTGAGCTCCTGGTATATAGCAAAAAAATTACCTGGTGTGTGAAAGTGGCCACATTTTCTGTCACTCCCAATTCTAGTTTATGGACACCCAATCTAAAACTAAAAGATCTGCACCGTTTAGGTGTGGATTAACGTTTCTTACCGCACTTGCTCAGTAACGTCATTACTCAACCTACTCAGAACATGAGCCAAGGTACTTTACTTTTTTGTGGCTAGATGAACCTCTTGAGTAATTTTTATTTCAAACCATGAATGACAAATGCATTTCAAATATAGGTCTGCGTGTCTTGTCATGAAAGATCTTAAACTTCAGGTTTGGGAGAACCTTATGAAGGTTCTTTTCCATTTCTATTTTATGGATACATTGATGATGGTATAGGTATATTTACATGTCTGTGACAGAATTGTCTCGCTTTATTAACTTTATCAACAATTTAACCCTGCTATTAAATTCACATCTCTACTACTCCTGTCTACTTTCTTGACATTATTGTCACTATTCATCCCCCTTACTTCAGCATATCTGCTTACTACACATCTTCTAATTTCTTGCTTGCCAAACTCTCTGCCATTCTCCCGGCTTCTTTGCTTTTGTCGCATATGTAGTGATATCCAGGATATATAGTGTGGATGCGGATTCCTTTTCAATGGACAGGATTAAAGATCAGGGTTTGAAATGCGGTGTTGCTAAAAGTGAACATTTTGGAGGGCACAGAAGAATGATGGTCAACCAGCATAGGACCGGTACTGTCAGAAGAAGTGTAATGGATGTGGAGCAACTATGGACGTGTCCAGTTTGCAGTGATGATGATCCGACTAACTAGCCGTTTATATTATTACATACACATTTTGTTAGTCCGAACCAAATTGTTATGATGGGATTTTAATGAATTACTTTATGTGATGTGTGGCAGATTTTTTAAAATCTGTTTTACAAAATATAATTTGCCTACGGGAGCAATGATATTACTAAAATACAATGTACTATTTTAACAATTTACAGCACTCACAAAGTTGTGATATTTTATATCTCCCTCATTCTCACCTCAGCAATAAAAACAATAATAAGGCAGTCATCAACTTCATCATCATGAAGGTCAGAAATCAACGAAGCCAGAGTCTTGGTTAAATAGGACGTTTTTTCTCTTTTAATAGTTGGAACACCAATAACAATGCTCACTGAAAAGATACATACAGAGAATATAGTTACATCAGAAAAACAAGGGCAAATGAAGGCGTAAAAAGCATAGAGGACTGACATCATTGTATTCCGATTATCCCATATGTACTCCATCCCTTTCAGACAAACAGCACGTCACATGCCGGGAGTACCACTCATAACAATTACTCCACAGCTTCAAGAAATAATCATTTACTTTATAAACAAGATGACGTGAGCTGGATTTGAACCCACAACCTCCTGAGCATAAAACAAACAGCTTAACCAATATACCAGCAAGATCCTCAGAGAAACAAGAAAGATAGTATCATTATACAACATTACTAAATAAATTAAACACTGTATGTAAGGTATATACAATTAATGCAATCTGTGAAGACTAGTGACAGTCATCTGGGTTTATGTCTAAGTATTGTGTTTGGTAAATTCTCTAGTACAGTCAATTCTTTAGTACAGTGTACATTTTCCCAATGCACATCTTATTTTTCAATGTTCATTCTCAGATTCCTGCTGATGAGCAGGCTGTGAGTTTACAATTGAAACTGGGTATCTATAGTTTCTGACTTGAAGGAACAATATGGTACTCATCAGTAGGAATTAAAATGGGAGAGAGAGTAGTCGTGACATTATGGTTCATTGATGGCCTCTCACACAATAGTTGAGCCATTACAAATTTTTTAATATTTTCTTTTCTTCACAGTGCCACATTAGAATAAATATAGCTGGTGCTTCAAGTGTCCAGTCCTATCGATAAACTCTGAGACGTCATATGCAAGTTAAATACATTAAATAACTCAACAGTTCAGGAAACCAACAAAGTTGACTAAAAAAACTGCACTACATTTAATAGGATCATTTTAAAATACCAACAAATAAGCTATAAACAAACATGTAATGAGACACATTAGAGATCCTTCTCAGATCTATAGTCACTGTGAACCAACTGCACAGGTCTTCCTAAGGAGGACATTATCTCACAAATGGGTATTGTTTACACTGCACAAATTCTGGTCTTTAAAAAATAACTCAAATTTTGACACATTCATTCCAACTTACACACTTACTGCAGCATACATCTACACAGTGATTCCATCTTACACATGTATTCTAACTTATATCTACACTCACTCCAACTCCTATCTACACACTCCATGGTATTTCAGGCAGACCTTAACAAAAATGTGCTTGCAGTGCCCTCTGTAAACATTCTTTCCCTAAAGTCAGCCATTATTAGAATTATTTGAATCGATGAAATACGGTCAGTAAATTATCTCTAATTGAATTGTATACAATACTTTTTATTCATTCATTCATTTTCCTTCTGTGCTGAAGTTAGCGAATAGGGCAGATCTCTCCAATTCTGTCTGTTCAAAGCTATTCTGTGCAGTTCTTCAATAGTATGAATATTGGTTGTTTTACTTTCTCTAAGTATTGTTCTTATACAATACTTTACAACAACATAAAAGTGTATAATAACACTTTAATATATTTGACGGTCCTTTCATATAATTCATGATTATAATTCATTAGGTGAAGAATATTTTTATCAACATTGTGTCTGAGAGCTACTACTATAATTATATGCACAGCTAATCCACCAGAGGTAGGCATGGAAAAAATACAAACGTTTATAAAATCTCCACATTCATATCAAATACATTATACATTTTCTGGACAATATAATGTTTTTTATATTCTGGTGTGAAACTTGATTGATGCTGAATAATCAGAACCTGTAAAACATATTTCTATTGCGATCAACAACTTTTGCCGCCAATATTGTGTATGGCAGACATTTGTGCTGTTGTTGGTGTAGGTAAAACAATTGTTCTAACAATGTTATTTTAATACTTTGTAATGAAATAAGCAAACTTGCTGCGTAGTCATGTTAAACTGTGAATGAGAAGAAGAAGAAATAAGTATACCTAGCGATTGACTATCAATAGAAGGTGTAACTAACAACTAACTTATTTGCCACTATATATTTTAGAGATTATATGAATTGCAACTTGTAATATTAAAACTTGTGCAAATGAAAAATCTTTGTTAAGGTACCGGCAGCATAGCAAAACGATGTATCATCAGAACATGTGTATTTCTAGTGGCAATATTCGGTTGTGAGGAATGGACATTAAATAAAACAATAGCGAAGAGAATTGCTGCTTTAAAAATGAGATGCTACAAAAGAAATTTCAGCGCATTTTACATGAATTTTACATGGACAGCTAAAAACACAAATCAAGAAGTTTTCAAATAAATAAACGTTGAAGTGGGCTGGCTCCTTAACAACATCTTAACAAGAAAGCTGTGTTTTTTTGGTCATATAAAGAGACATAACAGCATGGAAAGAGTAATAGCAGAAGACACAATTAACAGCAACAGGGGAAGAGGGTGCCTAAGGCGACAATGGTGCAGTGATATATCAGATTGCTTAATCATGTCTCTAGCTGTGGCAGGTCAACTTGACTAGAATCTCGGAGTGTTCAGAGAATCCATAAGGAAGACTAGGTTCTGGAAAAAACATGTCGCATGATGATGACTAGAGATTTCATATAAATATGATGACTATTATGTCCTATATTACCATAAAGTATAGGCTTAAAAAAGAGCTTTCGGTATAAGAAACAACATGAGTTACAATTTATACTGAACGCACAATTGCTAGAAATCTATCCAACTATAAAACATATGTTACATGATGAAAAGATGAAGATGAAAAGATAAACATGAAAAGATGAAGCTTAAGTAATTGCAGTATTCTGGATTGTCACCACTGTAATAATATATGTAGTATACTTGCTTATGTAGCTTTGTGTGAAAGATTATACGTTTGAGATATCAGATATACATTTCACAACATTGTGGAGTAATGTAGGATACTACAATTATAAATCTCAAATGTATTTAAAAATATGGACAAGTGTTTATAATTTAATTTAAAATGAATTATATATTCTTCTTCTTCTGTGTTCCATCTCAAACTCCTACAAATTAGCAGGGTGCAGCCCAGAGAACGGAATGTATTGTGTCATCATGGTTTGTAGTTTTTCTGTGATATGTGTGCCTTTCAGCCTTCCTGACTTCAGCATGGCTTCTGGGTCACTTTGACCCTATATAGCATGGGGCAGCCAAACTCCATCCCATAACCTTCTTAGTCACCCCCACCCTTTACGACATGAATGGAAAGCAAATGGTAGGACCATTCTTTGTGCCCCTTTCACACACTATCGACACATGGACATGAATATATATTAATATACATAATTAAAACATTGGTAGTATATTCTATTCAAGATGTAGGATCAACTCAGCAAGTTTGTGATTGTAGTGACAATATTTCACATTCAGCATTTTGCCATTGCTTTCTGAATTGTCCCAATGCACAGCTTCCTGCACTGGGTTTGAACCTGGTGTATTGGTATAGTATGTAATCTTGTCATGAGGCTCAACTTATATTCCATTGATTACATATCCAAATTACAACTCATACAGTAGAACTCCATACTTTATAATGCATTAATAATGAGTTATAAATTAACAGCTAACTATTTGTAACAGCTCATAACAGTTCATACATTGTTATTAATGAGTAGGTCTAGGCCTACATTATATATATATATATATATATATATATATATATATATATATATATATATATATATATATATATATATATATATATATATATATATATATATATATATATATATATACTCTAGATAAAATAGATCTGAACATACAAGAAGATTGGCTCCTCACAATTTTCAAAAATTGCAAACTAATATATTTCGAACATATAAAGAAACACAATGGTTTAGAAAGATTAATCATAGAGAGAAAGTTCCAGGGAAGAGAACAAGAGGCAGACCAAGACAATGATGGACACATGACATCAAAGATATTCTGAATATGACACTGGAAGAAGCTGGGCAGCTTGCACAGAACCAAGAGTCTTACAGAGTGGCAGTGAGGACAATATTCTGCAAAGGACACGTCACATAGAGAGATTAAATTAAAATATTCTTTAATAACTTCATTCTGGAATTGTTATATACTTGCATGTAGCCATTATCTCTATTTCATCATTAAATTTTGCTCATTGTAACATTATTCTTGTTCCCAGTATTCTCTCTTTCTCCTCTCTCTCTCTCTTTCTCTCTCTCTCTCTCTCTCTCTCTCTGTCTGTCTACTCTATGTTATAGAAATTAATATTGGCATGCATACTTTCTTTTGGCATTCATAATTTTTTGGTGTTGTTCACTGCTCTCAAACTCCCACTGGATCATTCTTGTAACAGGACAATGATCTTACTAGATCTCCAGCAGGATATAGTCCAAAGAACAGAAATGTGTTGTGTTACCGTTTTATTTACACTAATGGCCCAACACATCCGGTTGTGGCATGATAACTAATAAGTTCCATGTTTTTACCATTTCCAATGAACAGTGGATATCTATAACCATGTGGATTGTAGAACAGCTGTACAAGACAGCTGGTTCCATAACACACATTAAACACCCACCTAAATGCTAAGTACGGTACATCATAATTGACATTTTTACCGCTCTCTGTACCACTAACAACACTGCCACAAACACCCACTATAATAGCTCTAGCCACTGAAATTACTTGAATTACCACCTCTGCTATTTGTCTGCAATATTCTGAGCCTTTCTAATGTGTCATTTAGTGAACACAATGAATTTCATCAATACATCCATAAGTTCCTCATAGAGCGCCATTGTTTCAAAACACTTTGTGTACTTAGTTATGCAAATTTACATGAAATCACATCTCACATCAGGAAAACATAACTAAAAAAGATGCTGCTGAACCATAGTGACTCATTCCAACTTACACATGTATTTCAACTCATATCTAAATGCTCATTTCTACTCAAATCTACAAACTCAAATCTACAAACTCATTTCTACTCAAATCTACAAACTCATTTCAACTCACATTTACACACTCATTTAAACTAACCACATGTACTACAACTCAAATCTACAAACTCATTCCACCTCACATCTACACTCATTTCAACTCACATCTACACTCTCATTTCAACATGCATGTACTTCAACTCACATCTACACTCTCATTCCACCTCACATCTACACTCATTTCAACTCACATCTACACTCTCATTTCAACATGTATGTACTTCAACTCACATCTACACTCTCATTCCACCTCACATCTACACTCTCATTCCACCTCACATCTACACTCTCATTTCAACATGTATGTACTTCAACTCAAAACTACAAACTCATTTCAACTCACATCTACACTCTCATTTCAACTTACACATGTGCTCCCATTAACAAATTCACTCCAAGTGCACAACAACAGCTCATTTCCACTTAGATATGCACTCTATTGACACCTACACACTCAAATTGATATCTAAAAGCTCATTCCAACTTACATATACACACTCATTCCAACTTGTGCTCCCATTCACATTTACACACACACTCCAGCTCACACACACACACACACACACACGCACACACACACACTTAGTTCACCAAAACACATGCACTCCAGTTCACTCAAACACATAGTCCAGTTCACCAAACCACACACACAAACTCCAACATACTCAAACATGCACTATTCTAGCTCACCCAAACACATGCACTCTAGCTCACCTAAACATGCACATACTCCAGCTCATCCACTCACAATCCAGCTCATTCAAACACATAACTTCAACTCACACAAGCATGCATATGTGCAAGCACACACACCAGCTCACTCAAATATACATGCACTCCAGCTCACTCAAACATACATGCACTCCAGCTCACTCAAACATACATGCACTCCAGCTCACTCAAACACACACACACACACAGTCCAGCTCAAACATACATGCTCTCCAGATCACTCAAAAATACATGGACTCCAGCTCACTCAAATACACACTCTAGCTCATCCAAACATGTACACACTCCAGCTCACTCAGACATAAATACACTCCAGCTCACTCAAACATACGTACACTCTAGCTCACTCAAACATAAATACACTCCAGCTCACTCAAATACACACACTCTATCTCACCCAAATATTTACACACTCCAGCTCACTCATACATGTACTCCAGCTCATTCAAACATACATGCACTCCAACTCACTCAAACATATATGTACTCCAGCTCACTCAAACATACATGTACTCCAGCTCACTCAATACATAAATACACTCCAGCTCACTCAAACATACACTCTAGCTCACTCACACATAAATACACTCCAGCTCACTCAAACATACACTCCAGCTCACTCAAACATAAATACACTCCAGCTCACTCAAACATACACTCTAGCTCACTCAAACATACACTCTAGCTCACTCAAACATAAATACACTCCAGCTCACTCAAATACACACACTCTAGCTCACCCAAATATTTACACACTCCAGCTCACTCATACATGTACTCCAGCTCACTCAATCATAAATGTACTCCAGATCACTCAAACATAAATATACTCCTGCTCACTCAAACATAAATGTACTCCAGCTCATTCAAACTTAAATGTACTCCAGCTCACTCAAACATACATGTACTCCAGCTCACTCAAACATAAACACAAACCCACTCAAACATAAACACACTCCAATTCACTCAAACATAAACACACTCCAACTCACTCAAACATAAATACACTCCAATTCACTCACACATACACATTCCAACTCATCCATTCACAATCCAGCTCATCCATTCACAATCCAGCTCATTCAAACACATACACTCCAGCTCACACAAGCATACATGCAGTCAAGCTCACTTAAACATAATTTACTTATCTATTTACCTATCACTTAAACATACACTCCAGCTCACTCAACCATGCATGCACTCCAGCTCACTCAACCATGCATGCACTCCAGTTTACTCAAACATACAGACACTGAAGCTCACTCAAACATGCATGCACTCCAGCTCACTCAAATACACACAATCATTCAAACATACATGCACTGTAGCTCACTCAAATACACACACTTTAGCTCACCCAAACCATGCACTCTAGCTCACCCAAACATGTACATACTCCAGCTCATCCACTCACAATATAGCTCATCCACACACATACACTCCAGTTCACTCAAACATATATGCACCCCAGCTTACCCAAACACATACACTCTAGCTCACCCAAGCTCACACGATCAAGTTTGTTCAATCACAAACAGACTTCACCTCGCCCAAATACATGCACTCCAGTTAATCCAAGCATACCCCTCTAACTCACCCAAACATACATACTCCAGCTCACTCAAACATGTACTCGCTCCAGATCACCCAAAAACACACACTGTAGTTTACAACAAATATATGCACACTCGAGCTCACCCAAATGCATGCACTCCAATTCACCCTCATCTCTGTTCAATACTCCCCTTCCCACTACGAACATTAAGCACTCATTACTTAAAAAATAGACTCACTATCAACATTAACTCAAACAGTACAACTAACAAACAACTATAGACCACCCATTCTATCCACTTAAACTTACAAGTATCCCATGCTGTAATTTGTCATGTATGACAGTAATGCATTGAGCCAGCTAAATCATCAGACATCTCTATAATGTATGCTAAACACTTAATGGACACATCAATATCCTCAAACATAAGCTTGATGCATTATCTCATTATTTACTACAAACTAGCAGACATTAAATAAGGATTGATTTCTAAGGGGATACATCTAGATTATCTAAGTGTAGACAATGCAAGAGTTTTTGTGAAAAGAAATTGGAGATGGGAATATACAGAAGTCCAGGCCAGATTATGTGACACAAGAACATAATTAGAGTGGTGCTGAAAATATTTGGAATCGGATGAGTGAGAGAATTACAGATTGAAATAAAGAGACATGGAATATTTTTGACAAATAGAAAAAAAAGGAAAATTTGCTGATGATTATAATAGATGGAGGGATTGAAAACAGACATGAGAAAAAGTCAGTGATATAAATAGGAGGATAATATGAAGGGGTGCTGGATAATGATGGATGGATGATGATGTGGATGGATGGATGATGATGATGATAAAGTAATCACTTTAGCTGTGAACAGGTAGCTCTTGACAACCTATATCCTTTCTGATAACAAGGTTCATTGTGGCAAAGGTATAGTTGTGTTAAGGAGTTTATAGATGCAGGTTCAGTTCTCAAAGGGAGTCATCCTAGTACAGAAGTATCTTAGTATTGTCATATCCTGTCAGGAATATGGCATATGCTTCAGGGAAACTATGTCATCATACTTCTGTCAAAATGGTGATGTCAATCACATTTATGACAAGTTATAAATGTCACCAGAAGAGACAGATGGAGAAATGAAGATATCAGGAAGAAAGAAATAATGACCATCTCACGTCAAGACTACATTGAGAGACACCAAACCAGGTGTTTTGGCCACATCATAAGAATGGAACCAATGAAACCAGCCCTATGTGCATACAACAGGAGATCGGGCTACGAGGCTCAAGGAGGAGCAAGAACTAGATGGGTGGGGACCATCAAAGAAACCTTAATAAGATACAAGCTGGTTATGGGTAATGCGACTCAAATGACAAAAGACAGACAACTCCACCTTCCACTTACAACAGTTCTGCGATCACTCTCTGAAAACCACCATGAAAGAATGTATGATTTTTGCTAGGGAGTGTGAAGTACGTTCTGCTGCTAGTTCCACAGCAGAGCTGTGTTATTTGCACCTTAGTTGGCCCATCGTCTCTGTGGCCCAGACATTTGAGGCCCAGAACATTCATTTTCATTATGCTTATTATTCGGGTATCAGGCTTCCTTCCTTAGCCTGCAACAGTCTTCCTGTCGACAGATGGTTAATGTGTGTCGACTCTATGCTGTGATGGTTTATCACCCACTGCGCCTTCGTACTTTTCATGTAAAAACATGTCTCTTGGTGGCAGTCTCCATGGAGATGGTATTCAGAGATTTAGCTTTGGGTCAACTATGCTTATCTCACATGAGGTGTTCCACTGCCAGTGAACTCATCTCGCGTAATTAGTCGTACTGTACCTGTGCACATTGTGCATTGAACCTTTTCTCTCCGCAAGCATGATTTCAGTATAGGAAAGTTTTTACAGTAGAGTTGGGCCCAGGTTCGTTCGCCCTCTTAGCCGAGGTGTCATTCACCAACATCATGAACCCCTCGTCTAAGTCGGAGTCTTTACACATTTTTTTAGGAGCACTGCGGCCTAGAATCGCATTCTTGAGCTGAACAACACTCTCACCATGGACATGATTCTGGTATAGGAAAACATCAACAGTAGAGTTAGGCCTGACCAGGGACTAGAAACTTGGTTTCAAGCTGAACCACACTAGTTCTAGTTTCATTTAAATGTTATCCCTTTCCTTTTGCACATAGCACTGCCATCTCATTGTACTCACCATGTTATCTTTTAAACTCTCATTATTTGTCTTGACTATCTACCCACTTCCTGATTGTCACATTGGCTGCCCCTCCAATGCTCGAACCCGACTGTCTTGCGTCACTGTGTGTTGACAGTGACTCTGTATGTATTTGCCTAGAGATTTTGGAGATATTGCTTGTTTTTTTTTGTAGTCAGTTATCATTCTGTCTGCAGTCTCTACATTCCCGGACAAGATCCCAAATCCAAAAGTGTTTCCCAGAAGCAGGATGAGCCACTGTACTTCTGTTTCTCGAGTGCACCACAAAGAGGTACTTTTGGAATCTTGGTTATCTGCTAACCCTGGATCAGCCAAGAGAAATGCGGTACCCTTTGTACACCCCCCCTTACAATATTTAACGGCAAAAATGGAAATGATGACAGATATATCTGCATTAATACATACATCTGGCAATCTCTGCCATATATGAGTCTATCACAAAATAGGAACACTTAATACTCACTGGCATACATCTCTTCATTACCAATTGGGATTATTGATAGAAAACAAAAGTAAAAAAATGAAGACAAGACATTTAACCCATGAAAGGGGATCAACAGAACATACAACATGAAAAATGTAAGTGTATAGATGGATATTGGAAGGATTTTCACTGAAAGAAAAGCCTAAAACACTGACATAATAATATATTTTTCACAAGCTTCCATAATGAGAAAGGGAACTTAACTGACTAATGCATAAATCAAGCTACAAAAGTGTGATAAAAATTGAAAACAGAATAGTGAAGTTTTTCTAATAACTGGAAGCACAAAGGCAAACACAAAAATAGACCATAGCTTCTTTATAATAAAAAAAATATAACACAACACATATAGAATATCACGGTTAATGATCAAATTTCAGAAGTCAAGAAGAATATGAATAATAACTAAAATGTAAAAATTAGGATAGAGATGAAACAAACCAAACAGAAAATAAAAAGAACACAACAGGATATCTACAGATAAGAATGATGGATGTTAAACTGACAGATTACATTTTTTTATGAACTATTATGTATTACAAATTTCCTGACAGAATGGACAACACTGCTAGAATATGCACTTATTGGAAATATATCATGGTCATGAAAATCAAGGATGTGAAGTAATAAAGTTAACAAATGGGTGGCAGATATGGACAAAAAAAACATAGCCATGTCTCTTTAGAATCTTTTTACACTTGCAATTGATTGATGTATTCATCTAAAACAGAACTTCAAATTCTATTAGAATAAATAAAGAAATGATTTTGTTTTGAGGAGAGAGAGACTGTCTGCACATGGAAGTAAAGGTATAGAAAATAAGTTGCACAAAAACTAACCAACAAATAAATACATCACACTCAGACTACACAGAGTAGTAAATTGATATGGGCATATCCTGTAAGATAGATAAAGGAGAGATCAAATTACAACACAATTATTATATAAAAGCAAATAGAGCTAGAACTACATGAGACAGAAATAGCAACTACAAGAGAGAGATTTGAACATCAGTGCCTGCAAGTTAGCGGACATTGGATAACAACTAATTTATGAATACAAAGGAATGGGTTGAATAGCAGACACATACAAGACAAGATCAATGGGGAAAAAGTAAGAAATCTAAGATATGCAGATGACATAGTCATCTCAGAAGAAAGCAAACATGAACTACAAAAACTAATAGTAGACAAATCAAGTAGAGAATATGAATTAGATAACATCTAAAAAAACAAACACCATGATAACCTGCAAAAATCAAAGAGGATGAAATGATAAACATAAAAATAAATAGAGAGATACTATAACATGTAGATAATTACGAGTAGCAATATTTTAGATAGTCACAAATGATGGTAAATGTGAAACAGAAGTTAATAGAGAATCAGAATAGGTTAGAATACTTTCAATAACATGAAGAAAACATTATATATATATATCAGGACAAATAGGTCTCCAAATGAACTCATCAAAAACAAAAATTAAGACTTCACCAATTCACCTAACTTTAAATGGACAACAACTTGAAAAGTACACAAATTCTCCTATCTAGGAAGCGAATTAACACTCGATGGTGATGTCATGAGAGAAATTACAACTCGCATTGCACTAGCATCAAGTGCCTTTAACAGACTGTCTAATATATGGAGGTCAAAGTCAATCAGCACACGCACGAAAATGCGCTTATTTAATTCCTGCGTTATTCCGGTGCTATCATATGGATGTGAGAGCTGGAAAAGCTTTTTATCTTCAGAAAAGAAATTGTTTTGAGAACAAATGTCTTCATAGAATAACTAACACCCATTGGAGTGAATTCAAATCGAATGATAAAATCAGAGAAGAGATACATCAAAATTCGCCATTGGTCCTACATCGGGCATGTCCTATGCGCAGACATCAACAGAACACACCACCAACCTCTTGAATGGATACCTACAGGCAAAAATGCCAGGGGTAGACCAAAAGAAACACTCAGAAGAACAATACTTAGAGAAAGTAAAACAATCAATATCCATACTATTCAAGAACTGCACAGAATAGCTTTGAACAGACAGAATTGGAGAGATCTGACCTCTTTCCTATGCACTAACTTCAGCGCAAAAAGAAAATGAATAAATTAATGAATGAATATTTATATATATATATTGCCAGAGTAAGAATTAAATAAAGGTACTATAACAAACATTTTTTCAAAATTCAGTAGGTTTTATAAATAATAGGGCCAACAAAAGAAAGACATATCCTGTTCCTGAAGAGAACCAACAGCAGAATATAATTTCATTTCTGTGTAGAATGTACTTTGTTAATAATGACGTATTCCGACTTATTAGAAGTGGCCTAGGTCTAACCCAAAACAATCTGTTAGACCCTTACATACAGTGTGAAATATGTACATATACATGCATATTTACGCCTATGTGAGTTGATGGATACGCTTTAAAAAAAAGAACCAACAGATGTGAACATATAAACTTATAATGTAGCGACAACTGTGTTAATTTTGTATATATGTCTGCAAAAAAAAACCCTGCTATCTCTGAGATCGAACACAGAACACAAATCAGTCACATCAAACCAAAGGTTTATTCCACAATTCCACGACGATGATAAAAGAATATTAATTTCTAGGCCCAACTGTTACTGTTATTTTTTTACATTTGTTTGAGCTTTGTACGAGGGTCAGAGGTAAAAAGGTTAACCAATCACATCAATAGTCAGCTTTTGTCGGACAACTGGACAGTAATTCAATTTTCCGCTACTGTCAGTGCTTTTCTTTTGAAATGTTTTATAACTGAAGCAATTTTCATTTGTATGTGTCACGAAATGGAGAAAAGTTTAGAACATAACAAAAACATAGAGTTATGGTGCTATCCATAATATATATATATATATATATATGGCCTTATTCATATTGACAGATGGTCTGAAGTAATCTCATATCCGTTGGAGCGGAGGTGCTATGAGCAGGGCAGGACTTCTCATAACTGAATCTACTGATCTATGAGCAATTTGTTCTACCACAGAAGACACATGGGAATGTCATGTCACTAGGTTGTTGCTCTTAGGCCTCCATCTTCAGCTATGCTCATTATTGAATTCTCAAAAGTCTTAGCAACAATATGCCAGCAAGTTCTTCATGCCCAGCTATCTTTTGAGTATTTTTTTTTCATCAACATCAAGGAATGGACAGGGCAAGATATTTCCATACTCATCCACATCACTGAGGATAGAATTCGCTGGAGGACTCTGTGTGCAGAGGCATCCAATGTGGTACTCCTACAACCCTGAAGGGTTATGCATTTATTGATTGATTTATTGATCTTTTGAGGTTTTCCCAGTGTTAAGGCATGATGACAAAGGCATTCATAGATGTTTTGCAGACATTTTTATATCTCTTTGGTCTTGCCTTTTTTTCTTGTACCATGTGAGAGCTTCCCATGTAGGAGTTGTTTTGGGATGTGGGCTGTTGCTCATCCTCTGAATGTGGCCACGCCATTTGAGTCTTCTGTGACAAACCATGGACATTATTGTTGGAATGTTGACCCTTTGGATGACCTCAGTGTTGGTAATTTTATCTTACCACTTGATATTCAGTATTTTACAAAGAAAGAGTAAGTGGAAGCTATTTAACCTTTGTTCTTGCATCCAGTAAGATATCCATGTTTCAGATCCATAGAGAAGAACACTGGGCAAGCATGTTTGAAATACATGGAGCTTTGTTGCTGTTGTCAACTTTGTATTGCTTCATGCTTTTTTTTTTAACAGTTTGACAAACTGCAATTCCTATTCTGCACTTATTTGTCCGTTGAGTGATTAGTGAAAAATATAAACATCTAAACAAATATCTAACAAACTAAACATGAGAACTATAAAATGTTACATTTAATCTATATTAATGTATGGCTAAGAAATATAGATAATGAACAAATAACTACAAGACAGAATTAATGCCTTTCAGATGTGGATATATATATATAAAAGAAACTTCATGGAAAGAGAATTAAACAAAGAGGTTCTAATAACACTTCGTAAAGAAACCATTAAAAGAAATAAAAATCAAACTAATAAAATATTTTGGACATATTAAAAGACATGACACCTTATTGAAGACATTAATTGAGATAGAGGCATGGGGAGACAAACAAGAGGTAGGCAGATACAAGTCTCAGGGAAACATCACGAGATTGTCAGGATACATTCTAGCAGAGTGCACCAGCAGGACAAGAGACAGAAGATGGAGGTCTATTGCAGTAGGCACTAGATGATGATGATGATACATTCTAGCAGAGTGCACCAGCAGGACAAGAGACAGAAGATGGAGGTCTGTTGCAGTAGGCACTAGATGATGATGATACAGTCTAACAGATTACACCAGCAGGACAAGAGACAGAAGATGGAGGTCTGTTGCAGTAGGCACTAGATGATGATGAGAATAAACAATGTATATAAGTGAGTGGTTCTGGCTGGATGTGGATATGAAGCAGGAAAAAGGCAGAAGGAAAATGGGAAATGGGTACCCACCCATGATAAAAATGGGAAATATGTACCCACCCCCTGATAAAAATGGGAAATATGTACCCACTCCTGATAAAAATGGGAAATATGTACCCACCCCTGATAAAAATGGGAAATATGTACCCACCCCTGATAAAAATGGGAAATATGTACCCACCCCCTGATAAAAATGGGAAATATGTACCCACTCCTGATAAAAATGGGAAATATGTACCCACCCCTGATAAAAATGGGAAATATGTACCCACCCCTGATAAAAATTGGAAATATGTACCCACCCCTGATAAAAATGGGAAATATGTACCCACCCCTGATAAAAATTGGAAATATGTACCCACCCCTGATAAAAATGGGAAATATGTACCCACCCCTGATAAAAATTGGAAATATGTACCCACCCCTGATAAAAATGGGAAATATGTACCCACCCCTGATAAAAATGTTGAGAGTGAGGAGATCATTGCTCACACCCCATACCATATACACCACATTTTATTACATACCACCTTCTCTGTCATTTGAGAGTTTTATAGCTGGTTTCAGGAATTCAGGGTGTCCTGTTAGATGTGGCAGGTAAGTATGAATACCTGGCACCTGTAGACCTGTCATTACCTCCTGGAGGAATGATAAGTTCATGCTGAAAGGAGAACAACATAAAGACATGAGATGAGATATTTGGTGCTAAAAATATTACAGCAGCATAAAGTATATTAAAACTTTTGTTAACTATAACAATCTTATTGCTATGGTATTTAAGAGTCGTTGGAAATATATATATTTATTGTTGGGCCAAACATGTTGCATATTGTTAATTCTATTGTTAGTGAACTGTCTTACGAATATAGGATAAATATGCAGTAGATACCATCTCACTGTGGAATACTAGGAAATTAAATAGCAGATCAACTGGCTAAGGAAGGTGCTGCTGAAGATCAACCAGATATACCTATCACCTACCATCAGAAAAAACATGATTAAGTCAATAAGCAAGTCAAAACACCAACACAAGATGACTATCACATTATGAACAGATCAGGCACTTAGAATAATGTTGGGAGCAATGAAATCAACACCCATAGCAGAGATGCAGAAAATGGGAAGAATGCAAACACTTGGCGAACGCAGAGACACAAAAGTACTAATTCAAGCAGAAAAGTTTCAGTGTATGCCAAGTCATCCAATGAAGGAAAGATTCCAAAATCTAGCAATGGGGTGACTGAAAAGGAGCAGCTTTATCCATCAAGCTAAACGACTCCGTAGACAACTTACAGACCTACCTGAAGTTGACAGCCTCTTAAGGTCTGTACCAGAACAAACCCCGTGGAGTGACAGCCATGGAATGCCAATATACATTCAGACCCATGTGAAAGGAATACTAAGCGAGGACGAACAGAACAGTGTGCAGCGAATGACAGTCACCCTCAGTTTCCTGGATGAGGAATATCCACAAGATATATGGGTCAGAGTGTACACAGATGGGTCAGCACAGAATGCTGTGAGGAATGGAGGTGCAGGTGTATATATAGAATATCCACACAAGCCAAGAGATACAATCAGAACACAGACAGGAAAATTCTGCAATAATTATGATGCAGAAATCCAGGCAATTAGTATGGCAGCTAAAAACTGCTGAACTCCAACTCTGGCCTACAGCCTGTGGTATTCCTGACAGATGCAAGGTCAGTGCTTCAAGCTCTCCAGTCTGGAAAACTAACAGACTTGAAAAAACTACTTAGCGAATTGTCTTACCAGTATAGGGTAACCATGCAGTGGATACCCTCTCACTGTGGAATACCAGGAAATGAAAAAGCAGACCAACTGGCTAAGGAAGGTGCTGCCGAAGACCAACCAGATATACCAATCACCTACCATCAGAAAAAACAGATGATCAAGTCAATAAGAAAGCCACAAACACCAACACAAGATGACTATCACATTATGAACAGATCAGAACAAGTTATAATTCTACGCCTCAGAACAGGACACAACCGACTCCGCAGTCACATGTATACAAAGTTCAAGATTGGCAACACGGCCATGTGGACAGGCAGCACAGAGTGCCAAACATATACTTCAAGAGTGTTCTGAGCATGAAACGTTGAGGCAGACATATTGGCCAAAGGAAACAACACTGGAATCAAAGCTCTATGGGACACTGTATGAACTACAAAAGACAGTGAGTTTTATTAAGGAGACAGAATTACAGATATAGACATGTTTCAAGTGAACAAAAGAAGAAGAAGAAAAATGAACAGATCAGAACAAATTATAATTCTACGCCTCAGAACAGGACACAACCGACTTCGTAGTCACATGTACACAAAATTTAAGATTGGCAACACGGATATGTGTAGCAGGTGGACAGGCAGTACAGAGTGTCAAACATATACTTCTAGAGTGTTTTATATTATGAAATGCTGAGGCAGACATATTGGCCTGAGGAAACAACACTGGAATCAAAGCTCTAAGGGCCACTGTGTGAACTACAAAAGACAGTGAGTTTTATTAAGGAGACAGAATTACAGATATAGACATGTTTCAAGTGAACGAAAGAAGAAGTTAATTCTATGTTGTCACGTTTGCACTTCACTGTTATTGATTCCTCTGGTTCTGATATGCTTGCTCTGACAATCACCACCAAGAAAACAAAATTAATTTTTCAACGCTCTCACAATGTACAGTACAAGGATCCAGTTATCAAGGTCAATAACTACTGTCTCCTACCAGTCAACAGATTAACTTTTCTTGGTAATGCTCTCTACAGGACATAATGGCGTCGATGACAAAACAAATAACAAAATCTCTAAAGTGGCTGTTGCATTTAATAGACTGTAGCGAGAATGTGTGAGAACTGAAGGACATTATCCTCGCCACAAAATTTAAAATATATACATCACTGTGCTCATTACCTTGATGATGATGTTGTTCCTCCTTCGCAAGCAAAGATTAACATGGCATGAAAAACAATAAATGCGATGTGAAAAAAAATATTATAATTTGGTTTGAGTTCGTAGGTTTCCGAAGAGTCCGATTTGTGCATGGAAAGTTCTATTACCAGTGCATGCAGGAGTGCTGAAGGTTCGGATTAGGAGAATTTTTGGATTTGTCCTTCCGCTTTTTGCGCTTGTGGATTGCCTGCAGTGTTCTTTCTTTTTCAAATTTCATGATGCCAGCAGTGATCTGGGTGTGCCAAGCTGAGCGATCAAGTGATGTAGTCTCCCAGGAGCTAATATCAATGCTGCAGTGCTTGAGATAAGTTTTTTTAGGTGAACTTTGAACCACTTTTTCTGCACTCCACTTGAACATTTACCTTCGCACAGCTCCCTATAGAATAATCTCTTTGGAAGGCACTTGTTCTAGCATAGGGACTGTGTGGCCAGTCGAGCGGAGTAGGGACCTAGTCAGCAGTGCATGAATGCTTTGCATACGGGACTTCTGAAGGATTTCCGTGTTTGGTAGTCGATCCTGCCAATGCACTCCCATGAGGTTTCGTAGGCACTGAAGGTGAAAAGAATGTAGCTGTCGAGCGTGTCTCGCATAGACAGTCCAGCAAAATGCAGCATAAAGCAGTGTTGGTAGAACCACTGCGCTGTACATGTCCAACTTAGTTCTCAGACTGAGACCACGCCTGATCCAGACGTTGGCACGAAGGTTCCCGAATGCTGCACTGGCACGAGCAATGAAACCCATGACTTGAGCTTGATATATGCTTTTGAGACCTTGACAGTGTACATTAGACATGTAGGAGTGTTAACTCACATTCATACATGCTGTATCCGCAAACTTTTCAGGATAAAGTGGCAAGATAAAGTATCTGATAACTGAAATTCTCACTACAGTCAACATCCCAAGATTTCATGAAATACTGAAGAAGGCTATACTAAGAAGAGACAGACATGTTCTTATGCCTGACAAATGCATCCTAAAACAGCTGATGTTTAGTGAGCTCCTCAAAGGAAAATGGTTAACCGCTGGAAAAATGAAATGCTTCAAACTCTCATAATGAGCTTCAACAGTAACACAAAATCCTGGGAATCTGTAACCTAGAATCGCTAGGCACCTATTTAACATCTAGTCATGTCACCAGCACAATGACTGAATGATTGGACTCAATGATTGGATTAAAAATCACTAGCAAGTTCAACTGAGTTGGGTTTTTTTTAAATAGGCAATCAAAATATGGAACAATCAAAATATGGGATGGTCACTACAATATGGGATGATCAGCAATGTGTCTGTGTGGAAGGACAAACAAAATATAGGATGGCTAATAAAATATGGGATGGTCAGCAATTGGGATGGTTAATAAAATATTGGATGGTCAGTTGGAAAGAAGGACAAATAAAATATTGGATGGTCATTAATGTTTCTGTATTGAAAGGACACAAAATATGGGATGCCAGTAATGTGTTTGTATTGAAAGAACAAATAAATATGGTATAGCCAGTAATATGTCTTGAAGAACAAATAAATATGAGATGGCCAGTCATGTGACCATGTTAAAAGAAAAAGAAAATATGGATGCCTGTAATGATGTGATGTTGGAATGACAAACAAAATATTGGATGGTCAGTAATGTGACTATTTGAAATGAACAAACAAAATATTGGATGGCCAGTAATGTTTCTGTGTTGGGAAGACAAATAAATATGGGATGGCCAGTAATGTTTCTGTGTTGGGAGGACAAATAAATATGGGATAGCCAGTAATGTGTCTGTGTTGGGAGGACAAATAAATATGGGATAGCCAGTAATGTTTCTGTGTTGGGAGGACAAATAAATATGGGATAGCCAGTAATGTTTCTGTGTTAGGAGGACAAATAAATATGGGATAGCCAGTAATGTTTCTGTGTTGGGAGGACAAATAAATATGGGAAGGCCAGTAATGTTTCTGTGTTAGGAGGACAAATAAATATGGGATAGCCAGTAATGTGTCTTGAAGAACAAATAAATATGAGATGGCCAGTCATGTAACCATGTTAAAAGAAAAAGAAAATATGGATGCCTGTAAAGATTTGATGTTGGAATGACAAACAAAATATTGGATGGTCAGTAATGTGACTATTTGAAATGGGCAAACAAAATATTGGATGCTCAGTAATGTGTCCATTTGAAATGAACAAACAAAATATTGGATGGCCAGTAATGTTTCTGTGCTGGAAGGATTCAAAAATATTGGATGGCCAATAATGTGTCTGTGTTGGAGAGACAAAAGAATATGTGGGCACAAACAATGTATGTGATGGTCAGTAATGTGCCCATTTTAGTAGGACAAACAAATTATGGGATGGTCAGTAATGTTTCCATAGTGGAAGAATAAACAAAATATTTGTGGTCAGCAATATGTCCATTAGGAAGGGCAAAAAATATGGAATGACCATTAATGTACACATGTTGGAAGGGCATAACGTATGGAATTGTCAGTAATGTGTCCATGTTGAAAGGGCATTACATATGGAATTGTCAGTAAAGTGTCCACCTTCAAAGATCAAACAAAAGAACAGAATGTCAGTATTATATCCATGCAAAAAAGAAAAACAAACAGAACATATTGTTTATAACTATGAGCACAATGATAGTATTAAACTACAAGCTTTCTACAAGTCTGCAAGTCTTTCTGTTAGAGAATGCCAACACAAAAATCAACCACAAATATCCTGTAAATAAATACAGCTATACTATAGCCAATGTAATTATATGATAGCCTACATAGAAAAAGAAATAATGCAGGACTTCAAGAGCTAATTATAAAGCAAAAAGAAAATACTCAATAGAAACTAAGTTATAAACGGCAGAAAAGAAATAGGCTGTCTGGAACACTGAGAAAGTATATGATAACAATAATGAGCTTTGTGTTTTGAGTCAGAGATATAACTGAAACAATCAATTACATCACTTACCCTCTAGTGAGATTTCCTAAATAGCCACTGCTATGGCTAGCACCAATCCCAGCCATAATGGAATACAGTTCCTCTTCACGCTGTCTGTTTAAGTTCTCAGCCTTGTGCAGTCTTTCCTGAAGGTCCAGCACATGATGCTCTAGAAGAGAATCCTCAAGCATTATAGTTTCTGAAATGAATAAACAGAATATATATTCTACCAGTTTCATTTCTCTCTTACCCACTAAATTTCCATTTGTCCTCTCTTGATGTAGAATCCAATGTTCTCATTTCATAATCCATACCAAAGTCAGTCAGTTTAGTTTAAATTTCAGAATCAATGTTGATTTACCCCGGAGAAAAAAATAGTTGAAGAGATATTGAAACTCATTGATTCCAATATCTTTTGGTGTAGATATCCTGACTGGATCTATCTAAGCTTACTCATAAATAGAATCTGTTGGCTGATTGCTGATCCAGAGGTCCATGGGCTCATGCCTTTTGACCCAATGCCATTGTGTAATATATGCATGTATTTGTGAGCTGTTGTTTTGTTCCATGTAAGGTATTCCATTTATCTGGCCCTGGAGGGAGAAACATTTTCCTGACGTCATCCAGCGCTGGACATTCAAAAAAGGTGGTGGTCAACAGTTTCATAGGGATGAGTGCACAGCTGGCACACTGAAGTGTGTTGTGGATGTATTCTTTTAAGCTGTATATGTTGTGTACGAAGTCAGAAATTGATACTCTCGTCTTTCTTTCCCAGGAGGTTGATGTCATCTTTAGTATTTGGGCTGGTCATATATTTATAGATTTCCCTCACACATTTTCACTCTGCAACTCCAGCCATTTTATTGTCTTGGTCACTATCATAGCCCTCTTAGTCATACTGCTGGTGGTCATACATAAACTTTTTCTTCCTAGCATCTATTAGCTAGTGAGTTGTAAAATCCCATGATCAATGAACATGTTGAGTCAGCCACTTATTGGCATAGAAAATAATATTTCCAACAGAAAATTTCTCACTGATCACATACTTGACCTCAAAAAAGGTTGGAAAGAAAGAAAGAGTGAGAATTGAAGAAATAAAAAAAGTGATGCTTTCAAAAAGAAAAAAATTAAAGTGCAATAAAAACATTATGGGAAAAGATATTATTATACTAGAAACTGAAAACACACGACAACCAGATTTTGAAACTCACCATCTTCACCTGTTGATGACAGCAGAAGTACTAATGCAGTGACGAACAACAACACGGCGCCCGCAGCGACCAACTTTTTCCGTACTCTCATGAGATCGACCTCAGTGCCGCCTTGTCCACTTGCTAAATCAGCGTCTCAGATCTGCAAAGACAAGAATCAAAAAGTTCAGGAAAGATAAGAATGTCAAAAAAAGTCAATCTAGCTATCCATATTTGTTATATATATCCCCATCAAGGTCAGCTCCTTGGAGAGGAGATGGGGCTTAGTCCAGCCAGCAGAAGCTGGAAATTAAGACTGGCCGGCCCTTGCACATTCGGGCAGGCCCACAGTCTTGCCTAGCAAACAAAGGTGCTTAAGTCAGCAACATTTTGCCAGATTGCACACTGTAGCAGCCAGAATGACATTCATTATCACACATTAGTAAACGAAAGAAGTTTTATATATATATATATATATAATATAAGTATATTATATATATATATTAAGTATATTATTATATACCCCTATATATATATATTATGTATATTATTATGTATACATGTACTATAACTTATTATGTATAAGTTATAGAGAACTCACATGGGAAATTAAAAACTAAATCAAACATGATAAATAACAATACATAATCAACTCCTGTAAGGAAATAGAAGATCTGCATGAACAAGGGAAAAGCAAGGGATTTCTTTCTACTGTAAGAGCAATGCAGAATAAAGTGTACAAAACATCCCTCTACCAAAAATGTCAACTTACAACTATCCAACAATTATAGAACTATCGCTCTGATAAGCCAAGTGAGTAAAATATCACTTTATATCATAATGAAGAGAATGCAAAACAAATTAGAAACAGAGGTTCATGAGGCACAGGCTGGTTTTAGATCAGGCAGAGGCACCAGAGATCATATATTCAACATGAGAATTATAATAGAGATACAAAGAGAATTCAACATAGATTTGCATGCATGTTTCATTGATTACACCAAGTCTTTTGACTGTGTACAACATCATCAAAAATGGAAAATTATCAGCGACATGGATATACCAAAACATCTCACTCATCTGATAGTAATGCTGTATCAAGAAAAACATCTGAGTGGTTTAGTGTACAGAAAGGAGTTAGACAGGGATGCATACTATCCACGCTCTGTATATGTATAGAACATAATGAGAAATTGAATGGATGATATGACACACAGAGATTTTCTACCTCTAACTATCAGAGGTCAGCAGATCCCAGAAATCAGATATGCAGATGATACAGTTGTCCTCTTAACAACACATGAGGAAGGTTTAAGACAAATGATTTGGTCTAATAAAAAAAACACAGCAAAGCTCAAAATATGCACCTAAATATGAAGAAAACTAAAACTATGAAGAAAACTAAAACTATGAAGAAAACTAAAACTATCAAGAAAATTATGACAACTGATAAAGTACAATCTCAAACCAAAAAAACTATAATTGATACCTATGAACTGGAAGACGTATAAAATTTTGATTATTTGGGTACAAACATAAACAGTTCATGGAACTGTGCAGTAAAAATTAAGAGAAGGATTGCAATGACATTTACGAAACTTGTCCAAATTGGCAAGGCAGCAGTAGCAAGGTAAAACTGTGTATGATAAGAACAAGCAATTCCCTATGACAATATACAGCTGTGAGGCTTACACTCTAAATAAAACAGTGGTAAAGAAAATTGCTGCCTTCGAATTGAGATGATACTGAACAATTTTGCATATACCATGGACAGTAAAAACAGACAAAGAAGTATTATAATTGTTAAACATTGAAGAGGGCTGGCTCCTAAATAAAATAACAAGAAAGCTAAACTTTTTTGGTCACTAAAGAGATATAACAGCATGGAAATATTAATAGAAGGCAGAGTAAACAGCAGCAGGTCACTTGGCGAGGCGGGGTGTAAAGGGAAAGCATTGCTCTCGGTGGACCCAGGATTAGCAGATAACCAAGATCCCAAATGTACCTCCTCGCGGTGCAACCTGGAAAAAGAAATACAGCTGCTCAAGCTGATTCTGGCCAAATTATTTGGGGATCGTGTCCGAGAATGTGGAGGTTAGCAGATGGAAAGAGATTTGAATGCATAAAAGACAGACAACATCTCCGACACCACCAGCAACACGAAATACATCGACATTGTCGACATACAGTGAAGCTAGTTAGTCCAGTCCGAAAATTGGAGGGGCAGCCAATGAAAAAAGCATGAAAAGGTGGGTGCATGGCGAAAGACATATAGATTTCATACTGAGCACAATGAAAAAAATTAAAGGGCAGAACAGCGCTAGAGGGCAGCGCCAACTGCAAATAGAAAGTGAAAACGATTACAGAAATGGGAACTACAAGCTCTGTTAGCTCGTGACGAGCTTCTAGTTACTTGATTTCCTTATAGGCAGAGACACATACCCAATAATGGGCGTCTAGCAAAGCACAAAAACCTGTCCTAACTCTAATGTCGAGTCTTCCTATACCGGAAACATGCTCGCAAAGAGAAAGGGTGCCGTAACCGATAGGCTCAGGCAAAAAAAAAGGGACAAAGGTGGCAGTCCTGGCCCAACTCTACTGTCAAGCTTTCCTATACCGGAAATACACTTGCAGAGAGAAAGGGTTCCGTACCCGATGGGCTCAGGCACAAAAGAGACAACGATTTTAGTCCTGGCCCAACTCTACTGGTAAATGCAAATAAAGTAAATAAGTTACTATATCAATATAAAATAATAACATATAGAAAATAACAATAAATAAAAGGAACAAATACAATAGTCGACGTGTCGGTCCAATTGGGACCTTTAGAGACAACAAAAACAGTTAATAACAAAAAACCATAACGAATATAAACAAAATGGATTTTTCCCACCAGGAAATCAACAAAAAGCTACACCAGATCTAGTGCAATACAAAATTGTTGATTTCCTGGTGGGAGAAA
This sequence comes from Meghimatium bilineatum, assembly GCA_034231615.1. Taxonomy (NCBI): domain Eukaryota; kingdom Metazoa; phylum Mollusca; class Gastropoda; order Stylommatophora; family Philomycidae; genus Meghimatium; species Meghimatium bilineatum. The sequence continues at coordinate 23,264,500 of CM067312.1, forward strand.
TCCATTTTGTTTATATTCGTTATGGTTTTTTGTTCTTAACTGTTTTTGTTGTATTTAAAGGTCCCAATTGGACCGACACGTTGACTATTGTATTTGTTCCTTTTATTTATTTTTATTAACTATATTTTATTATTTTATATTGATATAGTAACCTATTTACTTTATTTGCATTTACCTCTATTTGTATGGTTACTGCGGCATTTCCTTTGTGTCGGTCATCCTCCGATATTTGGGTTATTTATACCCAACTCTACTGTCAGGATTTCCCATACCGGAAATACACTTGTAGAGAGAAAGGGTTCAGTACCTGATGGGCTCAGGCACTATTGGGACACGGTCGCTCAGCTCGAGAACGCCTTGCTCTCAAACGTGTGGTGGGAGACTCGAACTTGGGCGAGGGGTTCACGATGTCGGTGAATGACACCTTGGCTAAGAGGGCGAAAGAGCCAGGGTCCAACTCTTCTGTTGAGGAGTTCATCTTAAGGAACCAGGCTCACGGATGAGAAACGATTCAGTACCCGATGGGCACAGGCACAATACGTCCAATTACACGAGGTAAGTTCATAGACAGTGGAACACCTCGTGCGAGAAAGATATGAGCAAAAATAGTCTGGGCGAAGATTCACCACACACACACGTGTCTGGCGACAGATAGGGAGGCTGTCACAGGCTAGGGTAACCCACCTGAATTGTCAAGGCATGCCGAAATCGGATGTGCTATGCCTACAAGGCGCATAACGGTAGCACAACGTAAACGCGCTCCCGGCGGAAATCGCACGGATATCCATGATGGTTACAATGGAGCGAACGCAAAACAAACAAACTTGGCGAGGCAGGTCAACTCATTGAAGATTGCATGGTGTTCAGAAGGTCCATAAAGAAAAGTAGGTTCTGGAAAGAATATGTCACACGATGATGATTATGTGTCTGTGTGTGTATATATGTATGTATATATATATATATATATGGAGTAGGTATACTGATGCCTCTTACGGAAATATACATAAATTCCAGGCATGTAAAGATAACACAACACTGTAAATTAAAAAATTGGATAATTTCCCAAAATTAATTCCATCATTAAATAAAAAGGGAGATATTAAGTGATTAGTGACCTGACAAGTGGTTAGAGAGCTGGCAAGTTGTTAGAGATCTGGCAAGTGATTAGAGAGCAAGTAAATGGTTAGAGAACTGATTAGTGGTTAAAGAACTGGTAAGTGGATAGAGATCTGACAAGTGGTTAGAGAGCTGGAAGTTGTTAGAGGGCCGGCAAGTGGTTAGAGCTGGGAAGTGGTTAGAGTGCTGGCAAGTGGCTAAAGAGCTGGCAAGCGGTTAGAGAGCAGACAATTGGTTAGAGAACTGGCAAGTAGTTAGAACTGGTACGTGGTTTGAAAACTGGAAGTGGTTAGAGATCTGGAAGTGTTTAGAGAGTTGACAAATGGTTAGAGAGTTGAACATATGGTTAGAGAATTGACAAATTACTAGAGAATTGGTATTGGTTAGAGAGCTGACAAGTGGTTAGAGAACTGACAAGTATTAAGAGAGCTGGCAAGTATTAAGAGAGCTGGCAAGTGATTAGGCAGCTGACAAATGGTTAGAACTGGCAAGTGGTTAGAGAGCTGACAAGTGATTAGAGTGCATGTAAGTGGTTAGAGAGCTAGCACATTGTTAGAACAGCCAGCTGGTTATAACTTCGACTTCATAAATGACAAAGATCAGAAATAATTCTAAGTATCTGTGCACTTCAATAAAACCAGAAATTAGAACAGATGCACTGGTTTAGGAGATTACGAAATAGCAAGATCCCATGACCTACTGGAAGACTAAAACTTTAATGAGAATTATAATCACCCCCTACCAAAATGAACGAGTTATGATAACTGATCACTCCACATCAAAATGATTAAGTATTAGAAATGATCACTACTCCTCAAAATGATTAAGTATGAGAACTGTTCAAAACTATTCAAAATGTTTAAGTATGAGAACTGATCAAGTCAGCTCAAAATTATTAAGTATGAGAAGTGATCACTCCACCTCATAATGATTAAGTATGAGAACGGATCAAGTCACCTCAAAATTATTAAGTATGAGAAGTGATCACTCCACCTCATAATGATTAAGTATGAGAACGGATCAATCCACCTCAAAATGATTAAGTATGAGAAGTGATCACTCCACATCATAATTATTAAGTATTAGAACTGATCACTCCACCTCATAATGATTAAGTATGAGAACGGATCAATCCACCTCAAAATGATTAAGTATGAGAAGTGATCACTCCACGTCATAATGATTAAGTATTAGAACTGATCACTCCACCTCATAATGATTAAGTATGAGAACGGATCAATCCACCTCAAATTTATTAAGTATGAGAAGGGATCACTTCACCTCATAATGATTAAGTATGAGAACTGAGCACTTCACCTGAAAATGATCACGTATAAGAACTGACTGACACTTTCAAATTCTGAAAGTTTATGACTGCTAGAACCCCCAATGAATGACATTCTATGATCCTCCGTTATTAGATTCTCCAATGTCGTGTCTTGTTATCACAGCAGAAAATACGTCTGCCCCGACAGATAATTAGGTCTTCATTACAATTCAGGGAAAAGTGTCACGTGGCGAGAATATCCCTGTTAGACCAGACATAGTTACAGGGAGAAGTTAAGGTGGTGTAGTTGACAGATCCCCAATTATAAGACCACCCTCAGTGGGGGAGATTTAACCAGTACTTTACCAGCTATTTGGCACACTCAACACACGACAGCTGTTACCAAGTTTGTCTTAACTGGATAATACATTAGTTATATGTGAATCAGTTTTTCTCTTGTGTGAAGGAATGGGAAGGTCAATTTTGCCACGTAGGACTTTACATAAACATTTATTTACCAAACTAACATTTCGGGAACAGCGTGCGCCATTTAAGAGAGCTACTAAAAACGTGCATGTCAGAACTCTCATTCAAGTTGGCAAACTAGAAAACATCAAAATTGAAATGAAAAGAATAAACATCTGTTTTAACACAATCTTCATTTCACATTATTTGGCTTTTTAATTTCTCATTTGGCTTTTTTTTGCTATATGACTTACACATCAACATATTAGAATTATGTGAAAGAAGACAGATTGGTGCAGGTGAAATATACTCTGATGAATATAGAATTTACTCAGGAGGACATAACATGAGAAATGTTAATCTTGTATAATCTTGAACAAAGAAAGAGCAAAAACCACGAAATGACACAATGATAGATTTTTGCTAGTCAAATTAAATGGTAAAATAGTAGAATATTAATATCATACAAGTCTATGCACCAACTGCAGACAGTACAGAAGAAGAAAGTGATAATGTTTACTATCAACTCAATATAACAGAATGTAACAAATGGGATGTAACTATGGTACTAGAAGATTTTAATATCAAGGTTTTTCAGGAAAGAGATGAAGATGTCACCGGTGGATATAGACTTGGCGAGAGAAATGAACAAATAGAGGTGTGTCCTGACGTATTCTCTCCAGAAAATTGTCTTTTCAATTAACTCCATGAACCCTTCTCTATCTTGGGTCATGCGGCTTGCATTTTCCAAAGACGTATTCGTGTTAACTTTAATGTCGTCAGCTCATTGTCTTCTTTGTCTGCCCTTTCTCCTCCACCTAGGTGCTCAACCCTCCATTATTTGTCTTTCTCAACAGTTGTGTCTCTTTATATGACTAAACAGGTGTAGCTTTCTTTTTGCTATTGTGTTTAGTAAACAACATTCCTGCATCTTCAATGTGTTTATAATATCTGAGTTTCTCATTTTTTCCTTCCATGATATTCTAAGTATCTTTCTGTAGCATTTCATCTCAAAGGCGTTATCTTATTTGCCGCTGTTTTACTTAGTGTCTATTTTTCACAGCCGTATGTTGCAACCGGAAAAATAAAAACTCTTAGCATTAGCAGTTTCATTTCTATTCTGTTGTTTTTGCCTATGTTTTTCAAACGTTTTATTTTACAATATGACATTGCCAATTTTTCCTTATCTCTGCCATGCAGCCTATAATGCACCGTATATATTTGCTCCAAAGTATTCAAATTAATCCACACACTCTATCTCGGTATTGTCTATTCTGATTTTTGGTTGTTGTGCTGTTATATCTGTTGACATGATTTATGACAAAGAGAAGACATACAGTCTATACACACTAAAATACGTGAACTAACGGGAATTAGAAAGTAGTTAACAAATAGTTGTTTGAAAAAAAAAGATGGTAAAATAATAATGGACAAAAAGAAAATAATAGACAGATGGTCAGAACATGTACAACAATTGTATGATGACAGCAGCAAATCAGAAACACACACATATGACCAATATGAGGGACCATCAATAATAAAAACAGAAGTAGAAGAAGCAATACAACATATGAAAAGAAATAAATCCCCAGGGTCAGATAACATCACCCTTGAAGAAATTAAAGCTGTTGGTGAATTGTGTATAGAAGTGTTAACAAAATTGTGTATAGAAGTGTTAACAAAATTGTGTATAGAAGTGTTAAAATTGCTGAATGACATCTACAACAGTACCTGATGATCTCTTGAAATCTATCTTCATATCTCTACCAAAACAATCTGGTGCTGCCATAGATTGTGGAGAACATTGCACGGTTAGTTTCATGAGCTGTGACCGTCGATAACACTTATAAAACCTTCCAACAAGATCCCATTCGTGACGTTCTTGATTATTCTTGTGACTCTCGTTGGTCACTATTTATATATTTGGAGTAGCATGTCAAAAATATCCAAGGCCGACCAACAGATACACCGAAATGGACCCCTTTGGTCATGTCAGATTTACGTTTTAGCTGAGAGGTTTTTATTGGATAAGGAGGTGAATAAATCATGTAACAAAAATTATGATGCAAATTGTAATGAAAAGAATAAGAGGTAAAATCAAACCAGAAATTGAAGATTAGCAATGTGGATTCGTAGAAGGAAGAGGCTCAAATAACGATATATACATCATGAGAACATTCATAGAACAAATGACTGAAGTAAACAGAGATTTGTATTTATTCTTTATTGATTATACTAAGACATTTGATAAGATGAAGAAATAATTAGAATTTTAGAGAATTTAAACATTGACAGTAGGTGATGAGAATAATAAGAAATATGCATTGGCAACAAAGAGTAGCCGTAAGTATGATAACCACACAGGGACATTTCACCACATCAAACAAGGGTTTAGACAAGGTTGTGTGTGTTATCTGTTCAATGTATACAGTGAAATAATAATGAGATCCATACAAGATATGCCCGGAATATCAGCTGGATGGCATATTATAAACAATATACGATACGCTGATGATGTAGTTTTGATAGCCAACAAGGAAACACAGTTACAAGAAATGATGAAAATCATTGCACAAGAAAGTCAAAAAAAAAGGTAAGTCTGAATAGCAGAAAAACTAAAGTAATGGTAATACCACAGAACAAATGTTCTCCAGAAAGCAAAAATAGATGGGATCCGTCTGAAACAAGTCAACATATTCAAATATTTGGGTGCATTAATAACATCATATGAAAGGTATATTAACGATGGCAAATGTAGAATTGTCCAGGCAAAGGCAACATTTCACATGATAAAGACCATTCTATGTAATATATCTTTGTCAGTTGAGGTGAGAAAAATAGTTCCTAGAAGTTATACAGAACTAACAATGATGTATGGAAGTGAATCTTGAACGCTCAGCACAACAGTGAAAAATTATATTTAGGCAGCACAGATGTGGTTTTATAAAAGAATGTTGAGAACACCATGGACAGATAAAAATCGTAATGAAGATATCTTGAAAAAAAGTTAATTCAAATAGAGAGCTGCTTACCCGCATCAAAAAAAGAGAGTCCACATGTTTTTGACACATCATGAGAAGAAGAAATATGTAACAGCAGGCAAGTTGAAGAGCAAGAGAGTTGGGGAAGGCCAAGAGAGATGATTGACATCCTAGCATTGTGGCAAGAGAAACATCGGTATCGGAAATTATTGACAGCACACGAAATAGAAGGATGTAGAAAGACATGATAACCAACGCCACACGGCATGGACCATAAGAAGACTAAAAACCTAGCTGGTATGAATGTTAAAAAAAATGTTCCTCTTATAGTGACGAACGCAACTTTCAACCGTGGTCGTTAGTTCAATTTGGTTACATCTAAGCTGTGGCCATCAAGAATAATGGAGGTCCTGCTGGAATCACGACTTCGGAAAAAACATTATACGATGGCATAATGAAACGATTTCACTATTGATGGAAACAAGTCTACTATTATATAAATTTAAAACGTAAGATGATAACAGCGATGACGATGGCGACGAGGAAGATGATGCTTCATGATTGACCTGACAGGAGACATACTTTGACATTTATCAAACCAATTTTTTTAAATCAAAGTACTGTTCTGTTACAAAATCACGGGCACCGAAGACAGTTATATCGTCCTTTAAAACTTCAAGGTTTTCTATTATGAAAAAAAAAGGTTTTCAGATCTCTTGACCGGCTGGTATAACCCGCAGCTTTTAATCAGTTGTTGGGCCTGATTCGCCGACCTTGTCGGCTTGTTTGATCTGAGCTTTTCATTGACAATCGACACAAATTGCCAAAATACGTAAAGTGACAATGGTATAATCGGACCAGTCCGGTCAACCACATGAGTGACAAAGGCACATTTTTATTGTCACTGTTCAATATACACTGCAGTACGGTCATGGCCTCATCCCATTCGTAATTCCCTTGAGTTGACATAACGAGGAAAAGTTGGTGGCCACAACTACTGTAGATGATAAGATATAAATCCTTAATTTCAATGTACACTAGTGGTACACAGAATTTTTTTTTTAAATATCTCTCTCTGTGCGTGTGTGTGCGTCTGTATATATATATATATATATATATATATATATATATATATATATATATATATATATATATAGAAGGGCCATATAATATATATATACATAAATATATATATATATATATATATATATATATATATATATATATATATATATATATATATATATATATATATATATATATATATATATATATATATATATATATATATATATATATATATATATATATATATATATATATATATATATATTATCTACGGAATAACGATATATTCGGTTTGTATCGTTCGTTCTCAAACTCCCATTGAAACTTTCTTGTAGCAGGAAAATGGCCGTACTAGATTTCCAGAAGTGTGTGATCGAGAGAACGAATATGCGTTGTGTCTTTGTTTATTTGCGCCACTAACCCGACAGATTTAACTTCGGCAGTGGCAACTAACACATTTCGTGCTTTTACCAAATCCATTGTATGGTAGGCGCCCGTAGTCATTTCGCTATTAGGACAGCCATACGTCGCAACCTATTTATTAAGATTGTTCGTATTTCATCTTGACCACAATCTACAGACCAAATATATCCAGACTTAGTTTTAAAAGTGTGGACACGGTATAAGAAAAAAAAACTACAAATAAAGTGAGGACATAAATTGATGTGGAGGTTGAATGAGAGCCTCAAATCGATATGTCCAAACAAGCCATTACTAGTCTAATTAGCTATACATAATCAACTGTCAAACACTGCATGATTGCAGGGAGTGATTGTGTAGGAAGCCATTACTAGTCTATTTAGCTAGATATAAAAAAGTAAAGTAACCCATAGCATTTATTAATGACGTATGGGTGTCAGATGTTAGAGATCTCACATTTCAGAGGCTCTGCAAATGAGGGTGGTAGCCATCTCCTCTCCCTCGCAGTCTTTACTTCCCGAATTAATCTGGTATCCATTTAAGGCTGGATCGACCTGGGAGCCGTTGCAATCTGAAAAAAATATATCCGCCTCGACTGGGGAATGAACCACTAATATGCGAAGCCAGTGCGCTAACCACTGCGATATATAAGATATATTAGCTAGATATATCAACTGTCAAAAACTGCATGATTCCCGGTAGGGAGTTGCAGGGGGGTGATTTCGCATCAGATAATACTGATAACCCTACAACATATAACTCACGTATAGTGTTGTTGTTTTTTTAATTTAACCTCCGACAGAAAATAAAACACCCCGTAGCGGGGATAGAAACCTGGACCTCACGGATGTGAGACCAATGTTCTAACTTATCAGTCATGCGTCACAGTTAATATATGTATAAATTACTAGAATAAATACCAGGTGTTGCCCGAGATGAGACTAGCTCTATCCATTCACATATTATCTACCCATGAAATATCCATCTATATATATCCGTATCCATCTCTATTTCAATATCCATCTACTCTCGACAGTCGAAAGTAATCTCTAGTAGTTACTGACTATAGAATAATGTTTCGCCCGTGTGTTGTCGGGACCCGACAGGGAAACAAATAATAGCAACACTGTTTACCTTCCACGCATCTCGTAAAGGGCGACTAAGGAGGTTATGCGATGGAGTTGGCTGTCCCATCCCATATAGGGTCAGTGACCCAAAGCCGTGCTGAAGTCGGATGTGTCAGTCCGAAAGGCGCAGATATCGCAGCAATGCTGTAAACTATCTATGACACAGCTCATTCCATTCTCCGGACTACATCCTGCTGATCTGCAGGATTTTGAGAACGAACGCAGAAGAAGAAGAAGAATGTTTTATTCTAACAGGTGTATAGCGTCCATAATTACTAGAAGAATTATCCTTGATAAGATCCTTCTCTTGATACGGTCCTGTCAGTTCCTCGCACAATATATCACTAATCTTGGCTGATTGAACATTTTATTGGTTTACAATAGAACCGTATAGTAATGTGACCAATAATGAGCTCGGATCAGTCGTATCAGCGACTGAAGAAGAGCATGCATTACTTACATTTTCGATTCTGATCTTGTTCGACGAGCTTATTTTCTGGCTCAGGCGAAGATGCCAGTTTAAGACTTCATCTCAGCTTGGTGTGATAAGACACCACTTCCTAACTTCATACGCCTACTGCATGTGTGCCTCGTCGTTGATAAATATCCTTGAACATAAGCTGTGGCTATTCACCTACAGTCTTCCCATCCACATGGTTCTCAAGTAATAAGTATATTGGAGATGAGGAACATCGAGGCTCTGTTTATATCGTAACATATAATGTACACAGCTGACGAGATATTCCTCTGTCTAAAGAGTTAGTAGAGCAAACTTCTATTTACAGGAGTATTATAACCATGGTCGAAACTTCTATTTACAGAAGTATTATAACCATGGTCGAAACTTCTATTTACAGAAGTATTATAACCATGGTCGAAACTTCTATTTACAGAAGTATTATAACCATGGTCGAAACTTCTATTTACAGAAGTATTATAACCATGGTCGAAACTTCTATTTACAGAAGTATTATAACCATGGTCGAAACTTCTATTTACAGAAGTATTATAACCATGGTCGAAACTTCTATTTACAGAAGTATTATAACCATGGTCGAAACTTCTATTTACAGAAGTATTATAACCATGGTCGAAACTTCTATTTACAGAAGTATTATAACCATGGTCGAAACTTCTATTTACAGAAGTATTATAACCATGGTCGAAACTTCTATTTACAGAAGTATTATAACCATGGTCGAAACTTCTATTTACAGAAGTATTATAACCATGGTCGAAACTTCTATTTACAGGAGTATTATAACCATGGTCGAAACTTCTATTTACAGAAGTATTATAACCATGGTCGAAACTTCTATTTACAGAAGTATTATAACCATGGTCGTAACAAACACAAATGTATTTCAATATCTGCGCTGACATTATGCCGGTTTGCGCCCACATCTCTTCTACTCGATACTACCCAGTTATTGATACTGCTAACATGATGTAACATATACCAATATTTCCACGGCAACATTTTAATCATATCTCTCATTACACGACTGCAGCTGGTTCCAATAGCAGAAGTACTTGAACGTGGTAACGGTAATGAGTTTATATTTTTCATAGTTTCTCGCTATCATCATCATACTCATCATCATCAGCATATTCATCGTCATTATCATCCTCAACATACTCACTGTCATCGTCATCAGCATATTCATCGTCATTATCATCCTCAACATACTCATCATCGTCATCATCAGCATATCTTTATTAACATCATGTACCATTCCATGTGGCGTATGCTATCATTGATCTTCATAACTTAATCATGCAGTATTGTGTATTACCTCCACTGTTGATAATGATATGTCCAAAAAATATGGACTTTTCTTCTAATATTGATAAGTAACCTTTTGGTATAAATGTCCCTCAGTTACTTGGTTGGTTGGTTGGTTGGTTAGGTAGTTTAGCTTAGCTTAGCTTAGTGCTTGGTTGGGTATCTTAGCTTGGCTTAGCTTAGCTTAGCTTAGCTTAGTTAGTTGGTTGGTTGGTTGGTTGGTTGGTTGGCTGGCTGGCTGGCTGGTTGGTTGGTTGGTTGGTTGGTTGGTTGGTTGGTTAGTTAGTTAGTAATTCCTCTAGGGCCAAAGACAGCACATACGACGAATGTCAAAGATTTCCATGTCTCGCGTTTCATTGCATATTATTTTAGGCCTTCATTGTTTCTGATACCGATGGTGTCCCTCAGTACCTCCTCATTATTGTATCTAGCTGTTCATACGATGCTCAGCATTCTTCCCTAAACCACATCTCTGTGATGCGCAGTTTCCTAACATTTTATCCATGATTCACTTCCACATAACAGAAGTGACCACGTCACAGCGAAGGACTATTTCCCTCACTTTCAAGGTCACGCTGCATACCAAGGATTGGGAGTGGGTGGACTGTTTTCTTAGAAATGACCACCACTTCCAGATTAGTTACAATATTTAGGTCAGTAGCGTTAGTGGATTAAAGCATCCAAGATAAGATCATTTAAATTCCGGTACGATCAATTTTCAAGTTCATGCAACTAAAAGTAGGTACACGATTTTGAACCACAACTTTGAATATTTACAGCACGGTGATTGGTTATTTAGACCATAAATATTCATAATAGACGTCACATCATTTCGGCCAAGTGATGACAATCAAATTATTTCCATTCTAACTGTGGTCAAAACACAATCAGAAAACAGAATGCAACATAATCTCCCAAAATGAATTAATAGTAAGTATTAAAGCTTTGGTACATAATAACAAGACGTCACCACATAATCAAGTTATTTCCGGTGTCTATGTTTGTACATTTCATGTTCACCATTTAAATATTTAAATATTAATTTATTTTAGGGTTTGTGTTAGGATAGTTGTGTTTTACATAACTAAACCTAACCCCCAAGCCTAAATAAATAAATATTTCAATTATTAAATGATGAACATGACATTTACAAACATAAACAAGGGAAATAATTAAACATGTGGTGACGTCTACTTGTACTGAACCAAAGCTTTTAATTGCATTTCAGTAAATCTCATAATAAAACTCATTTTATTATTATCTCATGAGTTTTTGTAAACGAAATAGGAGTTTGGCCAATTTTGAGTGATATTTTACCTCAAATTTGGCCATAAAGTATCAACTATCTGGAAACCCTACACTTTAGTGTTCTTAAACAACTTGTGTTCCTTGTATATAGTAAGATACAAAATGGATTGGATGCGAATATAACGGGATGGAGGAATTAAATACCAAGCATATAACTCGTTTTCACAAATATAGTTATCAATCAATCAAGTGCCGTGCCGAGTGACGTAGGCGATCATCTTTCTCCACAACTTGTGTTATTTCTTGTGTTGTTAATGAGTTTACATTTTGCAGTACTACGGTGACAACCCATCCAGAACTTTCTCTTTGTCTTCCTCTGTCTCTTCTCCCCTTGATCTTTAAAGTGATTACTAAATGTTAAAGTTTTGTTTTTCTCATTACATGCCCTAAAAATCTTGACTTCCTGTTTCTAATTTTTGCTATAATTTGTCTTTTTACTTCAGCATCTCTGAGAACGTCTACATTCATTTTCTTGGCTGATCATGGAATTTTCATCATTTAAAAAAATCATCTCAGTTGCCCCCAGCTTATCTTGAACTCTTTTGCTTACCATCGATGTTTCACATCCATAAAGAAGAGTTTCTTCAATATAACATCCTAACACTCTAATTCCTGTATGCGTGGATACTACTTCATTGCATAGAAAGTTTCTCATATTTTGAAATGCTGATTTGGCCAGTGCTATCCTGTTCTTTATAGAGTATAAATAGTGCAGACGAGAGTTATACGGTGACCTGCGATTATACTATTAGACCTCTCAGCAGAAAATAAACATGATCTAGAAGTATGATTTTTCATTATTTCTGTGAATTTCATTGGTCGGCCTTGGCTTTTATTGGCGGGCGGCTCAGAGCAAATAACTAGTGACAAACGACAAGCACGACAATAATAAAAAAACGTCACGAATGTAGGGGTGTTTACATTCTGTTGAAAGGTCTATACTGGAACCGATCTCGCAAGCCATCATTCTGCACACGCTCGCAACATCACAAACGTAAAGTTCCCTATTTAATAATAATTAATCACAATGCAAGTACCATGTGTTATAGCAGTAAATGTGCGCAGACACTAAAGCTGTAAGGATTACGATATGTCCTACATCAATGCATCTGTTCATTATATATGTTTAATAATTAAGCCATGCAAAAATGAAGTCATGGCAAGAATATGGAGAAATGCTTAAAAAGGATATACATAAAGCACAAAAGATAGTACAAAACATGAGAAGTAAAACACACAACGCCCGTGTGTTGCCGGGGCCCGAAAGGGGAGAAAAGAATAGCAACACTGTTTACCTTCCACGCATGTCGTAAAGGGCGACTAAGGAGGTTATGGGATGGAGTTGGCTGTCCCATCTCATATAGGGTCAGTGACCAAAGCCATGCTGAAGTCGGATGTGTCATGTCGAAAGGCGCAGATATCGCAGCAATGATGTAAACAATGACACAACTCATTCCGTTCGCCGGACTACAGCCTGCTAATCTGCAGGAGTTTGAGAACGAACGCAGAAGAAGAAACAGACACAAACAAACAGAAATAATCAACGATGAACACTGCAACATACTAAATAGGCCCCAAGAAATCATGAAAAGGTGGAAAAATTACTTCATTCAACTGTTAAACCAAAAAGGAAGGAGAAGCGATCACAACAATAAATACAATAGAAGAAGACCTAGAACCACACATCCTCAAATCCGAAATTGAAGACGCGGTTAAACATGCACCAAATAACAAAGCACCAGGAATAGACTGCATACCTATAGAACTAATAAAAATGATAACAGTAACAGGTATAAATAAAGTGGCTACACTGATTGTTTAATGTGATATGAAAGACACAAAAGACACCACAGGAGTAGAATACAGCGGTAATTGTTCCCATCTGGTAGAAAGAAGGCAGTAAGAGGGACTGCACTAAGTTTAGAGGCATATCACTCTTAAGCCACATAGGAAAATTGTTTAGCAAAATACTAGAGAGAAGGATGCGCGCATATATAGAACTACGGCTCAACAATTACACAATTAGGCTTTGGGAAAAATAAAAGCTGTACAGATGCAATTTTCGTCCTCAAACAACTTTCAGGACGCGCGACAGAACATACCCAAGACTTATATTTTGCTTTTGAGGACCAAGAAAAAGCTTTTGACAGAGTGGATAGAGCACAACTATGGATAACACTACAGACATATGGAGTTTTCCAACTTCTGATAAGCCTATGTCCGAGCATATACGCCAATAGTCAATGCTCAGTAAGAACGAGCACATGTTCACTCGAAAATTTCCAAATTCACTCGGGAGTGAGACAGGGATGTTTAAGATCCCCCTGTTTTTCATAACATACATAGATTACATCTGCAAAGGAGCAAATACAACGGAAGAAAACAATCTGAAGAATAACTTAAACGAATTGCTATTTGCAAACGACCAAGCACTAGTAGCATTATCAGAAGAGCAACTACAAAGACAAATAGACAGATTACATCAAACATGCCAAACCTTTAACATGAAGATAAATATAGAAAACACCGGAATAATGAAGATAGAAAGAACAGAATGAAACATCAATATAACAAAAGACAACAAGAGCAGCAGAAACATACACAAAAGATGTAGTAAAGCATACCAAGCCTTAGGGCAAATGACACCAATCTTCAGAAACAAAAATGTATTTTAAACACCAAAATAACCCTATTCAAAACGATTATTATGCCAACGTTGTGTTACCAATGCCAAACATGGACAAGGACAACACAAGAGAAACATAAACTTGTGAGAGCTGAAATAGCATGCTTATGCAGAATCCTAGGAATATCGCTAAGAGACACAATGAGGACATTAGACAAAGAACAGTCACCACCCCAATCTTAGAATACATCAAGAGACAACAGATCAAATGGTTTGCACACATCAGCAGACTACGATCAGACAGCATACCACAGCAAACTATGCTACAAACTATACCTGTGAAGGCAGACCTAGAGGCCGACCACAAAAACGATGGACCACTGAAATAAAAGAGGCGACAAATTCTACAATATACACAGCACACACACGGTCATCGCCAGAAAACTCTTCTACCCCTGACGCTGAAAGGCAACAAAGGGTTTAGCGAATAAATAGAAGGAGTCATGTCGGCATAAATGTTCAAACTATGCAAGTTTCCGTCATCACTATTAAAAAGCAATGGTTCTTGTGAATTTGTATACATCCCTACTGTATTTCTTACGTACACATTTGTTTTATTCTCTGTATATGAGATTCGTAGAATTCGTCTGTAACATTTGTACTCGAGAACCTTGCACATTAAACGAGACTATTTGACACTAGACCAGTAGTGAGAGACGTTTTTTGGGGGGTCGTTGAGCTTGATTTAGCTTTCTCGCGTGGGGTGTGGTCATTTTATTTGAAGTCTCCTCACAGAAATAAAACGTAAATAGAGGTTCTTGCAACACTGTATATGAAAATAGAGGTTATTGCAACATTGTATATGAAATAGAGGTTCTTGCAACACTGTATATGAAAATAGAGGTTATTGCAACACTGTATATGAAAATAGAGGTTCTTACAACACTGTATATGAAAATAGAGGTTCTTGCAACACTGTATATGAAAATAGAGGTTATTGCAACACTGTATATGAAAAGAGAGGTTCTTGCAACACTGTATATGAAAATAGAGGTTATTGCAACACTGTATATGAAAATAGAGGTTCTTGCAACACTGTATATGAAAATAGAGGTTCTTGCAACACTGTATATGAAAATAGAGGTTCTTGCAACACTGTATATGAAAATAGAGGTTATTGCAACACTGTATATGAAAATAGAGGTTCTTGCAACACTGTATATGAAAATAGAGGTTCTTGCAACACTGTATATGAAAATAGAGGTTCTTGCAACACTGTATATGAAAATAGAGGTTCTTACAACACTGTATATGAAAATAGAGGTTCTTGCAACACTGTATATGAAAATAGAGGTTATTGCAACACTGTATATGAAAATAGAGGTTCTTGCAACACTGTATATGAAAATAGAGGTTCTTGCAACACTGTATATGAAAATAGAGGTTCTTGCAACACTGTATATGAAAATAGAGGTTCTTGCAACACTGTATATGAAAATAGAGGTTCTTGCAACACTGTATATGAAAATAGAGGCTATTGCAACACTGTATATGAAAATAGAGGTTCTTGCAACACTGTATATGAAAATAGAGGTTCTTGCAACACTGTATATGAAAATAGAGGTTCTTGCAACACTGTATATGAAAATAGAGGCTATTGCAACACTGTATATGAAAATAGAGGTTCTTGCAACACTGTATATGAAAATAGAGGTTCTTGCAACACTGTATATGAAAATAGAGGTTATTGCAACACTGTATATGAAAATAGAGGTTCTTGCAACACTGTATATGAAAATAGAGGTTCTTGCAACACTATATGAAAATAGAGGTTCTTGCAACACTGTATATGACAATAGAGGTTCTTGCAACACTGTATATGAAAATAGGGGTTCTTGCAACACTGTATATGGGAAACATAATTATCAAACGATATAAAAATCAAACGAAATATATTGGACATATTAAGAGATGATACCTTTTTCAAGACCTCAATTAAAGGTAGAATCGATGGGATGCAGGCAACAGGTAGGCAGAGCTACAAGTGAAAGGGAAACATTACGATATGGACAGTCGCACTACCAAGGCAAGAGACAGAGAATGTTAGAGATCTGTTACAGCCAACCTCTGAAGACGGCACTTGATGATGATGACGGAGCTTCAAATATTTTTTTTAGTTCTGGGGCCAGTGCATAGTATTTCTAAACCAGTCTGGCGAGGCGGTAAAATTGTTTGACGTGCTTATTTTGACTACCGGTACCCCTGAATTAGAGAAACAGGACAGCATGCTTAGTACAGACAGACCTACAGTGAGAAAAAAATGTAACATAAAAGGCACGTCACAAGCTGATGGATATATGTATATACAAACATAATTTAATATTTGATATGTGTGCATATAGCAACAACAACACACATGCGACATTGTATAAATAACTTGAATTATTTTAATGTCGTACTATGTATGATGTACGCATGACCATCTGCGGTATAGAAGACCTAAGTGCAGAAAGTATCACCATTATGTAATGAGGCTGAGAAGTACCCTTAATACATATTACATGAAGGGTAAATACCGAACAATACTGTCTTCTTGACAACTTCAATACTACAGACATAGTACTGAATGTACTACACTCGTCAACTCCAACATAAATGAATGTGACAACGTTTATTATATTTACATTTCATGAATCGCCAATCAGAGGTAAAATGTTACAACAGCAATGAAATAAAAGGTAGTCATCTGCATTTAAGTTCTGATACAATCCGAAGCACGTTTTGGTTATACACACTTATATGTTCTACACACTTATATGTTCTACACACTTATATGTTCTACACACTTATATGTTCAACACACTTATATGTTCTACACACTTATATGTTCTACACACTTATATGTTCTACACACTTATATGTTCTACACACTTATATGTTCTACACACTTATATGTTCAACACACTTATATGTTCTACACACTTATATGTTCTACACACTTATATGTTCTACACACTTATATGTTCTACACACGTATATCTTCAACACACTTATATGTTCTACACACTTATATGTTCTACATACTTATATGTTCTACACACGTATATCTTCAACACACTTATATGTTCTACACACTTATATGTTCTACACACTTATATTTTCTACACACGTATATGTTCTACACACTTATATGTTCTACACACGTATATGTTCTACACACTTATATGTTCTACACACGTATATGTTCTACACACGTATATGTTCTACACACTTATATGTTCTACATACTTATATGTTCAACACACTTATATGTTCTACACACGTATATGTTCTACACACTTATATGTTCTACATACTTATATGTTCTACACACTTATATGTTCTACACACGTATATGTTCAACACACTTATATGTTCTACACACGTATATGTTCAACACACTTATATGTTCTACACACGTATATGTTCTACACACTTATATGTTCTACACACTTATATGTTCTACACACGTATATGTTCTACACACTTATATGTTCTACACACTTATATGTTCAACACACTTATATGTTCTACACACTTATATGTTCTACACACGTATATGTTCTACACACTTATATGTTCAACACACTTGTATGTTCAACACACTTATATGTTCTACACACTTATATGTTCTACACACTTATATGTTCTACACACTTATATTTTCTACACACTTATATGTTCTACACACTTATATGTTCTACACACTTATATGTTCTACACACTTATATGTTCTACACACTTATATGTTCTACACACTTATATGTTCTACACACTTATATGTTCAACACACTTATATGTTCAACACACTTATATGTTCAACACACTTATATGTTCAACACACTTATATGTTCAACACACTTATATGTTCAACACACTTATATGTTCTACACACTTATATGTTCTACACACTTATATGTTCTACACACTTATATGTTCTACACACTTATATATTCTACATATATGTTCTACACACTTATATGTTCTACATATATGTTCTACACACTTATATGTTCTACATATATGTTCTACATACTTATATGTTCTACATATATCTTCTACACACTTATATGTTCTACACACTTATATGTTCTACACACTTATATGTTCTACATATATGTTCTACACACTTATATGTTCAACTGGAATCTGGAATTTCACTCTCTTCAATTAATATATGAAATCTGAAATTAATTTTTCTTCAATTAACAAGCGGGCTTCTGAAATTATATTCTCTTAGGTTCTACACTGAGTCTATTCTACGTAAGATCATATTCTCTGTAATTTCCATCCACGTCTTGAAAAATCATACTCTCCGTAATTTCACTCCACGTCTTGAAAATCCTATTGTCTTTCCCCAGGTGGTTTGTGATCTACTCTTGCCGTTAAGCGTAGAGGTGGTTGGAGCTCGAGCTTGCGTTCTAAAGCCAGATGTGTGGTCTCGGCTGTGCTATGACCGTGTCTGTTCAGGATGTCCCTGACGTTTTCTATCCATCTTTTCCGTGGTCTTCTTCTGGCTTTGTACCCTGATCTCATTTGGTTATATGCTTGTACGGGCAACTTTTCATGATGCATTCTCATAATGTGGTCAAATCACAAGATGGTCTTGAATATCATATCCTTCTGTAATTTCACTCACAGTCTTGAAAAATCATACTCTCTGTAATTTCACTCCAATCTATTTTAGTACAGGAGGCGGTGACGTCTTCAACTAACTGTGCATTCTCCAAAATACTGTCCACAATAAACTCCATCGTTGACTGTCTGCCCTAAAAGTCTGTGAAGACTTAACTCTCTGTTCTAATATGCTTGTTCCTGGTTTCTGGATTCTCTCTCCAGTCCGAACTTCGAACTGCTATCCGGAACTATGTCCCGAACTCGACTGCTCTACCCTGGACTAACTATCCAGTCCGAACGTCGAACTCCCTAACCGTCTTCTTTAGCTCTGTCCTAAACTGTCCCTTTAGCTAAATACATCTCCGTTTTATCTCACAATTCTCATCTTCTCAAACATTTACGGCGTGTTTCTATTTTCATTGATACATTCAATCTTCTTATTCAAGATAACCCGTTCCACAAGCTATTTGCTCACTAGACGGCAGCATAAATCGTCTGTCTGTCACTATGCTGCCAATGCGACATTTTTGCCAGTAATAGTGGTTTCATATTCCGATGTCTGATATTGTCTCTGAACACTTCGCGATTGACGGTATTTGATAACAAACTTAGTCTCGACCGTCGCCGTGCTAATTTCAAAGAAGAAACCAACTCCTTTCCTGTACAATAGCTTGGATGTGTTCTGACTGTGATTTTCCTCCAGACCACTCTGCTACAAAAGTAAACAAGACTGCATTCGTTACGTTTTTGACTGTTGCCTTGTTATCCGTTGATCACTATTTTGATATACTTGGAGTCACCCGTCAAAAATAGCCAAGGCCGACCAATAAAACTCACAGAAATTATCAAACTATCTGAAAACCCCAGCCTTCTAGATCATGATCGCACAGGTCTGTAGTACTCTGCCGACGGTCTCGATGTACGTGCTTAGCTTCATGAAAACTGAACTCAAATTTACAAAAATTGTGTTGGGAAATATTCAGACTGCTGCTCTTTACTTACAAACACGAGTATTGTCGTGTCGTTTCAATGTTGCAGAATACACCATGTTTGTACAGCAAGCGTACCGTGTTTTAACAATGTAATCGATTGTTTTCAAATATGTTTGGTATATTATCACAGCGCATGACAGTGTTGCCAAAATAGATGTGAATAAAAGTCATATAGCCTACTCACTACTTGGGTTCAAGTGGAGAAGTAGGGTTACTTCTGCTTCAGAATGGGTTGACAGTGTAAAGACCAAGATGAGGCGTGTATTATTCGGGACAGTATTAACAGGTTATGCCAATAAAAGACAGAACAATTAATTTACACGTTTTCCAGTTTTCTTTATGTAACGTAATATGGTGCTGTCTTATTTTTTTAGTATGTTAAATAAATCTTGAATTAACCTCTTTCTTTTTCTTTCTAACACACCTTTTCTCACCATCCGTGATACAATTTACAATATCAACAAGAGATGGAGAGAGAGAGCGAGAGAGAGAGACTGCATACACATAATTAGTGATTTTCTGACTTTCAATGAACGATAAACTCTAAGTCCCCAATGAAACTCACGCATATAAAAAAATCATATGTCACAGTTTTCTACAGCAAAAGACCCCGTCCTTACTGGTCCGGGAGTCGAACGCTGGACCTCACATATGTGAGACCAACGCTTTAAACTCTCGGTCATGAGCAACACTAGTCAGAAGGTTTGGACTGTAAAGGCGAAAATCCAGCTACGAGAAACCTGTATGACCATAACATGCACGCGGCGGACGACCTATCACAACCACCGATACACAGCATCAATCAAATATTTAAGATAGAAGTCAGCAAATATTATACTGCTAGTTAACAAATCAATTAAACTAGATGATAATATACTAGACAATGTTTCAAATTTCATTTATTTGGGAAGCAGATAACAGCAGACGGGGATACCAACTCAGAAATCAAGACTCGAATCGCTTTCCCCTTTAACAAACTCTCAAACATCTGGAGATCGAAGATCGCAAGTAAACACATCAAACTGCGACTATTCAATGCAAGTGTTCATTGACATATGGATATGAAAGTTGGAAATCTACCGCAATAATGGATAAGAAGTTAGTTGCCTTCGCGAATAGATGCCTCAGAAAATCACAAATTCTAATTGGAAAGACTTCAAATCAAACGACATACTAAGAGAGGAGACAAAACAAGAATACGTGACGAACATCAGAAAACGCCGCTGGACATACATCGGTCACGTACTTAGAATGAAGAAAGACAGAATTCCATGAATAGTCTTCATGTGGACACCAGACAGGTAAAGAAAACAGGGAAGACCAAAACAACGGTCAGAAGAACGTTTATGAATGAATTAAAATCAACAGGCATAAATGCACAAGACCTGCAATCCCTAGAAACTGACCGACAGGCATAGAGAACTATGACATCCGCCCTGTGTGCCAAACTTGGCAAAAGAGGAACTGAGTTAATAAAATCAATCAGGACATGAAAAGTGATGTGAGTTTGACATCCAGCATACATAAAAACATAAAAAATGTACCGCCTGATACTATTGAACTGTATAAGTGACTATAGCATTGTGTGCTCAGGTGACATATTCTTTCCAGAGAATAGTCTTATTTGTGAACCATGTGGATAGCTCAAGATTCTGTGCGAATTTACTTGATGCACCTAACTACATGTTTAAACATTATTAAATATCTTTTGTTCATCGTCGTCTTGAAGACCCATTGCTCTGTGCCAGTAACCATTACTAGTTCTTCCATAATGGTATGTCTCTTTATATGGCGAAAACGAACGTCAGTTTTCATGGTATAATGTTGTTACGGGTCTAGTTCTCTTCTGCATTTATTAAACACCTATTGATTGGTTGTTTTTTCCCTCGATGTCAAAATAAGAATATTATAGATTCTCGAATCTATTATCATTTCACTGCTGGGCGACATATGATTGAATAACGATCCATATCGGGCTATAGCAGTTGTGGTCGCTTGAAATGCTGCTATTATTGTGACGCCTCGGGGCGTCTGTAACTCCTTCAATCCACCTTCTTCTTGGTCTTCCTCTGCCTCTTGGTATTTCGATTCGTGTGTTGTCTCCTTCTGCTTCTGGCTAGTATGAGTTTATTCTCATTAGTGGTCGACTCATTTCAGTCTCCTTTTTTGAAAAATAGATTCAATATCACAGATGTTGTTCCAATATCTCTTATAATCCCTTCATTCATCATATGATCTCTTCTGTTTACTGCTAACTTAGACAACTCATTTCACATGATTCATAATTTTTTATAATCTATTCATTCATCATATGATCTCTCCTGTTTACTGCTAACTTAGACAACTCATTTCACACGTAGTTAGCTTTCTCCCTTGGTCTTTAGTTTGTGTCCACGTCTGACAGATAAAATAATGTTGATACAAAGAAGAAATTGTGTTATTTGTTCACAGTATTGAATACTAGACCTGTATATTGTTTCGATCAGCCCCATAACTAATGATCATGTAAAAACTTTACCCACAAGATTCCCCACATTTCACTTGCATCCAACGATACAGAATACTAAGTGTGCTAGCGTGATAATGCACAGCAGTAATCAGCACCAGTGTATGCGGATTGTGCACACTGTATGATCAACCATCTGTGAAATCATCAGCAAGAACAACTAGGCTGCGCTGGATTACACACATTGAATATGTAATAGAATACACGAATGTTTCAAATAGATATAGGTGATTCTTCTTCTTCTGCGTTCGTTCTCAAGCTCCTGCAGATTAGCAGGATGTAGTCCAGAGAACGGAATGCGTTGTGTCATGGTTTTACAACATTGCTGCGATGTCTGCGCCTTTCGGCCTGACACATCCGACTTCAGCATGGCTTTGGGTCACTGGCCCTATATGGGATGGGACAGCCAACTCCATCCCATAACCTCCTTAGTCGCCTTTTACGACATGAGTGGAAGGTAAACAGTGTTGCTATTCTTTGCTCCCCTTTCGGGCCCCGGAAAACACACGGGCGTTATATATAGGTGATAATCTAGCATTACACTTGCTAGAATAACACTAACTACCTTCTACTTTTCAAATGAACAGAAATATGTATAACTGTTATCAACATTAGTCATTTCCTCCTCTTATTTGGCTTGAAACATTAGTCTTTTTCATTGAGACATATATAGTGAAGGCATCTGGTGTTCTAAAGATGGAACAGACAACTGTAGTTGTTATTATATAGATGGAACAAATAACTATAACTGTTATTATATAGATGAACAAATAACTGTAGCTGTTATTATATAGATGGAACAAATAACTGTAGCTGTTATTATATAGATGGAACAGATAAATGTAACTGTTATTATATAGACATACCAAACATCTATAACTGTTATTATATAGATGGAACAAATAACTGTAGCTGTTATTATAAGATGGAACAAATAACTGTAGCTGTTATATAGATGGAACAGATAACTGTAGCTGTTATTATATAGATGGAACAAATAACTGTAGCTGTTATTATATAGATGGAACAGATAAATGTAACTGTTATTATATAGACATACCAAACATCTATAACTGTTATTATATAGATGGAACAAATAACTGTAGCTGTTATTATATAGATGGAACAAATAACTGTAGCTGTTATATAGATGGAACAGATAACTGTAGCTGTTATTATATAGATGGAACAAATAACTGTAGCTGTTATTATATAGATGGAACAAATAACTGTAACTGTTATTATATAGATGGAACAAATAACTATAACTGTTACTATATAGATGGAACAAATAACTGTAGCTGTTATTATATAGATGGAACAAATAACTGTAGCTGTTATTATATAGATGGAACAAATAACTGTAGCTGTTATTATATAGACATACCAAAATAATGTAGATGTTGTATAGATGGAACAATGAACTGTAGCTGTTGTATAGATGGAACAATGAACTGTAGCTGTTGTATAGATGGAACAATGAATTCAGCTGGTATTCTTTACGCGGAAGAAGGAATGACAAAGTAAGACTTTCATGCATCAAAGTGAGACAATGGGTAGCACATATACTTTATAGTCGCAAACAATGATCGTCACCCTTTATAGTAACTTCCAAAGAAGATATACACACAACGCTAGATTGATGCCAGTTTCAATAGGGTTAGTTCATATTAACGTTCATTGTGAAAGCGAGAAAATTCTGGTATAGAGATAAGTAGAGTTAGGTAAGCGTGAACTTGCATCTTGGTGCAGTTCCACCGAGACATGTCCAATACGAATACTGATACACTGTTAAGTTCCAGGGTTGCCTGACCAAAGTGAGTCCGATTGTAGAAGGCAGTAAATCTGTGTGAAGGCTGAAATCGTGCCTGCCATAAGGTTAGTCTCTTGCAAAGCGATTATGTCGGCGCTGCATATGAGCTTATCGAGAGTGATTCTTCGTTGGTTGACGCTCAAGCGGTTCCAGTGCATGTGAATGCGGCACAGCCTGTCACACTTAAGTTGTTGTCTTCTTGGGCCCCCCCCCCCTATATTTTCTTCCTCTTCCCGCGTCTACGTTGGTGTAAAGCTCGGTGGTCGCCGTTGTTTTCTATATCAACCATCATATCAGCTGAAATATGAGAGAAATTACCTATGCAGATCTATTCAAGACATGCGCTCAGCAAGCCAAAGAAGAAAGGTGGAATGAATTCTGCACTCAGATCAGTTCAGTCAAATCTCTTAAGATGTTCTGGCGTTTTCAGCGCAGCATGAACGGAAATGTTCAAAGATTCGGTATACCTGATTTTTAATCCACTGATCGGACATGGCAGAAATCAGACCAAGATAAGGGGAAGACCTTCATTGAGCGCTGCGTTTAACTGACGGACAAAAACAACCTAGATGACAAGCGGAGGATTATCACCAAGCTGTCTGGTCTATGTACGGAGGCTGAATAGAATGACAGCATATACATCACTGCAGAGACCGTCCAGATCACTCTTAAATGGTAGCCGGACACTGCCCCATACCTTAACGGTATACGATATGAAGACTACGCCATCCTTCAGGAGAGTGACATAAACGACCTGGTTGGTGAGTTTAACGGAAGCATCAAGAACGGTACTATCAAGAAACAATGACTGCACAGCTACAGATTGCCAGTAAAGAAGCCCAATAAGAACCACGCTCAGATCAACGGCTACCGAATTATAACGATGCAGAACACCAGGGGCAAACTTATTGAGAAGATTGTTGCACATCACCTTGCTCGAGACCTGGAAGAGAGTCGCATTTTTCCGAGCACGTTCGGAGGCTACAGACGTCAGAAAGAAACATGGCGCAATGCCGCTGTTTTCGCATAGGACGTATTTCAGGGCATCCATGCGGGTCTGGAAACGTGTGCTATCGCGATTGACTTGGAGGACGCGTATAACAGAGTGCCGTTCGACATGCTCTTGCTCTTTAATGTTGACCCTTTCGTCGTTAGATGGATATCAGCGGTGTTGCTCGAGAGGAAGGTGGCTCTCAGGTGCGGTTGTTGGATATCTAAACCTATAACAATACGCAAAGCCCTTCCACAGGGATCTACCCTGTCACCCACATTATTCAATGTCTACACCGTGGCAAGCACACAGCAACAGCTAGAGGTAGAACAATGTCTTTGGCGGATGATATCCTGATATACAGACAGGGAAGAGATTGGACAGAAACTGTCGGAACACTGCAGAATGAGCTAAACTGTATCGCCTCCTGGTGTGATGATTCAGGGACACTATCAACCAAGAGAAGGCTGGGGTGACATAGTTCTCTCTTAAAACAATCACATTGTAAAGTCTGCGACACCGACGGTGGAGATGAGAGGGTACAATGTAATCAGGACCTCAGATTTACAATACTTAGGCGTGCGATTTGATAGTAGTCTATGTTTTAGGGAACACGTTGATCATTTTATTGCAAAGGCCAGCAAATTACTTTCAGCTCTGAGAGTGATGGCAGCGGCTGACAACGATCATAGCTCGAAATCTTGAGGCTCTTGTCCTCCCTGTCATTGAATATGCAGGCGCCACTATCACCGCAAGTCACACACATATTGAGAGGCTAGAGAGAACTCAAAATGAAGCAATGCGGAACATACTTGGTTGCATCAATGAATATTTTACATCAATGAATATGATTTAGAAAGTCAAAACAGGTGATGTACGTGGGGAATTGGTGGAGTCATTAGAAAGAGTTAAAATGCGAGCATCACTACGAAAACTCACAATTTATCCCTGGACACGCGTGCAAGGGTGGAAACTAACGGGCCTACCAATAAGCTAGTCTTGCCACCACAACAGATGTTCAGCCTATCGACCGAGCAGATATACTAAATTGCTCTTCGCGAGTCCACACGATCAGAGGACTTTGAGATGAAAGAGCGTGAGTCAATAACGAGAATGCGCACATTGTAAGGATGTGCGTGGCCAGTAGAGAACAGCTGACAAAGATTTTTAAAAGAGCAGTGAACTAGCATAGAACCGGAACCATCAGCCATTACACCCTGGTGTAAGAATTACAGATTTACTGAATCGAAGATCTGATCACATATGGACGTGTCCGGTGTGCGAAGAGAAAAAAAAAACTATTGTCTTTCCCCAGGTGGTTTGATATCACTTCTTGCCGTTAAGCGTAGGTGTGATTGGAACTCGCTTGTGTTCCAAGGCCAGATGTGTCGCTCGGTTGCGTTATGACTGCTTTTGCTCAATATGTCCCTGGCGTTTTATATAAATTTGTGCCGTGATCTTCCTCTGGCTTTGTACCCTGATCTCATTTGGTTATATGCATATACGGGCAACTTGTCGATGTGCATTTTCATAATGTCGCCCAACCACTTGATCTGCTGCCTTTCTATATATTCTGTGCAATGTGTTATACCTATTCTTTTCCTGATATCTTCATTTCGTAATATGTCAATTCTGGTGACTTCTGCGGTCTTCCTCAAACACTTCATCTCACATGTCACTATCTTTCTGTAATGTGAAGATGAGAGAGACCAGGTTTGACACTGGTAACACAATGTCGGTAGGAATATACTGTAAATCATTTGTTTTTTTAACTTAATCAATATAAGAGGATAATCAACATACCTAATATATAATACTGAAACGGGGGCCTCAGTCGCGAAGAATACCAAATTGAATTAACACCATTTCATTGTTAAAGTCTGCAAGTGTCTTCTTGCCAAGGTTGAAGCATTCATTCCGTAAAACAAACTTTTGTTACACTTTTAAATTGTGTGTCCATTACCACTACAATAATAATGTTGCGTTTCTTTTTTTAAACAGTATTATTAGATAGGATGGTCTTCATCTTGTGAAATGTTGCTTTGTTTGAACAATTCTTCTTCTTCTTCTTCTTCTTCAGCGTTCGCTCTCAAATAACCACAACGAATATTTCGTATGATTTCCGCCGAGGAGCGTGAAGTACGCTGTGCTGCAAGTTCCACAGAAAAACTGTGATTATTTGCACCCCGGTTGGCCACTTGTGGTCAGGACGTCCGAGGCCCATCACATCCGTTTTCGTCATTCCTTTATTTCGGATTTGGTCCCTAATTTGAACAATTCTACATTTGCCTTCTTTAATACATCCCCCATCTTACTAGGGTACCTAAATATTTCAATCAGTTGATTGCTCTTGCTTCAGAATGGTCCCATCTAATGTGATATTCCAGAGATATAAAATTCTGGTGGACATTTACTCTTTGATTTTACCATAAATATTCTTACTCAGACATAAAACATATAGAACAGACATAGATACACATGCATACAAACACATAGAACAGATAGACATAGATATTATACGGATATACAAACACATACGCACAAATAGAACAGACGGACATACAGATTACGCAGAACAGACATTTATACGACTTATTACACAGATATACACAAAAATAATAATAATAATAACAATAATAATAACAACAATAACCCGTAAGGGTCACATTGCGACATTTTGGTGAAGAAAGATATCTACGCGTCTCTATCCAGTACTATCCTGATGAACCTGGAAACCCTCCACACCCTGCCGAGTCATTGACACTTATATACTAACAAATAAAAATAACGGTAGCATATCCTATTCAGGATGTAGCCATCAACCCAGCATTTTTGGCTGTAGTTCCTATGCAATATAAATACGTTAGTAGTTTGCCATTGATTTCTGAAAGGTCCAGATGCACAATTCACATCTGTGCATTGTACTACGCCGCCACCAAGCGGGCTAACAGATCGATGAGTATGCATGATTCCAAAAATGATGTACAGAAGTGGATGACTATACTAGAATTTCCCGATATACGCTCGGCCCTCTAAAAAGAGCATTAAGCTGTCTGTAGAACACACTTCAACTGAACTAACTCCGTAGTTCGAGAGATAATCCGCAATGCCCAACGAATAAGTCGCATTCGTAAACTAGGCTACGCAGTCCTGGATGACATTAGATCAGACAGACGACTGACATAGATTGGAATAGACTATACTAAACAAGATTAGACAGAAAAACATACAGACAGAAAAGGAAGGATGTACTAAAGCAGGAAGGACGGGCCGATAGACAGAAACAGATTCCGTTAACACATATCCCAAGTTCCCTAAACGTTTCCTTCAGGTCTGATGTACATTTAAGAAGAAAGAAAAAACGTTTTATTTCTTATTCATACAGCGTCCGAGATGTTTGGACGTTATATATAAAACTCCTATTATCCTTGTCAATTTATCCAGGATGTGCCAACAAATAGATATATTTTTGTTGTTCATTTCCTGACGGGGAATTTAAATTGTGAAACGGGCATGCCCATGATTAAATTGGATTTATACTAGGCCAACATTTCATTGGCACGCTTGCGAGGGCTCGGGATAGAACAAATATTATTCTGCCTTATATTCCCAACCATATCTTAGACCTGCACGCTAACAAATGATCACGTCACAGCTCTTGGCTGACACGATTATTGTTATTTTTTTATTTTTTTTTCGCTCGTGACTTGTGTATAGTAATTAATGTACAAAAACTGAAAACTTGGATTAGCTAAGAGTAGTGGCTCGCTTATGAGTTAGAGTACTGGTCTTATTTAATATGAAGGCGGATTAATCTCACACTATACATAAAACATATAACCAGGGCGAACCTGTTCGAGACGGCAGCTTTCAATCCTCTAAGCATATGTGCACCATATATTTGCATGTAATATACATTTAGCAAACTTGAAGTTATGTGTTCTGAGAGGTGTGAACTCTGGCTTAATATGACTATTGGCTTCTATCTACAAATACGTGAAAAGCGTAGATTAACCAGCCGCCTTCTGTTCTTCTTCCTCGTTCTCCACTGACACTTATTTCTTCAATGAATAGTTTTGTGGTCACCAGCCCCCGAGACAGAGTTGCTGAGCTTGTCTATCAAAGTTGTTTCAGGTGACCATAAATTTCTTCACTATGTGTGGGGCAGCTTTGTAAAATATATTCTGCGTTTTCTGCTGACTATCCACGTGGGCACATATTGGTTTCTATTGATCTATTCGCTAAACCCTTTGTTGCCTTTCAGCGTCAGGGGTAGAAGAGTTTTCTGGAGACGGCCCCCGTGTGTGCTGAGTATATTGTGGAGTTTGTCAAACATATTGGTTTAGCTAATTCTAAATATCCTCTTATGATAGGTAACCGATATAAAGAACGTTGATACACCTGCTGGTGTATTTCCGCTAGATGGAATTTAGCTAGATCTATCACCAACTCTGGCGTATAAAAACATGCAGTCATGTGTGCAGTGTGATCAAAAGTGGTCTACGTATCATCAAGTGGTTGTACAACAATGTCATCAAGTGGTTGTACCAATATACCATCAAGTGGTTGTACCAATATACCATCAAATGGTTGTAGGTTTTCATGCGACTAGGTGTATGCATACAAAATGGAGGGCACATTACTACTATATATACATAGACACCCTCTGATTATGATTAGGAGTCTCTTCTCAAAGTATTACCGATGAGAATTCGAGCCTTCTGGGTATTGAAGAAAGCTCGGGAGGAAACCCCCCCCCCCTCAAAAAAAACCCTAAACATAAGAGAAAACAAGAAAGGAAAACTGCAGTGAAACCATCTAGCATGTGGTAAATGAAAATTAGTAAAATAACACAAACAATATCAGTTTTACAAATACACAGGTACAGCGTTTCGACAACTAGACCTTTTTCAAGATAAGAACAAACACACACTGGGATAGAATAGAAGAAAGAGAAAAAAAACTACATTGAAGAAAAGTATGTAATAATATATGTTGCCATAGTAGAAATAGATGGAAGTAGAGTATAGCACGAATACAACATAAACACTGAAAATAAGATCCACATCACTCGTAACTCCTACGGACTAAAATAAACATCACCAACTCCATCTCAATCTTCCCCTTTGAAATTGACTGGTTATTAGACGATGGTTATAACTTCCCTGAGACTTTAAAGTCGTTCCATTTGTGATATTGACATGGCTAACTGTTTTATTACCTGAGATAGTGGTATAAGATCGACTACAGGTAAACAGATGACAGAGTAACTGTTTATATGGCCTTTTCCATCTTGTAGGCGGTCATTAAGTAAAACAGGAGAACTTTTTGAGCAGTATCTCTAATGAATGAACCGTCTATGTTATCAAGTCACGGCAACAGCACATTTGTGTTTACGTCTTTCTCTTTGTATTTGTATACCATTAATCAATAATGAATCAAACCCTTAGATCCCATATGACAATTGTTCTCAACGTGGGCAATATGGCCACCCTGGGAGTCACGGAAATTAACAGTGACCATGGAAAAAAATTATGAAATTGGCGGAGGGCCACAGGTCCGTTCAGGATGGAGACACAGCAAAGTAACTTTATAAAAAGTTAAACAACAAGCTTTATCCATAAAGCTTAAAGAGCCCTGGTAACCTGCAGAGAGAGTCAATGACATTTTTTTTTAGAAACCAGGGAGAACACGGGAGAAAATGTATCTTAAATGATGACTACTAGCCAAAATATGTTGAGAACCACTGCCCTAGAGTTTATACATCCTCGGGTGCATAGGTCACGGATAATAATTTTTCATTTGTCTCTATTCTTGGATATGATCTCAGCCCCAGCCCATGTGGTTCCCATCTCTAAGTCCTTCATGTTCTATTTTATCCATATGTTTCTATGTCTTCCTTATTTCTGTTTTCTCTGTGAGACCCATGCCATTGATGTTCTAGATATATCTTTGACAGTTTTTCTGAGCGTGCCCCCAACTGATCTCTATTTTCTCTCATTAAATCGGGCATCCGGCAGCACTTGGCATGTTCGTCTCCATATCTCTGTATTGCTTATCTTGTCCTGCCACCCAATGTTTATTATTCTTCATACGCAGTTATTTACAAATATTTGAAGTTTATTTTGTAACGTTTTCGTGGGTGGTTTTTTAGTTTCCGAGCCACAAATCAGTTATATTTCTTTAATACTCGTATTAAAGATCCTTTTATATCCTTCGCTTTTCGTTTGTTTTTTTTTCTTTATTTCGAAAGCACAAATACTGTTCTGGCTTTGACAGCCTAGCTGTCCTTTTCTTGCTGTTCTGTCAACCACACTAACCAGATAAGTAAGTCTCTTCCACCTTTTCATTAACACCATAAGAAATTTGCACACGGCTTTCAAAGATGGCATCGCATTTCATCACCTTAGATCTGTCACTGTTGAAATTTAGTGCAATATTTTCTGAGTTTCTATGTAGGATAGCATGTGCAGTTTGAATACTGTTAAGCTCTTGATTCATTTCATGCAGCAGATGTTCGCAAATGCTTAGCAAAAATGCATGAATCATTAGCCGAACAAGTATATAGTGCAGATGGCTATTGTCTGTCCCCAGGTGAATGATGGTTGATGTTATTCACACTTGCCATTAAGCATAGGGGTGGGAGCTTAAGCTGTCGTTCCTAGGCCAGATGTGTCGCTGTGGTTCCATTTAGTCCATGTTTGTTCAAGGCTATCTTGATGTTTTCTACCAACCATTTGTTTGTCTACCTTTGGCTTCACACCCGGATATTCTTGTGTTATATGCTCTTATTATATTTGGTTTGGCTTCATTCTCATCAGGTGACGGAACCATTTTACTTGATGTCACTCAATATGTTCAATACATGATATTATACCAACTTTTTCCTAATTTCTTCATTTCTTATTTTATCTAGTTTAGTTACCATTGCAGTGTTTCTCAGACATATAGATAAGTACTCATAAGTTGATACAAAGATGTTAGTTAGTCGAGAGATCATCACTGCACACATCCATATGTGCACAGATCTCCCCCTGATATATCTACAACTACACAATGACTGTCAGTTACAATTCTTTGCTGGTTAACAAACATTCCTTGCCGTCCATAATGTTCGTTTCTTGCCATGACACGTTTCAAGTTCAGATCCTTTATTCTGGACAAGGAAAAGTAATCATCATCTTCATTAATTTTATTTGATCGCGCAGTTTCTACACTGGCAGAACCTGGCAATCTATCTGCTCTCTCGTTGCTTTGAACACTCGAATCATTGTGACACCCTTCAAGTTTGACCTCCCGACACAATCAAGGCACTGTTCACGAATACAGCAGCTTGTATTTTCCTGATCATACTGACTGAGTCGTTCAGAATTCAGACATGAGTTGCACTCTGTGTCTCGATCACTGTCATAATTTCCATTGTCAAGCTACTAGTAGATACAGTGCAAGTTCCACTTCCCTATCTAATAGTCTTTCATTCACACAGCGCTATGAAGGCCCACGAACACAAGTCTAAGAAAAGAACCATCAGTGTATAAAACCATATCACCATCCTTGGAATTCTCACTGTTCAATGCCTTCTCCTCAGATTCAACAGCAATATCACATGAAGAAAAATGCGATATCTTCAATTGAACTTACACGAGTTGATGCAAAGATGTAATATCTTCAATTAAACTTACAAGAATTGATGCAAAGCTTTGGTATATTTCAATTAAACTTACAAAAGTTAGTGCAAAGATGTGCCATATTGAATTAAACTTACTAGAGCTGATGCAAAGCTTTGATATCAACTTACAAGAGTCAATGCAAAGCTTTGATATCATCTTACAAGAGTCAATGCAAAGCTTTGATATCATCTTACTATGGTTGATGCACAGCTTTGATATCAACTTACAAGAGTGGATGCACAGCTTTGATATCAACTTACAAGAGTGGATGCACAGCTTTGATATCAACTTACAAGAGTGGATGCACAGCTTTGATGTCATCTTACTAGGGTTGATGCAAAGCTTTGATATCAACTAACAAGAGTTGATGCAAAGCTTTGATGTCATCTTACTAGGGTTGATGCAAAGCTTTGATGTCATCTTACTAGGGTTGATGCACAGCTTTGATATCAACTAACAAGAGTTGATGCAAATATGTTCAGTTAAACATAAAATTCAACCTACTTCTTCTGCTCATGAAGACTAACACACACGGTCTTGTACTGAGATCAATGATGGTTATTATCTTAATACCACTCAACAATAACAAACACCAGACATGATACTCATTATTTTCATCAACATAACATTTAATCGATTAAACACACGAGTAAAAGATGTGCTAGAAGGGAGGGTTTAGCTGGTTGGGAGAGGTAGAATCATCAGTAGATAGATAAATGTTAGAAAAAACATGTATTCTACCTACTGGATCCATACCTTCCCTTTCTTACTATCCACATATAGCTTAGCTACCTGTTCCTGGCAGGTCTGCATGCAACCACAAATAAACCTGGGGTATTGGTTGTACTGAGAATAGGAAAACACGAAAAACCACAGGAACAGAATCATATTACTGTACCAGGACTGCACACCAGGCTTGCCATATTGGTTTTTAAATGCCAATTGTTTTTTATTTTGGCATTTTCAAGATTTGATGGCCTTGAAATATTGGCTTGACTTATTTTGTCTTTTCTTGACGTTTAAAAATTAGCTGTGCGAAAGTAACTTTTGACACACTATTTGATGAAATAAGGACAAATAATATATCTGTAGAAACATCACATGTTTTTTATTAGAAAATCTACAGTGACCACTACATAATATTCGGTTAATATCATCCCTCCAATATGCCTGTGAAACATAGACAGTATATGTCACACCAGACAGTGAAGTATTGATGAAAAATTCGTATGTCAGCATACATACAATGTTGAAGGCGCAGACACGCTAGGCAGGACACATAGTCCACATGAAAGACCATCTACCAAAAAAGTTTATATATGGAGAACTCCAGACTGACTCCCGCAAGGCAAG
The DNA here is from genome assembly GCA_034231615.1 of Meghimatium bilineatum. Classification (NCBI taxonomy): domain Eukaryota; kingdom Metazoa; phylum Mollusca; class Gastropoda; order Stylommatophora; family Philomycidae; genus Meghimatium; species Meghimatium bilineatum. Next base: position 23,298,645 of record CM067312.1, read on the forward strand.
AGGAGAGGAGAAGCGTTGTAAAGACACTCTTAAGACATCACTGACTCACTTCAAATTAGACACTAATTCATGGGAGAATCTTGCACAAAACAGGTCCAACTGGCGTCACAGAATCAAGAGTACTGAAGCAGTTTCAGAGAACCTCAGACATCATGCCACCCAACAAAACGTGCTAGAAGAAAGGCAAAAGCTGTTGAATGTTCCACAGACTCCTCCCACACATTCCCAGAGCGTGGTATGCAATTTCAAGCACGCATAGGGATCATTAGTCACAGTCTGGTACACCAAAGAGTACATCATCTTTATCACCATCCCAGTTGAGCTGAATGGTCATCGTCGACTTCGACGGACAAACAACATTCGGTTAATTATCATGGTAACAACTTAGAGAAAGATCAGTCATGGTATCCCCACAAGGATACTACATTTAGCAGGATACTGTCACAACCGTACTCTCATCAAAATAAGTATATTTATGCAGTAAGATTTTCTAACATGGAAAATAAAAAATAAAAACTCTTTAAACATATAAATGGAATTAAATTAACAATATGTCATGTACATAATAAAGATTAAGTAAAAGTAGTAAAACTGAAAATTTTGTAAGAATGTCAATCGTATGAGTAAGAAAACAACAAAAGTTCAGTTTTGTTTGACTTTTTCTGGTACATTTTAGCCTTCTATACGAATTTTAGTATGGCAACCCTGCTGCCAACTTAGCTATTTTCCAGTTAGATTTTGCAGACTGTAATAAGCAGCTTGCCAATAACCATCGACAAAAGCTGATAGCCGAAAATCTAGTGATTTTTTTTTTAAACGCAACCGAAAACATATTATTTTTGGCTTTGGGCGTGCTTTGAACGACTCAGTCTTATTCATTCCGTAAAGTGAAGAGAACAAACATGGTATGCTGAAAACGGATGTGCCGAGTCGAAAGGCGAAGAACTGCTGTCTATAAAAGTAAATAGATATTGAAAAAAAAGAAAGTCAGACACGATCTCTATAATGCGGTGGCGAATGAAAACGTTGGAGTGTAAGGAGTTTTGATATCGAAACATTACAAATTGTAACACAATGTCATACCAAACAGAGAAAATGATACAAGAACTCATTCAGCAGTACTCGCGAGATACAATCTCATTCAGTAGTACTCACGAGATACAATCTCATTCAGTAGTACTCGCGAGATACAATCTCATTCAGTAGTACTCGCGAGATACAATCTCATTCAGTAGTACTCGCGAGATACAATCTCATTCAGTAGTACTCACGAGATACAATCTCATTCAGTAGTACTCACGAGATACAATCTCATTCAGTAGTACTCGCGAGATACAATCTCGTTAATAAAAAAAGAGAAACTGACAAGTGTGGATGTCATTCAGTAGTACTCACGAGATACAATCTCATTCAGCAGTACTCACGAGATACAATCTCATTCAGCAGTACTCGCGAGATACAATCTCGTTAATAAAAAAAAGAGAAACTGACAAGTGTGGATGTCATTCAGTAGTACTCACGAGATACAATCTCATTCAGCAGTACTCACGAGATACAATCTCATTCAGCAGTACACATTAGATACAATCTCATTCAGCAGTACTCACGAGATACAATCTCATTCAGTAGTACTCGCGAGATACAATCTCATTCAGTAGTACTCATGAGATACAATGTCATTTAGCAATACTCACGAGATACACTCTCATTCAGTAGTACTCGCGAGATACAATCTCGTTAATAAAAAAAGAGAAACTGGCAAGTGTGGATGTCATTCAGTAGTACTCGCGAGATACAATCTCATTCAGCAGTACTCACGAGATACAATCTCATTCAGCAGTACTCATTAGATACAATCTCATTCAGCAGTACTCGCGAGATACAATCTCATTCAGTAGTACTCATGAGATACAATCTCATTCAGCAGTACTCACGAGATACAATCTCATTCAGCAGTACTCGCGAGATACAATCTCATTCAGTAGTACTCATGCGATACAATCTCATTCAGCAGTACTCGCGAGATACAATCCCATTCAGTAGTACTCATGAGATACAATGTCATTCAGCAATACTCACGAGATACAATCTCATTCAGCAGTACTCACGAGATACAATCTCATTCAGCAGTACTCGCGAGATACAATCTCATTCAGCAGTACTCGCGAGATACTATCTCATTCAGTAGTACTCGCGAGATACAATCTCATTCAGCAGTACTCACGAGATACAATCTCATTCAGCAGTACTCATTAGATACAATCTCATTCAGCAGTACTCACGAGATACAATCTCATTCAGCAGTACTCGCGAGATATAATCTCATTCGGTAGTACTCATGAGATACAATGTCATTCAGCAATACTCACGAGATACAATCTCATTCAGCAGTATTCACGAGATACAATCTCATTCAGCAGTATTCACGAGATACAATCTCATTCAGCAGTACTCACGAGATACAATCTCATTCAGCAGTACTCACGAGATACAATCTCATTCAGCAGTACTCACGAGATACAATCTCATTCAGCAGTACTCACGAGATACAATCTCATTCAGCAGTACTCATTAGATACAATCTCATTCAGCAGTACTCACGAGATACAATCTCATTCAGCAGTACTCGCGAGATATAATCTCATTCGGTAGTACTCATGAGATACAATGTCATTCAGCAATACTCACGAGATACAATCTCATTCAGCAGTACTCACGAGATACAATCTCATTCAGCAGTACTCACGAGATACAATCTCATTCAGCAGTACTCGCGAGATACAATCTCATTCAGTAGTACTCGCGAGATACAATCTCGTTAATAAAAAAAAGAGAAACTGGCAAGTGTGGATGTCATTCAGTAGTACTCGCGAGATACAATCTCATTCAGCAGTACTCACGAGATACAATCTCATTCAGCAGTACTCACGAGATACAATCTCATTCAGCAGTACTCGCGAGATACAATCTCATTCAGCAGTACTCGCGAGATACAATCTCGTTAATAAAAAAAAGAGAAACTGGCAAGTGTGGATGTCATTCAGTAGTACTCGCGAGATACAATCTCATTCAGTAGTACTCACGAGATACAATCTCATTCAGCAGTACTCACGAGATACAATCTCATTCAGCAGTACTCGCGAGATATAATCTCATTCAGTAGTACTCATGAGATACAATGTCATTCAGCAGTACTCACCAGATACAATCTCGTTAATAAGGGAAACAAACAAATGTGGATGTTGTTTCATCGCCTTATCACTATGTCAGGACAGTGGTGGAAAGATTTACTGCCTATCCAATAACTACATCCAGTATGAGAGTAGCGATAGAGCTGGTGACTATTGTTGATGGCAATTACAAGCACACAGTGATTCTATCAGACTCTTAAAGCATGATACACAAAATATAATTCTTCATAAGAAACGAGTTGGTTACTCTTCGGAGCAACGATCAAAGTACAACATGAATCTACTGTCCAGGTCAAACAAATGTTGGAGGCAACAACGGAGTTGATGCAATGGCTGGCAGTGATATAGTGAAAGGAACAGTGATATAGTGAAAGGAACAGTGATATAGTGAAAGGAACAGTGATATATTGAAAGGAACAGTGATATAGTGAAAAGAACAGTGATATAGTGAACGGAACAGTGATATAGTGAAAGGAACAGTGATATAGTGAAAGGAACAGTGATATAGTGAACGTAACAGTGATAAGAAGTGACAGAACTTTGTTCATTGGTGCAGCCATGGATACACTACACAGTGATGAAGATTCTGAATGAGACAATGTGCATGTTCAGAGAATGATGTAAATTTGAGTGACCAAACATGGACGAAGAAGGTGCATCCTCTCTGAGAGAATCCGCAGAGCACGCATCCAATAACTGACTGTGGCACTGAGCTTACACACTAAGATCAACTAAAAAATATTATTGATCGCCAACGGATACTAGATCGACCCAGTATACGGAAATGGGTACCATATCTAGTAAAGTAAGCTGGTGGGCGTTATGCCGACAACATCATAAGGTGATATGCTATTGGTAAATGACAAATACGTGCGTCATACCGTGTTCCCCGTTACATCTCTGGCGTAAAAAAAGAACAACTTTACTTTACTAAATTGACAAGAGAGGCCCATTAGAAAGGTTGTAGTGCATGTATGTGTCCACTGTGGCGTTAATTTATTTTGTATTTCCCCAGTCATAAATTCAGACCAAATACGTTGATATTCCAGCACTGGCACCAGGGTGATGTGATGAAACATGACGTTGTTGCTATTTTATGTGTATAACGTTAAGGAGACAACAAATGATGATCACAGCTCACTAAACGAACTGCTATTTGCAGATGATCAGAGTTTAATATACGAATCTGAAGATGAATTACAGAGGCAACCACACACTTTTACCATACAACATGGGAACAATACAACATGGGAACAATACAACATGAAACTAAACACATCTAAAACATATAATATGAAGTTAAACAGAACACTAGGCCAGTTAAATGTACCTGTAAAAATGCCGATGATGTGACTTACGAGCTGTCACCAATACTTAAACACCAACAGTCTGCATGGCTATAAACCGATAATTGATAAACAGTATTTTTATACCAACTCTGTGTTACCAATATCAAACACTGCCCTAGAAAAAAAGATACTGGCGAAAAAGATCACAGTTTGTGAAATGAGATGTTTGATGACAGCTATGAATGTCACGAGAAGAGACCGACCGGCGGAGAAATTAAGATATCAGGAAAGAAATAAAGACTATCTCAAGCCAAGACTACATCAAAAGACAGCAAACAATGTGGTTTGGTCACGTCATGAAAATTGAACCAACGCAACCAGTCCTCAGTGCATACAGCAGTAGAAGATGGGGCTACAAGGCCCGAGGAAGACAAAGAACTAGATGGGTGGAGACAATCAAAGAAACCTTTAAGACAAGGACTGTCATGGCCAATGCAACCCAAATGGCCAAAGACAGACAACTCCACCTTTCCCCGACGACGCTTTAACAGCACATGTGACGCATGTGGTTGCGTCTGTGGGTCTCACCAATGGCCCACTAGACAAACCACCCATGCAACAGAAAACCTTAGTGGATGACATGCCGTTATATTGAGGTTTTCTTCTTAGCGAAGCTTCATGGTACTTCATCTATACAATTATGCTTTTATTTTGTTGTTGAAAGGTGTTTCATGTTTACCTTAATATATATGTATGCACCCTCTGTGGTTGGGAGGGAGCCAGAGATGTACTGTGCAGCACTGGGGAGAAGGAAACTGACATCACTGTTTTTTTCCTATGGCTGAAACCCATCATAGAGGCACAGTGACTCAGGACGTGACAATCCTTTTGACTTGAACATTTGGTTGCATGCCTGGAGCAATAGAGAAGTTCGGCATAACCAGTAGTCAATTGGTGGCGGGAAATGAGCACAGTGAACCCTATCTTGGCTACAGTGGCTAGGAGCAGTGCATAGGTTGAAACCTACCTTCCTGGAGGTGTGATAGTTATTCTCTGGCTCTGTCCCGGGGTGGGCCGAAAACCCACAGACTTCCCAGCAATATAATGTCATTTAATGGCATTAGGTCAAAAGGCATGAGCCCACGGACCGCTGGATCAGCAACCAACCAACCAAACCAACAGCACATGTGCAAATGATAATAGATAGAAAGTTAAGCATTTGTTTTAAATTCAGTCCTTGGGAATACATTTGGAGGCTTGGACCTTTCTATGCTTAATCACAAACCTCTAGAATATGTATCTAGAAAGCTGTAGCTTTAATACCTAAATTTAGCATGGTTTTGCTAAGAGGGATTTGCATGTATCGTGTACTTGTTTCCATATATTGTGTATGCCCCCGAAGTATATGCCTACATCCTGTTGTGTTTTTTTTTAAATTTACCTATGGTTCTACTCCTTATTTCACCCTAACCCCGAATCTATGGTCTTGGTTGGCACACGGAAATATAGACTACACTAAAAATCTGTACCTTGTGTCACCAGGCAATAAGATTAAGGGAGATTATTATTATCGCATTCTTTGACCAAGAAAGTTATATATTCAGGGTTTAAGGTATGTATGCTTTTCTACCATGACACAGTTGCACCCTTTTTGACCGATATGGTATTGCTCGGCCAGGAACACACTTTTACTAGTGTAGATAATTAAAGGCTACACACTTGGGATAGGGGCCTTTAAGTGTCCAAGCTAGTGTTCAAATTACTGCCACACGTGACTTTCTATGGGTCTGGTGATATTTATATTGGCAGTATTGGTTTTTAACCAATTAAAAGAGTACAATTTAAACACAGAAAAACCATAGAACCATTCATTTTCCGCAAGAATTGTTTGTGACTAACTAAACCATTTTCATATCTTTGATTTACCAATCTAAATACCATCTGGAGATCAGTGCTAATATCAACACAAATATAACAATATACGAGACGTGTGCTTTCTATATATACTCCAATACATCGCTGAACGATGGCCAAAAACAACGCAAATAAATGCATAAACTCAGTTTTAGCACTAGTTCTTTAAGACCAGTGATTTCTACTACATAAGTCGCAAAGAGTTTTCTGTGGGATTATCTGCTGAAATTGTAAACTTAAAAAAAAATATTGTTTTTGAAACAATTTTCATTCGATGTTTACTTCACTTTGCTTCTACATTTCTCTGTGAGATTAGACAAACCAACCATGCAACAGAAAATCTTAGTAGATGACATGCCTTTATATTGAGGTTATCTTCTTACAGAAGCTTCATGGCACGGCATCTATACAATCCCGTAGTCGTAACCTTCGATAACAGTTACCATGTTGTTCCGACAGGCAGACGTTGTGCTTGAACTAGTTACGGGCACGGCGTGGGCGGGCGGAACAACAAAGATACCTGTCGCAAGGGCCAAAGTTGTGCCCTGATGTTGACGTCTGTTTCGGCAACATTATACTCGAAACACCATCGAGTCGAATGGCTGCTGGAACAGAGGGCGGAGCACTTATGGGAATGCCCCAGGTGCTGTGATGCCAATTTTCTAATCAAGAATAATAACAAGAATCAAGAATTAGTTGGATTTTTAAACACCTTTTAATTTGAAGACACTTCTTAATTTGAAGACACGTGTACTAACGTAAAACAAATGATCGATCAGCTCAACGCAAACTTATACTATTGTGTAAGGGTGTTAAAACATACAGATAACAGTATACAAGACAGTTTCAGCATTTCAAACTTTAAGGCAGTGTTTCCCAAACTTTTTTTTTACCTTGCCCCACCTAAGTCTTTCTACAGTTCTGATGTTCCTTTATGTAACATATACATATTCTGTTATATTTAAAAACTAAACCATTTCCCAACTGAAGCATAATTATAAATGTTCGAACTGCCGCCCTGAACAATCAAATTGCCCCTTGTGGGCGTGAGCCCTACGTTAAGAAACACTGCTTTAACGTGTTTTGTTTTTTTATAAAACAATGCAAGACACACAGTAAAAACAAAGTCTATATGACAAGTGCATTAGACGATAGACATTTAACAACAGTGACATCCAAGATAAATAACGTACGTATACACAAGTGTTGTCATAGAGAAATACATGTCATTGTTACCTTGGATATCTCTGCTGTTAATTGTCAGCTGTCTGTATTGTTGCCACTTGTGTCAAGTGTCACTTGTCATATAGTCTTTGTCTTTACTGTTTATCATGTATTTTCTTGAAAAAGACCTTGAGGTTGAAACTGTCTTGTATATTGTTATCTGTATGTTTTCACTCTTGTATTCAATATTATGTGCGTTCAAAACTGATCAACATTGTTTTTTATGTACGTACTATTCTCTTTACAGTTTTACCAAAGTCTCATTTATTATTAATAGTATTATGAAAACAAAAACAAAATATCGATTAAATGTTGAGAATGAGTTGAGATTGGCATTAACGAACACTCAACCACGAATTTTGAAACCTAAACTAGAAAATGTATTTTCTATATGTTTTACTCTATTAAAGTGTTATTTTTTATATAGAGGCAGTCACTGGTCCCTTTAATTCTATATAATGAAGTAGCGAAATTCTAAGTAAAATATTAGCGTATGTGGAGACCCATATTATGTACGATTTGAACCATTTAATATCAGAAGCCTTGATACTCCAGAAATTCGGTATGCAGACGATATCAAGAAGATATAATATGATTAGTTGGGTGGTTGCTGGTCCATGGGTCCATGCCCTTTGACCCAATGTCACTATATGATTAATGTTTGTGAGTTGTTTTGTAAAATATAGGGTGTTCATTTATCTGTACTTGGAAAGAGAATAGTTCGAATACCATCCACAGCTATCCCCCACATGAATAACACATGTGAATAACACAATTGAATAACACATGTGACTATGTCCGTTACAGAATAAAGCAGAGATCAACGTCTTTTCCTCAATGTAAAGATGAAAAAAATAATGCATATCAACAGAAACGGACTCCCACTTACAATAGTTATTTGCAAAGAACAACATGAAAGAAAAAAACATAAGAGACAACTGGTTACAACAGAGATGAGATGTCTGAGAAAAGCCACAGGAGTTACCAGAAGACACAGAATTAGAAACGATGTCATAAGAGAAAGAGTGGGTGTCGTATCAATTCTGCAATACATACAAAACCAACAGATACAATGGTTTGGTCATCTGGAAAGAATGCGGTGTGATTCATTAGTTTATAAAGCATATACGAAGAGAGGAGAAGCAGAAAGAAGAGCCAATGGTAGACCTAGAGTACGCTGGATCGATAACATCAAAGAGACATTACACGAACATCAAAAAACATAATTTGAAGCTGCCAGAAACGTGAGAACAATCTAAATAACATCTGGAGATCTGTGTTAATATCAACACAAATATAAGAATTGTATACGATAGGTGTACTTACCTTACATGTGCTAACCTGTGTGCAGAAGCAACACTGTTCAAAAATAATATGTTTAAAGGTGTGGAAGAAAAAAAAGAGAAAGATACAAAAAACATTTGCTGCTGTGGCATGATTGCTTGAAAAGTCCCCATTCCTGAGAAAATCCTAAACAGATTGCTTCTTCTTTTTGCTTAATGATCGTCTGTAAGATGCAAAATGCTGTACATACACTATTCAATAGAAGGTGGTACTGCTAGTAGAACATAATGGAAAATAATACTCACGTGTAAAACAGGTAATGGAAGTCCTACTGAATGATGACTAAAACACTACACACTATCACTAACGGATGTGAATATGGTACATATAACAAAACACAATACAGAATATAATCTACAGATGACAATACACAGGACAAAGTCGACGTTTCGGACCAATAGGCCTTTTTCAAGATACGGACATAACATACAAACATAAAAAAACCACAAGTAAAAATGAATGCGTATCCGAGTGAAATGTGGTACTAAGATAGATACCGGAAGCATACGAACAGGAAGTACACAAAGACGATAATACAGGTGGAACGAGAGGAACAAAACGATGACGTAACAAAGACCAATACGACCGAGAACTAAGCGAAAGAGTGGTCGGAATTGAGTCCAAATGGCTTGATGGTACCCAACTCGAAAATGAGACGATTTTCGAGGGCGTACCTAGATCTATCATCGGTGGTGCAGGATCTGATGGCAGTGACCTGAATGTCAAGGACACCACGGTGGCCATCGCCGTTGAAGTGATTGGCCACAGGAGTGGGTGTTCTGTGTTTGATAGCATGCAAGTGGTTGCAGAAGCGGTCGCTCAGTCTAAGGACAGTCTCACCGATATATTGCTTACCACAGCGTTTACACATCGCTTCTTCAGGATATCCACCGTTACCATCGTCGTCTTCGGCTGCATTATCATTTCTTTGGCAAAGCGTCATCTGCCACTGATGATTTGTTCTCTCGATATGAACAGAAGAAACATTCTTGGACTCCTAAACCTGGTGCATCCGAGGCTCTTGATCTTTATATCAAGAACACCCTCCATGACATCCAATCACTTCATCACAGCCGCATCAAACGCTCTAACATCACTCCTGACGAATCTCGCGCCTTGGCGAATCTTCGCCGCCGGGATGATATTGTCATCAAACCAGCTGATAAGGGTGGGGCCGTTGTTGTGTGACGCAAGGACCTTTACCTCCAGGAGGGCCACCAACAACTCTCTAACCCCTCTTTCTACACTGCTCGCACATCAGACAAGACGGTATCTAACCAGAAGGTGGTCAACAACACTGTGAACACCCTCATCCAGGACAACCACCTTCCCACCACTGCCAAGGCTCTTTGCATCGATCAAAGCTGTTTAGGCAGACCTGTCTTCTATATGCTGCCCAAAATACACAAGGAATTGAATCCCGGCAGACCTATTGTCTCAGCTTGCTCTTGTCCTACAGAGCGCATCTCTGATTTCCTCGACAGTATTTTGCAGCCCTTAGTCGAGGCACTGCCCTCATTCTTGAAAGACACCAAGCATGCTCTCACTATTTTTTCTTCTGTGCATTTGTCTTCTGATCGCACCTATCGTCTGTTCTTGCTTGATGTTTGCTCTCTGTACACGTCTATACCACATGCCGATGGTCTTAGGGCGTTGCAGTTCTTTCTGGACAAGAGTCCGCATCCTTCTGTATCTACTCCTACCCTTATCCGCCTTGCTGAACTGGTGCTCACACTCAACTCTTTTGAATTCGATGGACATTTCTTCGATCAGATCAGTGGTGTGGCCATGGGCACTAAGATGGGGCCTAGCTATGCCTGTCTTTTCATGGGACATCTAGAACATCTAGTTTGGTCTACCTACGATGGCCCATTCCCATCTCTTTTCCACAGATACATTGATGATGGGATAGGCATTACTGACATGACAGAAGCAGAACTGTCTCGCTTCATTAACTTCATCAACAATTTCAACCCCGCTATTAAATTCACATTTACCATTTCCACCACCTCTGTCCATTTCCTGGACATCATTGTCACCATTCATCCCCTATACCTCAGCACATCAGTCTACTACAAACCCACTGATGCACATGGCTTTCTGCTCTACACTTCTTCTCATCCTCCCGCCTGTCGTAACTCTCTACCCTACTCACAGCTTCTTCGCCTTCGTCGCTTATGTAGCGATGACGACGATTTTCTCGACAAATCCTCTGAGATGATTGAGTTCTTTCGTAGACGCTCCTTCCCTGACAGCATTCTTTCATTTGCTTGGCTCCGTGTACGCCAGCTATCTCGCCTTGATACCTTGAATAATTCCCAGGGTTCTTCCTCCTCCTCTGATAGGGTTAAACTGGTTCTTACCTTCCATCCCCATAACTCGACTGTCCGTCGTATTCTACTTAAACATTATTCCCTTCTCCAGTCTGATTCTGACACCCGTGACGCTTTCCACAAATTACCTCTGGTGGCCTTTAGGCGCGACAAAAATCTGAAGGACATCTTGGTCCACAGCCACCTCAGGTCCTCTGCACCTGACCATTTTGGTACCGTGCGGTGCTCACGCGGTCGTTGTTTCACATGTCCTTATGTGGTTCAGATGCGCTCCATCTCATTCCACAAGGCCAGTTTCTCCATCGATGAGGCCTTTACATGTGAATCCCGTAATGTTATTTACGTGATCATATGTAAACGCTGTGGTAAGCAATATATCGGTGAGACTGTCCTTAGACTGAGCGACCGCTTCTGCAACCACTTGCATGCTATCAAACACAGAACACCCACTCCTGTGGCCAATCACTTCAACGGCGATGGCCACCGTGGTGTCCTTGACATTCAGGTCACTGCCATCAGATCCTGCACCACCGATGATAGATCTAGGTACGCCCTCGAAAATCGTCTCATTTTCGAGTTGGGTACCATCAAGCCATTTGGACTCAATTCCGACCACTCTTTCGCTTAGTTCTCGGTCGTATTGGTCTTTGTTACGTCATCGTTTTGTTCCTCTCGTTCCACCTGTATTATCGTCTTTGTGTACTTCCTGTTCGTATGCTTCCGGTATCTATCTTAGTACCACATTTCACTCGGATACGCATTCATTTTTACTTGTGGTTTTTTTATGTTTGTATGTTATGTCCGTATCTTGAAAAAGGCCTATTGGTCCGAAACGTCGACTTTGTCCTGTGTATTGTCATCTGTAGATTATATTCTGTATTTTGTTTTGTTATATGTACCATATTCACATCCGTTAGTGATAGTGTGTAGTGTTTTAGTCATCATTCAGTAGGACTTCCATTACCTGTTTTACACGTGAGTATTATTTTACATACACTATTGAATATCTCAGGTCAAACCTTACCAAAGGAGATTTTTCAGCAGAGATAAGAAAGAGATTAGCAATGGCCCTACAAATAACATCACTAATGACAAATCTATGGCAAGAGGCAAACACAAAAAACTACTATATTTTTTTTCAGTGTGACATATGGAGGTTAGATGTGGACAATAACACAGCATTGGAAAAGAAAATATGAGCTTTTGAAATTAAATATTATGAATATCATGGACTGAAAGATGGTCCAACACAGCCTTCTGTGAAGACCTGAATGTAGAAGAAGATTGACTTCTCAAAATTATTTTTTTTTAAACACGAGCTATAACATATTATGAACATATAAAAAGAGAAAACTTATGGAAAAGATTGATAACGGAGGTTAATATTCCAGAAAAGATTGATAATGGAGATTAAGATTCCAGAAAAGATTGATAATGGAGATTAAGATTCCAGAAAAGATTGATAATGGAGATTAAGCTTCCAGAAAAGATTGATAATGGAGGATAAGATTCCAGAAAAGATTGATAATGGAGATTAAGCTTCCAGAAAAGATTGATAATGGAGGATAATATTCCAGAAAAGAGAACAAGTGGTAGACCAAGGAAACTGATGCATGTTATCAAAGACATTCTGAATATGACACAGGAAGGAATTTTGACAGCTTGCACAGAACCGGGAGGCTTACGGATAACACGTAAATAACAGTAAAAACCTACGCAATAATAGCCAATCATAAGCTCGGTTTAAAAAAAAAAAAAATTTTTTTACCTACCACCACAAGAGAAAAGTAACATACACGATTAGGCAGTTTTGTCACAACAATAATATGAATCCGATATTCTCAGTTTGTCACCAACTTGTCGCTAGAATAGATACGCTGTGAATAGTTTTGTAAGGGTTTACAGTCGTCACCACAACTGGGAGGATAGCATGTCAGCGCGGTGTGTGTCCACTGATTTGTGACTTTAAACTGATGAGACTTACAAACGAGGATGTTTAACGGCTTCACGTTGTGTGTTTATGTTCTAAAAAAACAAGGAAAACTAACAAACAGATTATACTAAACCACTAAGCGTGATACTTTTACATAAGTGCGCATAGTAGTGGACTGGAGTGTCCAAGCGGCCCCGTGGGGGAAATGAGGAGGGAGTGTACAAAACTCGCAGAAATTATGTCAATCCCGTAGACACGTGGATAGTGGTTCAAGTCCAAATAAATGCTTGAGAAAATAGAACCTCATAACTAACAATGCAGCGATCACAAAAACTACGACTTGTATTAATTTTTGTTTACGGTCACATCTCTGCTCTGATGAAATTGGGCGTATGCCCTCTATTAAAAAGAATCTGTCTCATAATTAAAGGTATAGGCTATCACCGACTTCGACGCACACCCCCCCCCCCCATTTCTAGTATATTTCATTACTAATGTAAGTAGATTATTGTTCTGGTGTGTGTTTTGTTGTCCCTTTCTTGTTATGGCGGAACATGGAACAGTGTAATTAAGGTTTGCTAATCACTGGTAACGCACGTAATAACGCACACAAATCGTTATCAAAAAACACAACATAACATATGGCGAGGAAGAAACGGCACCGTCCACGTTCACATAATAAGGGTTAGATAGAACAAATCCTGAAGAGTATAAGTGATGAACAAACTTGAAGGATAGAGATGAGACAGGACCAAACAGAAAGTTGGCCTGAATATAACAAAATATCGAATTTTGGCCTGTTGGATTACAATTTTGCTGCAATTATTGCCTACTATCTTGATACAGATTTTTGGATAGAAACGTAGGTTTGTTATATCTTGTAGTTGACCTACGTACACTTTTATTTAACCCATTTCATATTTGTTTTAAAATTACTATATCTTAAGATCGATGAAAACATAGAACATATACGAGTAATTAGTTTTCTAGTCTGAGGGGGATCTCCCCGGTTAAGCCATTAGTCTTGTGCTCAAGAGATCTCAAGTCCGTACCTGGATGGTTATGTTTTGTTGACATGTGCATTTTGCGGGTATCCATGGGGATTTTTGCTTGCAGCTACGAAGTTACATGTTATTACTGGTACTCTTGGCAGGCGGCGTTGAGAGGAACATGACACATATGGGAGACAACCAGCTGAAGTTCAATGTGTCTGACCGTGTGAAGCAAATAAAGCGGCGACACAACGCAGTTCCCCATTATATGAACTGCATCCTTTTGAAAACCTATGAGTGACATTGTTCTACTAGAGATATACAGAGGGTCGAAACACATGCCAATCAGTCTTCTGATATGATGGGTGATATATATATATAAATATATATACACACACTGATGAGATACATTTGGAGAGTAACGAATGTAGAAAAAGACCACAAATTGCAATTTTTAACAGCCTTATTAACCTAAATCATGGAAATCTAGATATACAAAAAGACATTACGTGATCTTTTAAAACACCACAGAAAGAGTCGGCTGTTACAAAAAAATGTCAGGGATTTCACGTAAAATATTTGCGAAGACCTCTAAAATATTTCTCTGAGCTGATCTCAAACAAGCTGGTTATTGTTTGGTTTCGGTTGGTCACTATGCATATACTTGGAGTCGTCTTGGTTATTTTTGGCATGCGATTCCAAGTATATAAATAGTGACAATCCGAAATCCTAACAATAACCATTGAGGTCCTAATTAATTATGTTGGAAGGTCTTTATTGGAGACGGTCATGTCTCAAGTCTGATGAGTGTCTAAGCGCAGCTCACATGTGCAGGCCTTCTAGCTGAATGAATTTGGACTCCGTTCGTTACCTTTTTTATTACTGTTGAATTTTTAATTGGTCGCTATTTACATACTTGGATCCGCATGTCAAAAATAGACAATACCAACAAATAGATTTCGCGCAAATCGGAAACTAGTTCATGTTTACGTTTTAGTTGACAAGTCTCCTAAAATGCCAACTTTCGCAGTCTAAGCCTTGTATTCAGATGTCGATGAAGAGGTATGTTATTGTATTCAGAGGTCATCTCCAATATAACAAGTCGATGTACTAACCCATTTTGCATTACTGCGTAAGGCCATTACGACTATTGTTTTTTTTTTTTCGTTGGCTGGCGTAACAAAAAACTATTAAATGACCAATGAGAAACATGGCAATAGTCGGAGTAGTCGAGCGCAGTGACGCTGCACACAGGCTTACTGTATCGGATGTCACGTATATGCCTAGATACAACTTCCTAATGGGGAGATAAAGAATTGTGGTCGAAGAGGAACTTTCATTTTTTTTTTGTCGTGTGTGTATGCCTGCATGTATCTTCAGGGAGTTTGAGAATATATATTTTTGTTTCCGATAACTAGTTCGAGAATTGTTTTTTAAGCAACAACAGGACTTGTTGCGCAAGTGGAGATTGGGAGGTGTGTTAACATGTTATTTAGTCCTTCATGTGGTATAGTATCAATTTAGAAGGCTCCTCCTGTGTCCATGTGGGCAGACAGAACAGACTGTTGAACATATTCTGCAAGACTGTGATACAATACACCCAGGGCCGGCACTAACAATTGAGGGGCCCAATGCGAAACGGATTGCGCGGGGCCCAGTCTGGGTAGGGAAGAGGATAATAAAATAAATTATAATATTAATTTTATGGGCCTATGAACTGCGGGGCCCAATACGGCCGCATAGGTTGTAATGGCCTACGACCGGCCCTGACTAAACCAGTTGAAGAACACTGTCCCACAGAGATAGATATCCACAGAAAGCTGTATGGGAGCACTGAGGAGCTTTCAAATACAGAAGCATTTATTAAGAAAACCGGACTTGCTGTGTAGACATGTCAAACTGAGAAGAAGAAGCAGAAAAAGAAGGTTACTCTTCAATTAGCCAACACATCATACATACCAACATATATATGCGAATGTCATGATTTATATGGGGAAAGGGAGAGGGTTTGCTGAATCCTTCAAAGTTGGAAAGTTGGGTCGAAGTTGGGTGGTAATGTCACAGTTTGGAATTAATGTCACAGTTGGGAAATAATGTCACAGTAGAGAAGTAATGTCAAAGTATGTATACAGCGCATTGTTTTATAACATATTTCCGTATACCACTTTTCAAAATCCCAATTATATTTATTCTATATTATTTGTACTATTGAGGCATATATGGAATTTCTGTTACTACATACATATTTTGGGGTACGGACCAAGTTGTTATAACAGGAGTTCACTTTATTACTACTATTATTGCAAGAAGTAGAAAAAGAGGTTCACAGAGATATAAGTGGGAGGGAAACATAATGAGATGACAGGATACAATCTAGCAAAGTGCACCACCAAGGCACGAGATAGAAGATGGTGGAGGCCTACTGCTGCCAACCTTCAATGTGGAGACTGCACCTAATGATGATTGTCATTCATGATCATCATCATCAAGTGTCATCATTACATTGTACTTTAATTAATGTGCATAATTATATTGTAATTACTCTATGTTGCTGGAACCCACAAGGGCAGCCAAGAATAATAACATGTTTACCTGCCCATCCCCCCTCCCCTCGCACTGTAGTATCACAGTGACCCAGAAACCATGCTGCAGTTAGATGTGTCAGATCGAAAAGCACAGATATCGCAGCCAAACCGAAAACCATGACAACGAATTATGTTCGCTGTACTGCATCCTGTTAACTTACAGTTTTTAAATAAACACAATAAAGTAATAATACTCTGCTGTTGTATTAGTGCTAATTAACAAGATTGACAGCATGACTGCAATATTTACACCTTTGGACTCACAATATTGAACAACATCCATACTCAACCCTCCTTAGCAACCTTCTATAACATCCATGACAAGAGGCATTGTTACTATTCTTTCCGCATATTCTAACAACAGTATCCTAATACACTCTCCTCACATTTGATAACAGTATACAAATATATATATATACAAAAAAGAACATATAAACTAAATGTATTGATTAATTTCATCAGGGATGGGTAGAATATGGCCAGTGAACCAAATCTGCATCTCATCTTGACAGTCAAGCCATTTTTTTTCTGGTCCTCCAGGCTCATCTAAAAGTATGAAACATACTGGCACCCACACTAAACAAAACACTACTTGGAGCTCCAAAGGAACTAAAATATAATAATATGAATACTTTTCATGTAAAACTATGCAAATAGTGCTTATGTAAAACATAGGTAGTGTAGTCTTACTGTACAATGACTAACTTATACAGACTATCATGGTGCTGATATGAAAGAATACAAATGACAGTGCACAGGACATAATCATACAAATAACAGTACACAATCAACATTTTTACCAAAAGGCCTTTATCAAAATGACATAGACATTTACATTTTTTTTTTAATGAGTAGGAACGACACAACTAATGTCTCCCTAGAAATGTGGAAATGGACGGAAGGATAGGAACAGGAAATACATAAAAACGTAAATACATGTGGGAAAGAGACAAACAATGAGATGGCAGAACAAAATAAATAAAACGAGGACCACACCAACCGAGAATTACAAAAATGAATGGTCGGAATTATGTTCAGAAGGCTTGAGTGTACCAAGCTCCAAAATATACTGATCTTCAAGATCTTATGTAGATCTATCATCAGTGGTGCAGGACCTGAGAGACGTGCCCTGGATATCAAAAGCACAATGTTTTTTATATGTGAATATCTATGTCATCTTGATAAAGGCCTTCTGATTGAAACATCCATTACATATGGTCATTTGTATTTTTTAACGCCACTACCCAACAGTGATAGCCTGTATTAGTTAGCCGTCGCCAGTAAGACTACATTACCTGTGTTCTATGTAAGTACTAAAGGAACTAAAAGAACATCTACAAT
Source organism: Meghimatium bilineatum (assembly GCA_034231615.1). Lineage (NCBI taxonomy): Eukaryota > Metazoa > Mollusca > Gastropoda > Stylommatophora > Philomycidae > Meghimatium > Meghimatium bilineatum. The sequence continues at coordinate 23,316,791 of CM067312.1, forward strand.
TTTTGTTAATGTGGCCCCCTATACCATAGGAATAAAGTTCAACCCATTCCGATGACCCACACCTATAAATTAGACTGATAACAACAATTTATAACAACAAATATTTTGTCAAGCAATAAATATTATTTAAAATATTTACATATGATATATTGGGAATGTAAAGAAGGTACATATGAATTATATACTCTCAATGTGAGGGTAACAAGACCAACCATGGTCTATGTTCTTACCTCTCACATCCCCTCAACTCTACCCTTAACTAAGGTCTTCAACAAGGTGTCATGTCTTATAATGTCCAAAATACTTTATTTGTTTGATCTTTATTTCCTTTTTAATAGTTTTTTTTCCATATGAAGTGTTGTTAGAGCCTCTTTGTTCTCTTACCATGAAGTTCTCCTATAGTAGACATATATCCACACTTCAAAGTAAAAAGCATGATTATCTAGTTTTTTGTTCATTGTCCCTGTTTCTGAGCCACGTATTAATAATATTGACATTATTAGCAGATGTCATTTGTAGCATTTTATAACTCTCTTTTTAGTTTGTAGGCCATAATTAAAAATGTGTTTTGATGTAAATATTTTCCTCGTGTCATTGAAAGTACAGAAGCCTACTTTTCCTTTTAGCCATTCCTATTCTAATTTCTGTTTCACATCTGCATCACATCATTTGTGATTATATTATCTTTCCAAGAATGAGAATGATGCCCCTAGCACTTGTTTTTCTGCAATTTTGCTGATCATCATAGTTTTTGTATCATATGTTTATACCGGTAAGCCGTTTATACCTAGTTCATATTCTTTACGACCTACTTCATTTTTCGACCTGATCTAATGTCTATTAGTATAGTTGTCTTTGTCGTAGAGTTATAATAGATAGTATATGCAAGAATTCGTCAATTCGTAACACAACTATAACACTCAGAACTGGTTAAAATTTAACTTAGGCCTAAATATTGTAAATGACACAAACAGCTCTTGAATGCATTCACATACCACATTAACAAATTATACTATACCTTTCATTCCAAGTATAGGGCCTAAGTGTTTCTCCCATCTCTAATATAAAAATCCAGAATAATTCTACAACTACATGTCCAAACAAAAACCTTCTCGTTTCTATACACATTAATTAAGGGTGAACATTAACCGGAACTGCTCCATATCAGAACGGCTCAAAAGCGGTCAAGGAAAAATATAATTCAAAGACATTTCAACATTATATTTGCGGAGAAAGCACTCGTTGTTCATTATTGCTATATTTCTCTTGAATGAAATTGACATTGTTAACGTACTGAGTTGATTTGCATGACTTTTACCCAGTTTCGATAATTATTATATACATTACTTTCTAAAAGGCAATGATAAGGGAGACTATTATAGTTTTATTTGCAAGCAATGCTGATATAACATTATTGCCCTTTTTCTTATCCCTATCATCATTATCATCAGAAACGGACTTTAATCAACAATATAAGAAAAAGGCAATCTTCTTTTTTTGGCCACTTCATGAAACAGGCAGGTTTATAGAACATAGTCACAACATGCAAAATTGAAGGTAACAGAGACAGAGGGCGACAACGTGAGAAAATATTAGACAGTTTGACAACCTGGCACGGCAAGAAAACAACGACTTTGATACATAATACTGTGGACAGATAGCTGTGGAGAGTCATGATCGCCTACGCCAGCCGGCATGGCACCTGATGATGATCATCATTAAGTACCGTCTCCGCAACTACGGTTGGCTGTAGCGGACCTCCAGTATTCTCTGTCTCTTGCTTTGGTGGTGCACTCTGCTAGACTGTATCCCGTCATCTCATGATGTCTCCCTCCCACTTGTATCTGTCTACCTCTTTCTTGCCTTCACCCGATTCTACCATCGATTGAAGTCTTCAACAAAGTGGCATATCTTTTAATATGACCAAAATACTTTATTTGTTAGATCTTTATTTCCTTTAATAGTTTGTTGCTTTTTTTGCGGTGTTAGAACTTCATTATTCGCATTCTTCTCTTTCCGTGCAGTTCTCCCTATTCTTCTATATTGCTATTCGTCCATCATAGGTGATGATGACCATCCATTGCATCCCCTTTTGAAATTCAGTTATAGTTATGCCCTTAAAACTGTGGATTCCTTGAAGGCTAATAGGTACAGTAACCTTATTGTAAGCCTTATTCTGCCTGCAAATGCACTTGAACAGTTTGGTCATAGATTGGCCTTTTTTTAATGGTTTTTTTTTTATACCCGTGACTTTCTAGCTACTCTTCGCTATTAACTGCTGCATTTCTCCTATTTTCACAAGATGCTGTGCCTTTTTCTAAACTGTAGAATAACATGTAACTCTATTTTGTGCAAGTTCTTCCTATGTATCTTGGTCTATTTCAAAGGCTTCCATTGAAGTCTTTAACGAGTCTATGTAGCGCTTCTTTTGGCCACTTTGAGAACGCATTACCTTTTACATCTCACCATAGAGAAGTATCTTTTGCAGACGATGATCTGGCATACGTACCACATGACCTGCCCAACGAATCTGTGTCTGCATCAGAGTAGTGTCAATGTAGGTTATACTGTCAAGGACAGTGGCATTCGGAATCTTGTCTTGTCATCTGATGCTCATAACTTTTCTGAGACAAGTTGTGTAAAAGCGATTGAGTGTCCTCACATGACGTCTATACACAGTCGATGTTTCACCGGCGTATAACAGCACTGGAAGTACCACTGTGCTGTAAACTTTCAGCTTAGTCTGTATATTAATGCCATTTCTATGCCACACATTTGCGTACAATCTGCCAAACGTGCTTCTTACCTTAGAAATCCTTGTATACACTTAACATCAACGGTGGCATTTTGTGATAGTGTACTTACTACCTAGGTATGTGAATCTATTCACAACTTTCAGTGCTACACCATTTATTTTTACACATGGATCGTAATTCTTCTAAATACCCATCTCAAACGTATTTTGCCCATATTACCTAATAGTTTTAGCTATAGTCTGTCGTGTCCCATTGAAACGATATATAAACCTGTGTTTTACGTAAGTCTAATTGTTGCTACGTTTCACGCAGTTACCTTGTATTGATTGTCATATCTCAAACGTATCAATTCTGACTTCTAGTTGTTTGCTCATTGTCCATGTTACTGGGCGATTCATTACTATGGAATAGATGTAGCATTTTATAATTCTCATTCTAGTTATAGTTTGTAATGTGCTTAGATATAAATATTTTCTTCATGTCATTGACGGTACTTTTAGCCATTCCTATTCCCATATTAACTTCTGTTTCATCTACCATCAAATAGTGATATCACCAATGATAATGTATTATTGTGAATGATTAATAATACAAATAATAAATAGCACTATATTTTTTATTAATGTTTATGCACTTTATTAGTTATGTTAGTAATCATTGACAATAATACATTATCATTGGTGTTATCACTTATTACCACAGCAAGGAACGACCTGGCCACACACCCCCTCCCCCCAATAGTTGTTTTGGCTTAGTACATTGAGAGTTATCTTTATCCCCGACAACAGGTTGCCACCATGGGACATACCTTTAACTTGATAACTTATTATTGTTATTATTGCGACACTCTCCACATTGTCGGAATATTAACACTGTACATATAATATTAAATGTTTGTGTAGGCATAGGGGGACCTAAATAGTTTTCTGTTATACCTCGGAGGTTGTGGATAGCTGAATCAAACCTCTGATATATTTGATGGTTAGCTGAATCAAACCTCTGATATATTTGATGGTTAGCTGAATCAAACCTCTGATATATTTGATGGTTAGCTGAATCAAACCTCTGATATATTTGATGGTTAGCTGAATCAAACCTCTGATATATTTGATGGTTAGCTGAATCAAACCTCTGATATGTGTGATGGTTAGCTGAATCAAACCTCTGATATGTGTGATGGTTAGCTGAATCAAACCTCTGATATATTTGATGGTTAGCTGAATCAAACCTGTTATATTTGTGGTTAGCTGAATGAAACCTCTGATATATTTGATGGTTAGCTGAATCAAACCTGTTATATTTGATAGTTAAAAAGCTCTTAAATAACCAAATTGGATTCACCACCTCTCTTGAAAGCAACGTATCTCATCACAAAGGGTACAAATTGGATTCACCTCCGCTCTTGAAAGAAACGCAGCTCGCCACAAATGGTACAAATTGGATCCACCTCCGCTCTTGAAAGGATCTCATCTCACCACAAGGGGTACAAATCAAATGAACCGAGTCATTTATCATAAAAACCTGATGAATTTATTTTATGTAGGAGCTTATTATGTAGGCATGTGTATATGAAGGGCATAATTACCAAGCCCATAGATAAGAGGCGAGAGTTCAGGTGTTCAACCCTTTTCCCAGCAAATCAGAACATGACCAGCAAATAAAGGAATTTACACATGAAAACGCGCGAATAACTTTTTTTGATCTTTTAGATCAGGGAAGGGCAAACTTTTTGTGCAGAGGGCCACATTGAAAATTGTAAAGCTATTGGAGGGCCACATAATATTATGTATATTTCTGTTTAAAATACTCAGTAAGTAATCAATTAAATATTTTTATTGTAAAGAAAGGTAGTTTTACATAATGTAGATAACTTCTGAAATAAATTACATTTCTAACAGACTTACACTATAACAGTATATTTTCTAATATGGATAACAGGTTTTGCAAATATTTTAACAATATTTGAAAAATATTATGTTGCATACAGTTACAATATGGGTTCATATCAAGTTTTAATGAAGATTTTAAAAAACACCATACACATACAGTCACAACAGTTACAACTTTATTGATATTATTAATTTCTAATGAGATGTATGTAATTGCTTGTAAGATTTTATAATTCCTTTGAATTACTGAGAGCAATTTACAAGCGATGGAAGCAGAAGGAAAAATCGGACTCTCCTACCCCGAACCCTCTGCACTCCTGTATGCAATGCAATATAACTTTCCTGGCACGAATCGGACTCATCGGGCATCTACGAACTCACAAACCTAATTAGACAATCACAAATGTTTTCTTTTTCTATTTGTTCATCACATTTATTGTTTTTCATGCCATGCTCATTTTCGCTTGCAAAGGAGGAACATAATCACATCATCTTCTCAAAGCATTTCACATAGTTGGAGGTATCTTCTCAAAGCATTTCACATAGTTGGAGGTATCTTCTCAAAGCATTTCACATAGTTGGAGGTATCTGCTCAAAGCATTTCACATAGTTGGAGGTATCTTCTCAAAGCATTGCACACTGAAGATAGTTGGAGGTATTTTCTCAAAGCATTGCACACTGAAGTGAAATGAAGGTATTTACTCAAAGCATTGCACACTGAAGATAGTTGGAGGTATCTTTTGAAATCATTGCACACTGCAGATAGTTGAAGGTATCTTTTCAAAACATTGCACACAGCATTTAGTTGGAGGCATCTTCTCAAAGCATTGCACACTGCAGATAGTTGGCAGTATCTTCTCAAAGCATTGCACACTGCAGATAGTTGGCAGTATCTTCTCAAATCATTGCACACTGCAGATAGTTGGAGGTATCTTTTCAAATCATTGCACACTGCAGATAGTTGGAGGCATCTTTTCAAAGCATTGCACACCATTGAGAGTTGGAAGTATCTTCTCAAAGCCTAGTACACTATTGAGAGTTGGAGGCATCTTCTCAAAGCCCTGTAAACTAATGATGTTTGGAGTCTTCTGTGTATGCAATAAATCTCTGGAGAACAGCCCCCCCCCATCCCCCCCAACACAACCTATTGTACAAAAGGACACAAGAGCTCTATTACTCTTAACTACTTTGTGAGGCTCACAAATTTAACATCTGAGACTTTGAATCTGTATAGTTTTTTTATGGCTACCAGAATATTTATCAGAATGTTCCCCGTGCCATGATACTGCTATATAAAAAATTGGGAGCAGACAGTTGTGAAGGTTCTTGATCTTTTTTAACAATAAGCTTGACACAAGATGAAAAATAAGCAAGGTAAGCTGAGTTATGAGCCAGCATCATTCCACATAGTTTTCTCATAAGTGCTCAGCTGACTTGTAACGGGCTGCTCAGAAGTTGCCTGATTAGTTATCACATTTCTATTTCCTCAGTATTGATAGCTTCATTCCTCTACCTTCCTAAAGAATAAACCCTGGTACACTATTTCCTAGTGGCTAGGTGAACCACAGGTATATTTTCATTTCAAAGCACAAATAACAAGTGAACACAAAGTCTGTGTCGATGGTGTGTGATTTAACACTACACTACCAAACTTCCAGCAAAATAAGTGCATTTACTCAATAAGTAATAAAACATGAATAATTTAAACCTTTAATAGTCAATATATGATTATATAGCGCATGTTATATAAATACAAATTTTCAACAACAAATTTCAACCACAAGTGAAATAATACCTTCACATATTTTGGTAGTTAAATATCTGCATATGGAACAAAAATCAGTCGTAAAATCCATCACAGATGTAATAAAGCAAACCAGACTATATGATAGAGATCACACAAATCTAAAAAATACAAACATGTCTCTTTGTACACCAAAATAGCATTGCACGATCCAATTGTTATCCCAGCACTGTGTTATCAATATCAAACTAGGATTGCCCGTGTGTTGCCGGGCCCAAAAGGGGAGCAAAGAATAGCAACACTGTTTACCTTCCACGCATGTCGTAAAAGGCTACTAAGGAGGTTATGGGATGGAGTTGGCTGTCCAATCTCATATAGGGTCAGTGACCCAAAGCCATGCTGAAGTCAGATGTGTCAGGCCGAAAGGCGCAGATATCGCAGCAATGCTGTAAACCATGACACAACGCATTCCGTTCTCCGGACTACATCCTGCAGGAGATTAAGAAAGAACGCAGAAGAAGAAACTAGGATACTTGGAGGCATCTTCTGAAAACTTTGCACATTCTGAGAGGTTGGAGGCATCTTCTGAAAACTTTGCACACTGCAGATAGTTGGAGGCATAGGATACAGACATCAAATGACAAAAGGAAACTAAGTGCAACTGAAATGAATTGTCTACACAGAATGATATGGGTAACAAGAGATCAGATTATAAATGATGACATCATGATGCATTATTATTATTGTATTATTATTGTAACCAATTAATTATACTAAACACTAGGTTCCTTTTCCATTCTGAGACATTGAGTTATTCAGAAAAATAATATCCAGTCATATCAGCAGTTCTATTTCTGAATCAGAGATAGTTCAGTACTCACACTGAGAAAGACAGCAATTTGTCTCTATATATGACATCAACAGACTTAAACCAACAAAGCAAGGATTGACAGTCTCAACTTTGATGAAGACTTAAATTTATGTATATATTTGGGTTTAGGATTGGTGGGGGGGGGGGTGTTTGCCCTGATGTTGATGTTCACACTGGTCTCTCTCCCCAAGGGTCCTGTGTTCAAGTCACAAGTGAAGTCGTTTGTATTGAAAGTCACAAGTGAAGCCATTCAAGAAAACATAAGTGACTGTAAGATTAGTCTAGTAACCTAGTACCGTCAAAGAGGATCAATAAACCTGGAGGTCCCATTTGCAAGATCAGCATGTAAAATAAAAACATAGCAGTTCAGAAAATGAGAAGATTAGTCACAACAGTAAATGTGTGGATAAACATTTCATGAGCCTTCCTACAGTTTTCCTACAGAAAACAAACACAAGATTACTGACATGACATCAGAAACTCATTGCTACTGCGTTTGTGAGCTGCTGCTGAAATCTTCCTGTACTAAACAGAGATCATATTGCAAATGACTAATGACTGAAGTGCAAGATTTTGTCCTAATATTAATATTGGCATTCCATAAGTTAATTTAAGACAACATAAACAATGCAAATTTATGGATTGATTAGAAGGTTCTCTACTTTCCTTTTAAAAATTCTTGAGACTAACAGGAATTGAACCAGTCCGTTCAACGGCACCAAATCGCCTAGCAACTATTGAACACGCGTTCTTCAGTACTTGATTAACCGCATATAATAAAGTCAAGTACTGAAGAATGCGTGTTCAATAGTTGCTAGGTGATTTGGTGCCGTTGAACGGACTGGTTCAATTCCCGTTAGTCTCAAGAATTTAAAAACATTGTCCTCTGGCTTCCTACTTAAATTTACTTGTATAAAACAATTATTCGAAGCAAAATTGTATTGTCTATATATGTTATCCATGTTTACAAGAAGACCTATCGGCCCTTGTATAACTAAATACCGATATTATGTTATATGTTTGTTGTTACTGAGGATATTTCAAAACCTGTACGGGATGTTTGTTGTTGTTGTAATAGTCCTTGTCTCGATCTGTCCGTTCTGGTGACTTTGTGTGCACGGTTTGAATGGCTTGATGAAATCGCATCTTTTTTTGGAGATACGGTTAGTCAAGTACTGAAGAACGCGTGTTCAATAGTTGCTAGGCGATTTGGTGCCGTTGAACGGACTGGTTCAATTCCTGTTAGTCTCAAGAATTTTTAAAAATTGTCCTCTGGCTTCCTACTTAAATTTACTTGTACTTTCCTTTTGGCCTTCTAGTGTCATCCATCTGTGGCAATTTAGTTTGTCCCATTTTCAGATCTGCTTGCATAACCTGTTTCAAGTTCTACCTGTCTTTGGCATGCCCTTTTCAGTCTGCTTCATTTTCATCTTGAACCTTCAGATCATGTTTGCAGATATCTTTTTACTAAAAAAAAGGTCATCCCTTGGATGTCAGTTCTCAAGAAGTCATCCAGCAGTATTCGAAGTCACCAGATATAATTATTTAAACATATAGCTCAGTAATAAGAGAAACAAACATGTGTAGATAGGGTTTCATTGCCGACCAAAATGGCAATGTTCTACTGCCAGGTCATACGGGAACCAGATCTGATTCATTGGCAGGTAAAACTATAGGGAATGGCAGAGTTATAAGGAGAGACAGAGCTGGGTTAATTAGGGTTGTTATGGATATACTACAAAACAATAAAGAGGAAACTGAAAGAGACAATATGTCAATTCTTGTATGTGCTTAGAGAATGATAGAAATGGAGCAACCAGAGGAGAGAGGAGAAAGTGTGGCCACTCTTGAAAAATCAAAGGACCTTCAATCAAGAATTGAACATTGAGCTCACACACCCTTAGATTGCTTAGATAGCTGACAAAATTTATAGTAGAATACTTATGGGAATGCTCCCAGTGCCATGAAGCTAGCTCTAAATCAAGAATCACATTATGGTCAATTTGAATTTCAGCAATATCTTACAATATAAAGAAACAAAATTATAATAATTATAAATAAGAGCACAATTATAACATTTACATACAAATGCATTGCTTGTTTTAATGAGAGAAATTCAGTGAATAATAATAAATAGAACATTAAAGTATAGCAGCTTTACATGAGATAGCAACTGACTAAGTCAATATCTAGACCAAAAATGGTTTATTAAGTATGACTAGTTGTAAAAAAAGGCAAAAATAAATTAACAGACACACCCACACTTGAAGTCAATGAATAGTTTTAGTGAGAGACATCCCACAATCCCATGAATCAACTAAATTGTGACTAATAATTATTTTGGTAGATGATTGAATATATATATATATATAAAACAACAATTTTGAATATCTCAGGTCAATCATTTGCAGTATAAGAAATTACTCAGTTGGGATAATAAAAGCAAATGAAATTTTGTTAAAAGTTTACTGTCCAATTTTGATGGTCATCAAATTTCTGTTACTGAACTTTCTGTTACGCGACAATTGTCAAAACCACTATGATACATCAGAAATACAGCTGCTGTTGCAGTACTCTTACTAAAAATAGTTATCCCAGGAAAGTATGTTGTTCCAAAATGGTGGCAACCATGAAATATATCTAGAGACGTCATTCACGAGTATTAATCATGACAATATCAGAGTTTTCAAAATTGAGGTATTATATATAGAAAGCAATGTAAATCTAGGCCTAGAATTATAATAAATAGGATTTTGTACATGAAATAACTGTGGAGCTTTCAAATTCTATGTGCAGTCATTATGCCACATAGAAAGATTCAAGGCTCTCTTATGCGAGATCTATTTTATACAGATTTTTAAAGACAGTGATAACTGATAAGTACGCTCTGGATTGCTGGTCGGCAAAATGATTATCACTGGAAACACACAGGAAACCACACACAAATCAATGTTTCAACCAGAAGGTTTTTATCAAGAATACAAACACATGACAATTAAAGAACAGAACTGTGCATGTACACATCACCAAATTCAACAGTTGTTGAATTTCCATCACATAACCTTATGACCAATTTGACAATCATCGAAATGGTATGATACTTCAGACATACGGCAACCGTATGAGTAGTAATCATGAAGAAATCAAATTTTTGTAAAGTTGAGATTTTGTGATATACAGACAAAGTACCAGTAATGTAAATCCATGCACAGCATTATAATAAGTAGGATTTTGCTCTTGAAATAACTCTGAAGCTTTCAAATTCATTCAGAAAATGTAAACATTCATTACGATACATAGAAAGTTTCAAAGCTATCTCATGTGTGTTAGATTTTATATGGATTTATAAAGGCTGCGATGTCAATGTCTAAAACATTTTCAAACACCATTGGTAATTGGAGATAAGTATGCTGAGGATTGCTGGTCAGTAAAGTGATATACAGGCCTATTTTAGGATTGATGATGATAGTTCATTGAATCGTGCTCCTTCAATGATCAGACTCAATATCTATTTGAGAACCAGTATATCCACACATTATCTAAATATCTTGTTGTGCTATCAATTGTCTGCTTATTATTGTGTAATCTCCATCCTTCTGGTTGCTGATCCAGCGTTCCATGGGCTTATGCCCTTTGACCCATTTCATCCTTCTAGATTTTACTTTTCCATTTATCATTCATACTCCTCCAGAATGTATCTTAATTAACCCATTCAATCCCTTAGCGGCTGAAATTGTTGGCTATATATACATTACTGTAGCAGCCATTCTCGTTGCATTGACGCATGGTCATTTCGATTGATGTCTGTTACCAGTTCCATGCAAATAGACATGCTAAATTTAGCGCTGGCGTGATTACTGGTAATGGTGGTTTCCAGTGTTAATTTCTAAATGTTTCTATCAGCTGTCACTTCTGAACTGGGCAAAGTTTATTCAAAACTTTATTATGTATTCTACGATGTTTTGTCAAAACTTGGTAAAAATTGACCTATTTATGATTTAGATGATGGTGATTTGAAATTTTCAAATGGAATTCTAGAGAACATGAATGAATCAGACACTGATGAGGTAGTAGTTCAGTAATTAGTAGACCTAGTTGAAACTAGCGGCGATATGTAGTATAGGCCTAATTGATGATGTGCGCCTTGTGCACCATAGACCAAGCAATGATTGCAAATACCGGTAGTCAACCCAGCTGATCTATGTCAATATTGATTAATTTCTTGAGAAATCTTGTCCTGAAAATGACATTGATCGAGATTACTCTGCTGTTGAGAATATACCTAGTTTTCACTATTTCTAGGTGAGTCAATATTTGGGGGTAAACGCAAAACAAATGTTATGTATACAGGTATCAAAATTTTCATAAAAACAAGATCCGTTTTGGAACCCTATTTCACCAGATATCTAGAGCTTTCTTTATGTAAACTAGGCCTATATGTTTGGAGTTGTTAATAATTATAGACTTGTTATCATGCTGTGCAAGGGAGACTGCTTTGCAGCTTTCATTTGAACATTTATCAGCAAACAAATTGGCACAAGTAAATGAAGCAGACAAGAAACTGGTGCTAATTTTTTTTCCTCTCACTTGTTACATAACATGTTAAGCTCACAACGATATGTTCACAGATCAGAAATGTCATGATATGTTCACAGATCAGAAATGTCATTTATCTGTTAATTGGACTTTGAGTCATAAAAATTGATTGCAAAATGTATTTTATAAACATTTTCTTGCACAATGACTTCCGATTTGTGCAGAGTTATTCCCCTTGACCTGAGAATAAAACCCAGAGTTTTTCCTGAATGACTGGGATTGAAAGAGTTATCTCTGATCATGGACAGTGATGTAATCTACTCTTCATGTGTTATGTTGTATTCCTAATAAGGGACTTTTAGTTTAAACATTGCTTTGTGTGTTTCAAGTAAAACATCACATATGAAAAATCTATGGCAAGTCACAAGTGGCAAACAATAACAAATTTACAACTATTAAGAAGCTACCGGTAGATCTTTCCAGTGGGAACATATGGTTGTGAGATGTGGGAAATGACATCTACAATGGATCTTCCAGGGTCTTGTTGTTTACCCATTTGATTCCTAGCTGTTTTTGGTCTGTGCATTTCCTCATCACCCAGTCAATCGCAATGCACAACGGTACTGGGGACAAAACATCCTTGTTTTACTCCCGTTGTTACTGAGATCCAGTTGGAAAAGCCCCTTTCTGTTCTTACACAGCAAGCAGTATCAGAGTAAAAAGCTTTTATGATATTGATGTATTTTGTCATATGCTGTAAAGCGTAAGGATTTTCCAGAGAGATGGTCTGTGAAGTCTTTCTGTGGATTCTTCTATTATTGTTCTTAAGGTGTAGATGTGATTTATTGTTGAGCGGTTAGATCTGAAGCCCGCTTGTTCTTCTATGAGAGCCTCATCGATGAAATTTCTTAGTCTCTGTAGTAATATACTGAGAAAGACTTTACCAGGGGTGGATAGTAGTGTGATACCTCACCAATTTTTGCAGTCAGACAAATCTTTCTTTTGCTACTATTGTTACCTATTCTTCTTCTTCAGCGCTCAGTGGTCCAACACATTCATCTTTGGCAGGATTACCTATTCAAGTTCATACTTGCATTTTCCTTGGGTTTCCTGAGTGTTATATCACTACTGACACTCCAAAGGTGATCTTCACTTCCCATATCCTAGCTTGTACACGTGAAGAAATAATTGTATCAGTATCATCATGTCTCAAAAATCAAATATTTCTATCTGCAGCTTGTTAAAATGATATGGCTTCAGTTTGTTCTAACCTGTATGGAGTCTGTCACTGTTTGACATGAGACATAACTAAAGTTGACTAATTAAGTACAAAACTGTACAGTGATATACAAAGGGGTATCAAGATGCTGAGAAGAACACAAGTTGTAGTGGTCATAGCTGGCTGTTAACACTAGGACCTGGAAACAACAACAGCCAAGGTCCAACTTCCAGTCTGAAGAGTTATTCTGAAAAGCTGGTTTGAACTGGACAACCAATTGAGATAGAAATCTGTACAAATGACCTACAACATCCTAAAACCTTACAAAAAGAGAAAAATCATAACAGATCAGATATAATAAATTTTCTCATGAATTTTTCCCTTTAAATGCTCTTTAAGATTATATTGAAGATACATCTTTACCCTTTTTTTTAAACTTGATTATTTTCAAGTTTGTACCAAACTTTTTCAGATTTAGTATTACTTTACTACATTTCTTTTTATTATATTACTTGACAACTCAATTTTGATAGAAAATATATGTAGATTATATCATTCAAAAGGGATTTGGTTGCAGAATATGAATATATAAGTAGATTAATGATATTTATTTATTTCACAAGGTTAGAGTATAGATTTAGTCAAATAAAAAATTAAAATGTTAATTTATTAGCTTACATTTTTTTATCACCTAAATCTATCCATGGTTATAAATGATCATCTCAATTTCTCTTGAATGTTTACACAAGAGTACCGAATTGTCTTTACTAAATACTTTATTTTATGGATTTATGTCTATAAGTGATCTAGTTATGTAAATTTTTCTGAATGACATCAGAGGAAATTAAAATATGGAAAAAAATGCACATTGAGTAATAACAATAACTTTTACCACACTAACATGTGAATAACTGTGGTCAAAATTATAGTGAGGGTATTCTACGTTTGGGTTAAGATAAAAATCTAGCTTTAGCGAACCCCAAAATATAAATGATAAATTTATGAACAGTGAAAATCAACATTGATATATAAGTGATTGGTCCTGAAAGATTTAATATCATCATTACAAATTTTACAATATGGTAGGTAGATCCTACCTCAGAATACATTTACTGTGCAACAAGAGAGAGTTTACTGTGAAAGTTTATGAAAGGTTACATCAATGATGCATGAGTTATACTTTCAAATATGTCAGAAAGTTTATACCAGTGATGCAAGGATTATATTTTCAAATATGTCCGAAAAGGTTACACCTGTGATGCAAGTATTATATTTTCAAATATGTCAGATAAGTTTGTGCTGTAAGAAAAAACCTTACAGGCTGACAGGTAAGAAACAGATTAGTTTGACCAAGAAGTAATCATCACAGACTGAAGGCTATCCAGTATCCAAATATGCTATGCTGAAGTTTGAGGTAAAATAAAAGGCACAGTTGTCACAACCAAACTGAAAACTCTGTCAATTTCTAACGATTCTAAGGATCAATACAGCCCTGCTATCAGCAACAGTCTGAAAATTAGTACAGAAGAATATTATAAAGTACTGCAGCAACTTGTACCATAAAGAAAAATAATTGAATATGAACTATAGAGTAATATTATTAATATATTAACAATCAATATAAAGTATATACTTGTGACTTGTGACTATCATTAAATAAAATCTGCATAACATTCCACAAGAATCTCATACAAAGTAAACAAAAACCATACAATATTTTCCCCAAACAATAATAAATATCAATTTTATAAAGAGTAAAAAAAAAGTAAATTATTAAATGACATACTATTAATTTATTTCAGTTTGAAAATGATTTTAAAATGATAAAATTTTCATTTAGGCAAGACAATCACTTTGTCATTGCTAACATTTCAAACTAAATATGTCATGAAATATATTAACTTGCAGTAAAAAGCTACGTCTATTTTATAACAACATTAAGAATAGGCTAAAGTTCTAGGTCTAGAACTATTCTAGATAAATAGTACAAATATAGAAATATGTTCTTTTCAAATCATTTCAATGATAAATCTAGAATTATGCTAAATAAATAGGACAAATAGAAGTGTGTTCTTGTCATATGGTTTCAATTGGAAATCCAGAAATATTTTAAGTTGTAAAGAATAAAAAATATTATTTTTTTAAAAATATGTTCTCATACTCCCACTGAATCTCTCTTGCAGGAGGACAATAGTACCACTAGATTTTCAGCAGGATCTAGTCAAAACAAAAAAAATATGTTGTGATATTATTTGTGTAAATGGCCAGACACATCCAGGGGTATCTAATACATTTAAAATTTCCCAATTCTCATGAATGGTGGATATCTTTAGCTATATTTCTAGTGGGCCAGCCTGTGCATCGCAACCTGTTCATCAGCATTGCTCACTGACCTCTTTCATCAATCTGAATTTTTCCATGGTCAACAATGCTTGACCTATTTTCTACTATCTTGCATCACTATCAGCCTGACCACAGATACCCACTAGGACCACAGATACCCCAAAATTTATAATTGTTTCTATAATTATTTCATAGACAATATTCAAAATAGGTTATAGTTTTACATTTAGAAATTTTTTAGATATATATATAACAAATTTTAAATTTAGTCTATATAAAAGATAATATGATTGTAATTTACAAAGAATATTGACAATATTCAAAATAGACTGCTATTTTATATCTAAAAGTATATGGATAAACAGTTCTCTAGAAGATGTGGGAGGTTTATAGCTCCCAGACATTATGGCACCCTGTTGAGGGATCAAGAAGATATAATGAACAATGGTGGGAAGAGGCACACATTGAGGGAGTCACATAAAGGTGAATATCTGAAATCATATGGACAAGATAAATTATATCAAAATGTGTCATTTTACAAGAAAATACACTTCAGCTAGCACAGAAAGGTCTTCAAACAGAGCTTAAGTGCTCTTTTAAGTGCCTTGGGGCCACAGAAACATATTTCAACTAAAAATGTATCAAAGACAAAATTAGATTGAGAACTACTGAGGGTTAGAACAAATAGAGAATCCCGATATTTTCAAATAGTTCATTTACAAATATAAATCTAGAAATATCTATGTTGATATATAATTCATAAATGGGTTTCAGAAGAAACAGAGGATGTACTGATGCAATATTTATTCTGAAACAGTTGGCATAGAAGTCAATAGAATACAACCAAAATTTATACATATCTTTCATAGGTCAAGAGAAAGCATTTGACCGATTAAACAGAGAAAAACTATGGGAAACATTAAAAATGTATGGAGTTTGCAAACATTTAATTAACGTTTGTAGAAGTCTCTATAACAACAGCAGTTGCACTGTAAGAACAGCAGCAGGCTACACAGAGGACTTTGTGATTAGCACAGGAGTAAAGCAGGGATGTGTATTGTCCCCACTACTTTTTATTACATACATGGACCATATGAACAAAACAGCAAATTCTAATGAAACAAATGAACTGCTTTTTTGCAGATGACCAGGTTTTATTTCACAACAGCATTAAAAACCTGCAAGACCACCTAAACATAATAGACACAACAGGCAAGCAATTTAGAATGAAAATAAACATAGACAAAACAGAAGTACCGGTAATGAATATTGCAAGAGAAAAGGAGAACATCAACATACAGATAAACAATAAACAACTAAAACAAGTAGATGAATTCAAATATCTGGGCAGCACATTGAGATAAGACGGCAGACAAGAGGCGGAGATAAACACAAGATGTAATAAGGCCTGTCAGGTCATTGGTCAATTAACACCTTTACTAAGAAACAAAGATATTACACTAGAAACAAAGAAAGTGCTTTTCAACACCATTTTCTTACCAACATTGTGTTATCAGTGTCAAACTTGGACATTAGATTCTAGAACAATACATAAGATTAACACCACTGAAATGAAATGTGTGAGACGTATGATTGGAGTTAGCTTGAGAGACAAAATCAGGAATGAAACACTAAGGAAACAATTAGGGAAATTGGAATGTCATTTGGAAAGCACATACATAGACGAATCGACATATCACTAGCGCAATCAGTACAATACGGGGAGATGAGCCCACATAATTTAGTGGAATGAAATAAGGGCAGATAAGCAGTATTAACATAAAAATTACATTTGTTATTTTTCTTTATAAGTACTATAAAAAGTTGGAATGTGGGCTCATCTCCCTATATTGTATCAAGATGACAAACAAAAATAACAAATAAACATAAACATGGTAGATGCAGATGTATCCTACAAAAGTAAATAAATAACAATGAGGAGCCTCAAAGTAACTAATTATAAGAAACATACTTAGATAGGCAATGTCAGTGGTTAGTAGAATTAATTCCAACATACAATTGAAAATTAGTTAACCTTTAGCACCCTGTGTTTACAATCCGGGCGGTGCTTTCCGCCAGAATTGTGTCATGTTGTGATTTCGGAAGGCGTCTTCCACCGCCCAATTCAGTAAACCAAAAACCAAACGAAAAAATCAAGATCGGTAGCTTTTTGAGAAGAAAATTTGTCACCATTTTGTTATAATGGCTGATTGGCGGGGAAAACTATATCAAGTAAATTTACATGGAAATTTGAGCAATTTGTAGTCTTCTGCATTGTGGCGAAGTGACAAGGCAGTGAATCGTGTTTATTACACTATTTGTTAATAGTATATTCAGTGAAATCATTGTTTAAACAGATGGAAATGTGCAAAAGTTGAGAAGTAAGTTCTTCATATGTGATTATTAAATTTTGCCACAGTGTTTCCATTATGTAAAATATATAATAGTCAACAGATTTCACAGCTTACGATCGATCAAAAATATGGTAGGCCTAGATCAAGATAGGTCTAAATCCTTCTTTATCACTTTCTCACACGTCTCATATCACACACACACAAACAAAACTTACATCAATATATGCAGAATTTAATTCTTTATTTATATGTGCAAATATTATTTAAATATCTGTAACAATGAAAAAGTTATTGTGATTTCAAAACAGCCACCGACTATTGCATAACAATTCTGAAAACCAATTCCGCGGCATTCAGCGGTAGGAGAGAAATTGCATAATTGTAAACACAGCATGCCTAAGGTTAATAGACAGGAGTTTACAGCAAATATAAAACAAAATTTCATTTTTGAATTGAATTCTCTCTTAAACTATCCATAACAGCAATTGATATCATGAAATTTAATGAAAACACATTTACAAAAACAATGCAAAAACAATACAGGGATACATCACAACCACGATGACAAAAAACCCATGGCAAATTGTCAGAAAGCGATCAATTTTTTCTATATAGAAAAACTGAAACATAATAGTGAATAGCCTTTATATATTTTCAGAATAGAGATACATGTAAATGAATGATCTTTATAAAGATTATTCTCAAGGCAAGTGATAAACCAAACTGTTAGAGTGTACCATCAAGGCAACTGATAGACTATGCAAACAGTTAATGGTTATTCTCAAGGCAAGTGATAAACCAAGCAAACTGCAAGAGTATATATTCAAGACAAGTTATAAACAAGGCAAATTTCTAGTGTCAAGACTAGTTATAAACCATGCAAACTGTTAAGAGTGCATCATCAAGTGATGGACTAAGGCCTAATGTTAGAAAAAAATGATCAAGGCAAGTGATGGACTAAGCAAATGATTAGAATATACCATCAAGGGCAAGTCATAAACCAGGCACACTGTTAGAATGTATCATCAAGGCAAGTCATAAACCAAGCACACTGTTAGAATGTATCATCAAAGCAAGTTATCAACCAGGCACACTGTTGGAATATATCATCA
The DNA here is from genome assembly GCA_034231615.1 of Meghimatium bilineatum. Lineage (NCBI taxonomy): Eukaryota > Metazoa > Mollusca > Gastropoda > Stylommatophora > Philomycidae > Meghimatium > Meghimatium bilineatum. The sequence continues at coordinate 23,335,615 of CM067312.1, forward strand.
GGGCAGGTGATAAACTAGGCACACTGTTGGAATGTATCACCAAGGCAAGTCATAAACCAGGCACACTGTTAGAATATATCATCAAGGCAAATGATAAACCAGGCAAACTGTTAGAATGTATCATTAGGGCAGTGATAACCCAGGCACGCTGTTAGAATGTATCACGAAAGCAAATGATAAACCAGGCAAACTGTTAGAATGTATCATCAGGGTAGGTGATAAATCAGGCAAATTGTGCTAGTGTATTATCATGACAAGTAATTAAAGAAAAGATAAAACTGCAGAAAACAGCTATATTATGTAGCCATCTGGTTCTACTGAAAAGTTGATAGCAGTGTACTGGATTGTCCCTGTGAAATCACATGCACAAAGCTTACAGGAATTCACGTAATGCAGAAGTGATGTAGTTATAACTCTCTTTGATGTTCCACCAGGATTTTTCTTCTTAGTGTCCTGATGGTTCAGTCCACTCCTGGTAGATAAAACTCTGTATCTATAAATTAGTATCTCATAACAAGAATTTAAATTAGAGTATGTTTTGTTTTCATAAGAGTTATAAACAAAATAAACATATTTTGTGTTTGTTTCAAAATGTACAATTTATGTGACAGCCAAGTAAACCAGCCTGGTCACTTCTAATCCAATTTATTTCAACGAATTTGGATTAATGGTAGATGTATAAATATGTTAATAATATATTAACAAGAGGAATAAAACATAAGAGATAAATGGGAGACAGTTAATGTTGAGAAGTGGATTTAACACAATGGTTAATTTCATGATTGAGGCCCATTAACTGCCTGCAATAGTTGCTACGCATTCTTGCAATAACAGAAAACAGTATTTGATTTACGGTTATCCATCCGGGAAAAACCAGAAACTAGACTTGCAATAATTGATTTCTCCTGTAAATTTTGTCAAAAAATCTGGTAATCCAGAATGGCATTTTAATTTGTAGTCATCTGTTCCAACCAGGGCAAATCAAGATGAAATGGAAGCCATTTTCAATGAATTTCTTATATATTATTATAATGATAAGAAATTCTTGGCAGTTACATTTGTTTTTACAGACAACATTATGAACACGTTAGTTTCGTTATGAAATGGCATCAGAAATAGAACAGACCTAAGAATTTAGTCACAGTATATTCTGTATTGAATATATCGAAATTGTAGGACCATTATGCCTTGACATGGCAGATATAATTAGTGAGATCTATGTGTTTGATTTGTTTTCACAGACAATGTTATGAGCACATTAGTTTGGTTATAAAATAAGATAAGAAGTAGAATAGGCCTAGGCGTTTGTGACATTATGTCCAGCATTGAATATATCGGACAAGAAAAGGTGAGTCATTTACGAGGCGTGTTCAAATGAAAACGGGACTTGTTACACCACGCGTGATAGAGCGCACTGATATTGATGACATTTTGCACTAGTAATGAGTATCCAATAATTTACATACGGTCACGTGTTCATCTTCCCAGCATGCATATGTGCTGCAGAAGACTGTTAACAATATGGCGGGTGTGATTCCGAACCCGTCCAAAGTGAATCAGCGTGCTGTGATCCAGTTTCTTTCATTTGAAGGATGTCAAGCAGTAGACATTCATCGGAGAATGAAGGCAGCATATGGTGACAAATGTTTGTCGAGGACCAGAGTGATGGAGTGGGTGCGTATGTTTAAAGACGGACGTGAGTTAACGGCAGATCTTGCACGGCCAGGTCAGGCGCATATTGTTGCAACAGAAGAAGCCATAGCCGTGCTTGATAAAGCAGTACTGACTGACCGTCGTCGGAGCATTCGTTCGCTTGCAGAAGAATTCCATATGTCAATTGGGACAGCCCACATGGTTGTTCGGAAGAAATTGAACTATCGGAAGGTGTGTTCACAGTGGGAAGTTCTTCATCACCCAGCCTATAGTCCCGATTTATCCCCGTGTGATTTCCATTTGTTCGGACCGTTGAAGAAAGCACTAAAGGGACAGCGATTCAACAGCGACGCAGACGTGAAGACAGCGGTGACCACATGGTTCAGAGAACAGCCACGCAACTTTTTCTCGGATGGCATTCGATGTCTACCTAAACAGTGGGATGCTTGCCTAAATGCATACGGAGATTTTTTCTGATGAACCCAGGTGCATTCTTATTCACAAGTGGTTGCTTTGTTCAATTCCGTTGAAAATATTAAATTGCGTATGATACTTTTTAAATAAATCCACAAGTCCCGTTTTCATTTGAACACGCCTCGTATATGTTTGTGTTATTTTTATTCACATTTTTTTTTATCTTCACCATTTTATCACACACAAAAAAAACCAGTACATTACTACATTCAGTAACCATTCTTTTTATTTAAATTATAAAAGTTATACAGAAATCTCCAAAAACCAAAGAATTTATTGCATTTTCATGTGCCAAAAATATACAAAATGTCAAAAAATAATTCAGCTGTAAGGAAAAATGTACACCATTTTTTATGGCTTGCTAAAGGTAAAGGATGCTCTGCATTCCTCATGATTCTGGGCAAGCACACCTACCTCAATCAGCAAAAGACATGTTCAAATGAAAACCAAAAAACATACACCAAAATATGTTATTTATTTGATTTTTGTATTCTTTAGTATTTCCATTTTTATATTCCTAGTTTTCCAACGACTTTCTTATTTGATTGCTTCTCATTCTGTAAAAGTTGTACTATTCTATATATCCACATCTAAAAGGCATTAATTCTCTCTCTTTCAAATTCTAGTACATTCTTGGCAATCCATCCAACTTTTTATAAAATCTGCAATGATCTTAAATTTTGTGCCACCTCTGACTGCCGGCTGAGTCCTAGATACAAAATGACTAACGTAATCTTGAGTTAAAGATGTAGTAAGTCTGTTACAGCTGTGAGGACTGCTGCATGATGCAGATATGGGCATGCCACTCAATGAGAACCCAATCCTAATAAATCCATAAAATCCTATTAAATTAAATATCAAGACCTCCAACCATTGATGGGTAATTATAGTCAAGGGAAATAAACATGGAAGAAAATTTCCTACACTTTGACATTTATTTTGTTTCGCTTTCCGCAAATAATGTATGCCTGTTTACAGAGATTGAATAAAATTCTTCTTTTTATTGGCCATGTTTCTGAACCATGTGTTGCTGAAATGTCCATAGCACTAATGATCCATTATTAGCTTATTTTGTTGTTTTTTTCATTTGATGTTACTCACTTCCTTGTGCCATTGAAAGATTTTACAAAACATCTTATATAACCACCAAATGATAGTTGTAATTCACTGACCTTTGCATACAAATGTTTAAACTTTAATACATGAAAAAAAAAAAAAATTAATAAATAACATACACAAACATAAATAAAATTAATACTGCCATTAACTCTTAACAATTATGTGCCACTGAGCAGTACAAACAAGAATGGAAGAATAATCTCAACATTGAAACTGTTGACATCTGAATATGCACAATCATATGTACATGTTATATATCAGTTTAATCTACAGATATTGAGTTTTCATTCTATGTTTATGTGAAGTCCCATAATTGAAGTACTTGTAAGTTAATAATCCAATTACTTTAATTCTTTCACAAAAAAGAATAAAAATTTACAAAATTCTCAAACACAAAAAAGGAAAAGAAAATATTTCAGTTATCCTGAAATAAATTTCATTTGCCAAAAGCCATACCTATATGTATAAAATATTTAAAACAATCAACAAAAAAGCAATTTCTATGTACAATTATTGTTTCACAGGATCTTCTTGTTTTCATAACATGACCTTTTGTAACTGATGACTGGTAAAATAAACAAAACTATGTTGTACACAAGTCCAGAACAATGTGGCTTTGTAGAAAGCAAAAGTACCAACAATGCTAAATATATTTTGAGAACACTAATAGGGAGGTCTATAGAGGTAAAAACAGATCTGTACCTCTGTTTTATAAACTACACAAACCATTTAATAAAGTTAAACATAGTGAAGTTATACAAATGCTAGAGAATTTAACCATCGACAATAAGGATTTAAGAATCATCAAGAACATGTACTGGCAACAAACAGCAGCAATAAGAGTAAGAAATCACTTTGGCCCTTTTCAACAAATAAAACAATGAGTTAGACAGGGATGTGTACATTCACCAGAACCTATTCTCTTTATACAATGAAAACATAATGCGTGCAATAGGTAATATCCCAGGAATATCAGTGGGTGGACTAACATAAATAATTTGTTAATAATTAATTAACAAATATATCATATTCTTAATTAATAATATAAGAAAATGACAATCTTCATTTTTTGGCCACTTCATGAGATGGAGATTTGAAGAATATAGTCACAACAGGCAAGATTGAAGGCAACAGAGACAGATGGCGACAATGTGACAAAATATTAGACAGTTTGACAACCTGGCATAGCAATCAAACAATAACGACCTTGGTACATAATGCTGGAGATAGAGAGCTGTGGAAAGTCATGATCGCCTACACTAGCCAGGATGGCACCTGATGATGATGATGTTGTACAATTGCAACTCATACTGACTAAACTGGACAAGTTTCATGACCATATCATAGACTAAACCAAACTTAGAACTCTTAGACTCTGCTTACCAAGGTCAATTTTGTCTATTCTCTATTGTCTTTCCCCAGGTGGTTTTGTTATTCACTCTTGCCGTTTAGCATAGGGGTGATTGGAGCTCGAGCTTGTGTTCCAAGGTCAGATGTGTTGCCTCGGCTGTGCTATGACCATGTTTCCTCAAAATGCCCCTGACTTTTTCTATTCATCTTTTTTTGTGGTCTTCCTCTGGCTTTGTACCCTGATCTCATTTGGCTATATGTCTGTACAGGCAACTTGTCATAATACATTATGTGACCAAACCACTTGATCTGCGGCCTCTCTAGGTGTTATACCTATTCTTTCCCTGATGTCTTCATTTCGTAATCTATCTAGCCTGGTGACCCCTGCAGTGTTCTGCAAGCATTTCATCTCACATGTCATTATCTTTCTGTAATATGAAGATGAGAGAGATCAGGTTTGGCACTGGTAACACAGTGTTGGTAGGAATATACTGTAAATAATTTATCTTTTAACTTTTATCTCAATCTTGGGATGAAGAAGTAGTAGTGATGGTATGTTACTGCATTTGCCTTTTGAAATCTGGTCTCTATCTCTCTATCAAGGCTTCCATTTTCTGTGAAAATACTACCGAGATATTTGAACTCCGATACTTGTTTTACTCCTATGTTATCTATCTGTTTATTTAGTGGACTCAACGTTCTGCATATTTTCATAGTTTCCGTCTTTTGTGTAGTGATCTTCATGTTGTATTTTCTACATGTTGCAGATAGTGAGTTAACATGATTTTGTAGTTGTTCTTCATTTTTGTATGTGATGCTCTGGTCATCTACAAAAAGCAATTAATTGTTTAGTTGCTCTGAGTTATCTTGTTCTGAGTTGGTGGTGTTGCCCTCTGTACTCTTGGCCTCTGTTATTATTCTATGTATATATTGAAAAGCAAGTGTCAGAGTATGCAACCCTGATGAACTCCTGTTTTTGTCTCATATGTGAATGTAATACCATCTGATGTTCTTACCACACATTGGCAGTTTTTATACAAAGCTCTTATATTTTCTAAGAATTGTCCTTTGATACAATGCATTTCCAGAGTTTCCCATAGTACTTCTCTGTTGATAATATCAAACGCTTTCTCTTGATCTATAAATATTGCATTTAGTTCATTGTTGCATTCTTTTGCTCACTCACTCATTTGCCTCAATTTGAACAAGGAGTCTGTGCAACTAACCTGTCTTCTGAAGCCAAATTGAGAGGCGCTCATTTATGGTTCAACGATGTATCTTGCACGTTGTTCTATTATCTTTGATAGATTTTTCCGGTATGGCTTAACAGCGAGATACCTCAGTATATTTCACAATCTCTTTTTTATGCTCTTGTTTTTCCACAGTGGCACAATTACTGAGTTTACCAGTCCTCTGGAACTTTCCTTTCTTTCCACACTATTGTAAATATTCTTTGCAGCCATTTCACCCTAATTTATTTACATGCTTTAATGGCTTCGTTGGGTGCCAGGTGATTTCGTTGGGTGCATCTGTGCAAGGTGATTTATTATTTGGACTGTTCTTAATAGCCATTTCTATTTCTTGGCTTAATATTTCTGGCTCTGCGATGTCTTGGTCTTTTCCCTGATAAGTATGTTGCATCATAATGTTAGAATTATAAGTTCTTGGGAGTATTCTTTCCACCTATTCTTTCTATCGTTTCCATTAAGTAGAGGTATTCCATCTCTGCTATTTATTATTGCAGTGAACATCAAAATTATACATTATATATTATTATCTGATATAAGTGTATTATCAGGCTCAATTCAAGATGCGAAAGCAAATAAAAGGAAAAATATATATTTGGAATACTGTGCACTAAATATTCTAATTGCTGAAATATTAACATCTCAAAGGTTGGAATCATGCTTGCTGATCCAGCAGTCCATGGGCTCCTGCCCTCTGACCCAAGTTAGAATCATAAAATTAACTATTAGTAACTGAATAGTTTACAGTAGATTTAAATGAACAAAGTAGACAATCTGATCTCGAGAAAGAGTCATTTTTATATCTCAATATTATCTGTTAACCCAGCCCTCACATTTCCAGCATGGCTGGTTTATCTGGAGATTTATCTCTTTCTGAGCTGAAGAAGACAGTGGACTTCACCCTGGATTTGACAATCTAGTATGAGCACAGAACTACATGTGGATACTTTAATCATAAACAACTTATTATGTGCAATTTTGGAAACCACAAAGACATTTCCCACCACAAACCAAAATTCTTTGTAGACTTCAGTTAACATAATAAAATCAAATATAATTGTATATATTTTTACTTAGTTCATTTTTACTGTCATAATTAAAACATTAATACAGAAATACTTTAAGTGTATACGTATTATATTGTCTAGCAATATGTTGACAACAATACACACACACATATATATTAATGTTATCTATACGTATTACAACTTTGCTCATTTTGCCCCCTCAAAACAGAAAGCCAAACAGCCCATACAGCAAACACAAAAGCAGGACATGGCTATGATAATGTAAACAGATGTGGTAATCCAGAAAGCAAACCAGTAAAGACTGTATTCACAGTAATTTGGCATGTTTGGGTAGTCTGACTGGAACTCGCCTTTGGTACGATAGATATACACACACCCTGCATAAGAAAGTCATTACAATTCAATGTTACAAGCTACATACACTTTCTATATAAATTAGTGGTGGGTAATCTATAGGCTGTAGATCAAAATTGACTTACCAAGCAAATTTGACAGGCCTTAATGATTTATTTAAAACTACTATACACTCTGATCCACTTAGTTTGCACAATAACAAAACACACACACAATCACTTGCACAAAGAGACAAACAACTTTTTAAAAAAAGAAACAAAAAATGAAAGTAACACTGAGCTGAATGACAAAAAATAAATTGTTGTGGCAAATCACACAAGTTGAATACATGTTTTGAATTAACTTAAACAGGAAAAGACTATTTCAACAACATTAATGGTTAAAAAAAAACACCAAAAACTGGTCAGCAATTCTGAAGATTAAAAGAGTAATGCTGCCTTATTTGAAACATTAGTTTCAATCTGCAATATACCAGAATGTGCAATCAAATTTATGAAAAGTTTTCAGTGGATGAGAATATCTGATCCTAATTTTTTCTTACTAGAATTCTTGTTTTTAGTAAAGGAAAAATAGCAAACCACTGTAGATTTCAGAATAAGCCACAAAAAATATTGATTCGAGAAAATCTGAGTAGGTCTATTATGTTTATAGTGGAATTTTTTTTCTATATTAACCATGACAGGTGTGGTATATTTGCCAGTGAATAAAAAATGCTTGCCCATCAGAGGTGAGTGGCCTTTACAATAGGCAAGATTTAACTTGTGATATGGAATCAACAAGATATTTAGTCAAATGAAATTCATACAGACTTCGTAGCCGCTGTTGTCAGACACTAAAAACATTTCTCCACATTGTAAGGTTTGCCGTGTTTTCTTTTTTGCTTTATACCCCTTTATGTCTTGAAGTGTCAGGGGTAGAAGAATTCATCTGGAGACTTTTTAAGTGCTTCATATATGTTTGTTTTCGTTGACTCTTTTATTTCTGTAATCCATCTTTTTCATGATCTGCCCCAGGCTTGGTATCCATCGTGTCTGTATAGCAATGATTTTTAGGGCACTATCTGATGGTAGTTTGGAAACTTGTGAAAACCACTTAATTTGTTGTCTTCTGATGTAATCCAGGATTGGCATTGTGTTTGTTAGTCTTCTGATGTTTTCATTTCTGATTCCTTCTCTTATTGTTAGAGAATTATATGTAGATGTCATTCCTGTTGTAACAAGTGTTTTTCTGACCTATTCTGTAAGCTTCAATGTAGAACATCAAAGAATGCTGGCATGGTAACACTATTTTTAGCCAGTAATATCAGATTAGAAACAGTAATTTCCCCCTTATTGCTGTTTAGTATTGTATTTTGAAGTTTGACCAAGGCAGCTTGTGACTTGATATTTTCTGTTTAGTATTGTATTTTGAAGTTTGACTAATACAGCTTGTGGCTTGATATTTTCTGAGCTCAGGTTAAATACAATAGCAAAAAGAAAACTTCACCTGTTTGCTCATATAAAGAGACACAACTGTTTAGAAAGACAAATAATGGAGGGCAGAGAACCTGGAAAGAGGAGAAATGGTAGACCAAGAAGACAATGGATTGGTGAAATTGAAGATAACATGAATGTCGTTGGAAAATGCAAACTGCATGGTCCAGGACATGTTTGGTTATGAAACAACATAAATACAATAGGCTTAGGTGTGTAAAAGAATGTTACCAGGGTTGCCACAACGAAGAATAAAGATGAGTAATTAATTTGTAATAAATTTCAATTTTATTTTGATGTTTTTCCATTTTCCCCATTTTTACAACCTTATCACATCTCTTGTATCACACATACACAAAGAAAACGTACACCAATATATGCAGTTTTAAATTTTGTATTTACACGTACACAAATTATTTTAAGATCTCTAAATTCAAAAATGTTATTGCATTATTCAAACATCCACCCAAAAAAAAATGCAAATTGTCAAAGTTTAATCTGAATTGCTAAAGGTTAAGAGTACTGAAGGTGAGTCTTAGTGATAGTTTTAGCAGTTTATGCAGATAAAAAGTTAATGTAAGAATCCAATCTACTAGGCAGATCCAGAAAAAAAGCATGCCTGTTGTGTTCTTGAAAGAATTACATAGAAAAGTCTGACTTCCAAAAACATCAATAATGGGCAGGACATTGAGCATCAGTGAACCTTGGCAGTATAGTAGTTAAAGCACTGGCTAACAAATATGTCTGTTTCTCAGTAGAAGCAAGAAAGTTTCTACCAAGAATATTTGGCTCAAGTACAGTATAGTTCTCCACTGTGACCTTTGCTCTAGTTTTGAGGTGTTACCTGACATTTGTTGTGTGATTTGGCAAGCTTACGGGTAAGTACTTAGAGTAAGGTTAGGATTAGAAATAATATTTCTAGTGTGTGCGCGCACCTCGTTCCGTGTGTAGCGGGCAGAAATACTGATCGCTTACCACAAATAATAGGTAATTGTAAAAAATATGTACATTGGAAAACAAACAAATTATACATAAGTTCCTCTGTGTCTAGAGTTGAACTGTGTGATTGTCGGATGTGATATCACGGCAGCCATTATTTTTATTGGTGTTACATGGGAATCCATGACGTTGGATCGTTAAAATTGTCAACATTGTGTGTGCTATTTATAGCACAGTGGAGAACTAATATGTACTTTTACCGAATATTTTTAACATGTGCTTCATGAATACAAAACCAAATATAATTTTGTGACACTCACCAGCTATAAACCAAGCAAAGAGAAAACAGTTAACCAGAGACTCAGCGGGGTTGACTTTCTTTTGATCTGCTTCCCTCTCCTCCTCAGTCTTGCGGCATCGTTGGATGAGGCTGTACACATTTCTGACAGTTCCAAAACATCCAGAAACAATGAGGTAGATCGGAATCATATGTTCAGCACTACAGTCGTTAATGTGAACAGCCCCTGAGACAGTTAATAGGTATGTAAATAGGTTAATAGGTATAATAATAAATTTGAACTCAAGAGTTAAAGGCTAAATTTGGTGAGGCACATTATTTTATTTATTTTTCCATTTAGAAACATACTATCGGACTATGTGGTTTGGTACAAAAACGTACAAATACCAATACAAATAGCGTACAAATACCAGTATACATGTCTTGTATATTGTTATTTGCATGTTTTCATACCAATAATCCATAGTCCAATAGTCTATTAGTCATTGCAAAATTCCTATAAAACTTGTGTTCTATGTAATTACTATAGTAATAAGAAAGACATTTCATCCAGAACACAACATCAATATAGATGGAAGTAGCCTAATGTGTGTAAATAATTTCACATATTTGGGGTACTTTGACAACAGCAGTTAGTTATTTGGATGACACGCCTATGGTGGTGTTTTTACTGTTTTGGTAATATTATCCTATTATTTAACATCTACCAAAAAGCAATCATGAGCAAAGTGTTCGATGAATTTGATTCAACAACATCGATCGAGGGTGCCAAATTTTTCAAGAATTACTAGTTCAGTTCAACCAATATAAAATTTAACAATCGAAGACTTGAGGAGGTTTCGATGTTTACTTATCTGGGAATCCAGAATAGTGGTTATGGTAAACCAACAGCTGAAGTTAAGAAAAGACTAGCAATGGCCATGCCATGGTTGCCATGACAAGATTAACAACCATTTAGAAAAGCTGGATCACCACCTGTGTTAAGATTAAGATATAAATCTTTGGTTTTGTCAATATTTCTATATGATTGTGAGATCTGGACTAACTTAGAGTCTTAGAGACAAGAATCCAAGCATTTTAAAACAAATGCTATAGACGTGTGTTGGATATTGGAGAACATAAGACCAATATGTTTGTGCTTGATAGAATTAATTTATTAGTAGGTCAACAAGAACCACTTTAACAAAATGGAAACTTCATAATCTCCGGTGGTACAGGCACATGATGAGACATTCCTCAATGACAAGAGATGTTCTTCTAGGTATGGTGGAGGGTAGAAGATGAGGTGGCCAGAAGAAGACATGGCTGGATGACATCAAAGACTGGACTAGGTGTGAAGTTTCCATACTCATCAGGATGGTAAAGGATAGAGATGTGTGGAAATCTTTCTACACAAAATGTCTCAATGTGACACCCCTACAACCCTGATGGGTTATGGGTTTTATTATTATTATATTAATATTATCCATATAAATAATTAACAATGATGGTGATAAGGCACACCCCTGTCTAACTACTGATGTTACTGACAATCACAGGACTTACAAAGTGGTTTTCAGTAACATCAGGAGATAAGATCTTTGGAAACAAGTGATATAACAACTGGTTATATATCTTGCTTCCCTAGATATTTGTGTAGGAATGCTGTGTAGGAATGAGCTAATTCCTTTATTTTGTGGTTTAAGTTTTACCTTTTTATTCAGTTGCTGTGTCATGTATATCAGCATTTGGGAAGCATGAAGACAACATAAGTAATGTCCTAATCATAAATCAATGTACAAGTAATTACATGGTAATTCTCTTCATAAGTATAGTGTCAGCTGAAGATGGTTGACAACATGACCAGTGTGACAATGGATGAAGTTGAATGGTATCCAAGTTGAATCAATAAGCAATGATTCAGTTTCTTATCAGCCAAAGGGTATTGGCAACCCAACATTTATCAAAATATGCAGACAGTCTATGGTAAAGAAATATCTGTCAAAGACAAGTTGTCTTGAATGTTTCCAAAAGGATGACAACCATGGTTACAAATTATATTCTTTGAATTGGCCTGGCACATGTTGCTGTGACAGAATTAGCCAACATCAATATTTAAACAATAAAAGGATGACTGTTGTCAGAACTTGAATTCACTAACATATGAATTTTCTGAGTCATACTGTTTGACAAACAAACACCCCCCCCCCCCCCCCTGTGTTAAGCACTATATTTTTTCTGTCGGAAGATGAATTTAATAGCTCCGTCAGTACATGACATGGCGACAGCAATGGCATGAGGCCTTTATCATAGAGCTGCACATACCCACTTCCCAAACGGGAAACATGCAGTACTGACAGTTCTGTTTTTTTATAGTGTTTTCAGAGAGTTGTTGACTGATTACCATATGGAAGAACAAATGTGGTGGAGTTCAAATCATTTGTTAGGTTTACATTGTAAAGAGTGATGCATTTATATCAGGCATGTGATGAATAGTGATGCTAAAATTTTGAGTCATGCACAAACAGCTATAACTCAATGTAAACATCCTGTTCACCGAAATACAAATTCAAATCAAGTATTTCTGCAGGAAAAGTTTATGATGAAGGCATTTTTGATCAGGAATGACTTTTGGTAGACTTTAAAGAGGCTAATGGGAACATCATCACCATGGACAACAAGAACCCACTAAATAAACTGCATACAGCTATCAAGAATAAGTTACCTGGCATGCTGTTATGCAGTGTGAAGATGCTGAACAGCAAAGATCTCCCACATGTTTGTTTGTTTTGCATTTAACCAGCACGGATATCCGTGCGATTTCTGCCAGGAGCGTGATTACGTTGTGCCACCGTTATCTCCCACATGTGACAAGAATGTTGATCTGACTATCCTTTTCTGGTCTCTCTACATACAACAACACCCACAGTGAGTGGTTGGAGAATTTTCATGCCTCCAATGAACCAAGAAATTATGCCAGTCAAAGTTATATATTTGACAGGGTTACCAATACTGGACAATTCCTTCATACCAAAATAGACTAAACTTACTTAGCAGTAGGTGGAACTAATAGGTGTATAACCCACCGGTGACAAGTACATGCTCTGATCTGTACTAACCCATCTCATGGATTAAATATTTTATCATGACTCATTTCTTCTGTATCAAAATCTTCATGACTAATGAAAAATATGCTAGCCAGAGAACATTTCCCTTTTGTAACAGCTATGTATGGGTAAGAATGCCACAGTTGAAGATGTATTTACAAAAGCATTTTCCTGAAGGTATAAGACACTTCCTATTCCACACATGACATCATCCCGTTTTATAACTTTATTATATGTCTACCTTTTGTTATGAAAATATACAAAAGCTCTTACCCATAACAAGCATTGCCACTGGAACAGCCATAAAAAGTCCAATGATGATTGTAAATCCAACTGAAAGAATAAAGGTGACGCTATATAACCAAAACTAACACAAGATGGTCACTAGGAAATTGATTGTACCACATATTATCCTAGCCTTTAGAATGTGGAAGTTTGAGTCTTATTAATATTCAACATCTCTTAATGCAAAGTGCTTACAAACAATGTTATTTTGAATAAACTAAGGATGTCAAGAATAATCTTTCCCCCTACTACAGGGGAATGCAACCATTTAATGCCCAGGATACAAATGCTACAACAATCCCAGTGACCAATGGCAACAGAACTTAACATCTACATGAAATTTAGATGCCTTTCTCATTCATTCATTCATTTTCCTTTTGCGCTGAAGTTAGCGCATAGGGCAGAGGTAAGATCTCTCCAATTCTGTCTGTTCAAAGCTATTCTGTGCAGTTCATGGATAGTATGGATATTGATTGTTTTACTTTCTCTAAGTATTGTTCTTCTGGGTGTTTCTTTTGGTCTACCTCTGGCTATTTTGCCTGTAGGTATCCATTCAAGAGATTTCTCATACATGCCTTAGTACTAATGCCTATGAAGCTGAGGATCTGAAATTGCAAGGAACTCAGATATAAATTTGTACTTAGTTATGGCATATATTTAATGTGTGTGTATATGTGAATTGACAGGTGGAACTTCCTTGAGGAACTATCCAATGTTCCAGGTATTACAAGCTTAATTGTAGATGATTGCAGTGTTAAATCTAAGGAGTGAAGAAATCCTACATAAAATAGATTTATATATCTGAGCCAAGCCCTACTAAGCTCTGACTTGTCTATTCTGAATGATGGTCGTCCAACAGGTTAGCCTCTAGACTTAATGAATGAATGAATCAAATATCTCAAAATACTATTGTACCTGGTGGTCGCAGGTTTTATGATGGCTGGCAATATCTTTGGGGAAACATCCACTGTATTATTTTTGATGTTATATTTTATGTATTATATTTTATGTGAGTACAGGTAGGATGGGGCAAATGGAAGAAATCACCTTTTGTCTTACCATTGTTAAAGTTTGTACTATTTTCCTTTTAGCAATATTTCCCTTGCTATTTCATTCTTATAATAACAGGATTCCAAAGTATTATTACCTGTATCATTGTTTATGCTTAGGCCTATACACTGGTTTCCAACTGTGGTCAAATTTTGGACATTAAAGTTATGAGGGAAAGTCAATAAGTTTGTCACAAACTTCTGTGAGATGGCAGGAAAATGTAGGTGGGTCTAAAGGTTACGTTAGATGACAGCAACATCAAATTTATGTTCCTGTTTGTTAGGTGGCACCAGGTGTCGCATGCACAGTGTATAAACAAAATAGCGACTGCACTTACGGAGTATACAATCAAAGAACAACATGCTGATGTGGTGTTGGGGAGGGGAGGCAAAAGAACTACTTGCAAAGGACATTCATAAGGAATAACTTCCTGTTTATGGTGACCTTGTTTATCCCATAAAGCTGTGCATAACTGGGCAGAAAAGTTTTCTTAAGGATGCTCTAAAATTGTTGATGAAGTCCTATCTGGCCATCCTGTTCAGATTGCAACAGACGCATCCGTGCAGCGGGTGGATCAGATGATTAGAGATGACAGGCGAGTAACGATATACTCTGTTGCAGCTGTAATAGGGTGCTGACGTAGTTCAGCATACAGAATAATGCACGATCAATTGGGAGCTGCGTAGCGCAGTGGTTAACGCACTGGTTTCACATATGAGTGGTCCTGGGTTCATTCCCTAGTTGAGGCGGAAATGTTTTTCAGATAGCAACGGCTCCCAGGTCGACCCAGCCTTAAATGGGTACCGGATTAATCTGAGAAGTAAAGACTGCGAGGGAGAGGAGATGGCTAACGCCCTCATTTGCAGAGCCTCTTAAATGTGAGATCGCTAACATCTCACACCCCTAAGGCATTAATAAATGCTATGGGTTACTTTATTTTTTTTATGATCAATTGGAATTTAGAAAGTGTTCTCAAGGTGAGTACAGAGACAACTGATGAACACAAAATGAACAAAGTAGTCCTGTCCTTGCAGCATCTCTGTTGCTTTGCAGATGAAGGAGAAGACATGCTGAACAGGATTATTACTTAGGATGAATCATGGGTGCATCACTACCAAACCAAATCACAGCATGCTTCAATGCAATGGAAACATCCATCTTCGCCTTGTTGTCCAAAGATTCAAGGTTACATCATCAGCAAGGAAGGTTATGATGACAGTGTTCTAGCATTTTCAAGGAATGCTTCTAATTTCAAGTAGAATCGTGACAATGTGAATTCTGAATTGTACTGTGAAGTTCTATTGATGCAACTCAATTCCATGCTGACAAAAGGAGTACTGCTCCTTCATGACAATGCCAGACCACATACGGTTGATTTAACTCACAAGAGAATTAACCATCTAGGGTGGTAACTTCTGGAACATCTACCTTACAGCCCTGACTTAGCCCCTAGCGTTTTTACAACCTTTGGGGTCTACTGATAACCCACCTTAGTAGGAGACATTTCACAATGATGCAGAATATTAGTGTGAAGTGAAAATGTGGTTTAGAAAACAGATCACACAGTTCTATGCAACAGGTTTGAGAGCACTGATAAAACGATGGAATAAGTGCATCAATGTTGGTGGAAATTATATTGAAAAATAAAATGGACAATGTATTTTTAAAAATAATTTGTCGTTACTTTCTTTAATTTTTTTACAGACATTTGTGACTTACTTATTCACTTGCCCTTGTACATCCTAGGCTTATATTCAGAAAGATATGGTACAACTATTAAGGAACTATATTTTTCTAATAGCAACATATGGATGTGAGACATAAGCAATGACATCTGACATAGAAAATAAAATATCGGCATTTGAATAGAAAAGTTATAAAAAGATCCTAAGAATATCATGGACAGAAAAACGACAGCAAAGATCTGAACATAGAAGAAGACTGGCTCCCAAAATTATAAAAGAAACGCAAGCTAACATATATCAAATATTTAAAAAGACATAATGGTTTAGAAAGATTAATCATAGAGGGAAAAGTTTAAGGAAAGAGAACAAGAGGCAGACCAAGACTGCAATTAACACACATAAAAGATCTTTAAATATTCTGTACAAATGTAGAAAATCTGTACTAATTGACATGTATAAATTGATGTTTTATCTGATGATCAAAACTCTGGATAAATATATATCATTTAAAAAAATTTCCTTTAAGAAATGTTTATACATATTATTAGTAACATTAAATATGTGATTATCATTTACAATATCCTCAACAATCAATGAGATCCTGATATCACGAAAAGATAAGTGTGACTCTCAAATTTCCATTCCAATCATTTCTTGATAAGGAACAAGTATTAAAAAACGTGAGAAATATTTTCTACTGAGCTGCATGAGCATGCAAGCAGCATATCTTAGAGTGAACATAAATTTTGTGGCAATATGCACTGTTTATCCAACTTTGCAAGTATTAGTCACAATCCTATGTTAAATGATAAATATCTACAGCCACAGGATGCTTAAATCATATATTGTTTTGTTATCACCAAGCTAGTGATCACCCACCTTCTTATGTGATCAGTTCCTATGACTCTACTCTGATTTTGGTCTTGCAGTGAACATTTTGTTTTAGGCTGTTGTACATTCCTCACTACTTGAATTGCAAAGACACTTCTCATTCATCTATTTCAAATTTCTTCCTCCTTATCAGTCACTCTTACAACTACAGTGATCTCTCCTACAGTTTTTGTCCTACTAGGGCCACTACTCTGCCCAGCTTCTTTCATCAAGATGACCATCCATACAGATCAATATTCAACAACTTTACTATAGTCATTTGTAAAACCACTCTGCCAGCTCATTCATTATACTAAGCTTCACAGACTTCAACCAACATTAACTTCATCACACATACAATCACAAAAACTAGTACTTACTTGTAGACAAGATGATGATTACGAAATTTTTCATGAAACTAAGCACTCCTGATGACTCACTTTTAGCTGCCTTAATTCGACCATAGAGAGACTCGTATGACGGTGGTGGTTCTGTTTGTACCAGGTAAATATTATAATTAAAACAATCTTCATCTATAACTAAACATAATTAATAAAATATGTGTGTATCCACATAACAATGAAGCAACACACACAAGACAGAAAAATCAATGGTAACAAATAAAATCACATATCGCGAGGTGAATGTTCCATTCTATATGTGCCATTGTAAAAATGGAGCTTCAATTTATGATTGAAAGCTGGTTGCTTTGGTTGCATTTTATTCAAATGTGTGCAATGTATCCAGATGTTTCCTAACCATCCGTTTTTGGTCTTCCTCTAGTTCTAAACCTATAGTTCATATAGTTCTATAGATGTTCTTATTACTAGATTATTAAATGAATTTTCGCCCGTGTGTTGCTGGGGCCCGAAAGGGGAGCAAAGAATAGCAACACTGTTTACCTTCCACGCATGTCGTAAAAGGCGACTAAGGAGGTTATGGGATGGAGTAGGCTGTCCCATCCCATATAGGGTCAGTGACCCATAGCCATGCTGAAGTCGGATTTGTTAGGCAGAAGGCGCAGATATCGCAGCAATGCTGTAAACCATGACACAACGCATTCCGTTCTCCTGACTACATCCTGCTAATCTGCAGGAGTTTGAGAACAAATGCAGAAGAAGAAGAAGAAGATGAATTTATCACATGATTTTATGACTATCATATTTCTAATATCTTTTGTATTCTGTCCCTTCTCATAACCCCATGGTTGTAGTTAAGTCTTCAGTAGGGGGGAAGGGGGCGTATAGGTACTGAAAAAAATGTCTTTTGTCTATCTTCATGTGTAATTCCCTCATTTTCATAAGAAATTGTATTACCTTTTTGTACCTACCATGAATACCAATACCTTATCTATATCTTATCAGATTTTTCACCAGCTTTTATCCAATTTCTCCGTTTTGGAGTATTTCTTCAGCAGGGTGACCTTGGCATTCATCTTCTCTGCATCTACCATCTATGACACACCTCGTTGGAGTTTTGAATCTTTAACATCAGATATGTTTCCATGTAGGGCCGGTTTTCAACATGGTGCTCTAGAGTAAGGATATGTGCTTGCTGGGAAAGATTAAAAGTGCTTTCAAGCATTAACGATTACTTGTGGGCTGTGCTCGCCGTCTGAAAAGGTTGAGAAATTCTGATGTACGGGATTAGACCACATTAGACCATTGTCAATAGTCACTCTCATATAACATTCAACCTGATAGAAACTAGTCCAAGCATGTGTCTTATCATCACAATAGGGATAACATGTGTGTACCCAAGGGCTATCTGCATACCCTTGTTCTAAATGTATTTCAAATATTTACATTATGCATTGCATTTGACAGAATGAAGAGTTCCAGGTCATAACCTATCACTCAAAGGACCAGTTGCAGAAAAAGTATAACACGTAACCTCTGTTCTATACTCACAGTTGCCATTGTTAATAGCGCTGCCAGACGATGTTTACTTTTCTGGATAATACTGTCTACATGATATTTGTGGGACAGGCCCAGTCAAATGTTGAAGTTGGATGTGTACCATACAGTGGTTCTACCAAGACTGCTTTATGCTGTGTCATCCTGGACTGTCTGTGCGAGACACGCTCAACAGCGTAACTCTTTCCACCTCATGGGAGTACGTTGGGAGGATCAAGTACCAGACACGGAAATCCTTCAAAAGTCCTGTATGCAAAGTATCTGCTGACTAGGTCCCAACTCCAATTTACTGACCACATTGTCTGTATGCTAGACAAGTGCCTTTCAAAGAGATTATTCTATGTGGAGCTGTGTGATGGTAAATGTTCAAGAGGAGGGCAGAAAAAGTGCTTCAAGGATCACCTAAAATACTCTCTCACGCATTGTAGCATTGATCCTAGTTCCTGGTAGACTACAGTCCTTGATCGCTCAGCTTGGCACACCCAGATCACTGCTGGCATCAATAAATTTGAAAAAGAAAGAACACTGTGGGCAATTTACAAGTGACGGAAGGAAAAATCTCCTACCCGAACCCTCTACACTTCTGTATGCACTGCAATAGAACTTTCCTGGCATGAATCGGACTCATCGTGCATCTACAAACTCACAAACCACATTAGACAATCACAAATTTTTTTATTTTTTTTCTACTTGCTCATCACATTTATTGCTTTTCATGCCATGCTCATTTTCACTTGCGAAGGAGGAACATCATCATCACCAAATGTTACACCTAGATATTTACTTCTGTCCCTCTTCTCAATAGTTTGTTCAGCAAACTTTACACAATGAAGTAGTCTTCATGATGTTGTTGCTCAATGAACACCACATGATGCAGACCTTACTGGGATTAACCTGAGAGACAGACTCATCACACCATTGAGAAAATGCTCCCAATTTGTCATGTACCATTTCCTGTTTCCTGCTTATCTTTACCAATCCTATATTTGAGGATATAATCTGCAAATGTTAGTGTTCACCCTGGCTCAGCTGGTAGAATATTGTTCACTGTTGCAGTATAAATATTAAACAGTACCAGTAGGATCCCTGAGGCAGTCCAGAATATATTTCCCTAGGTTCAGATGTCTAAGCACCCTGGTGGCGAATAATTTTTCTCTCTTCCAATGCAGCTGCAGACCAATTTACGAACTATGGGTTGACTATCTACCAAACAACTCATTAAGGTCATGAAGACAACGTTGTTATAGACATTTTCCAGATTGATGGCAACTATGATTTTATTTCTTGTATTGAAACTTCTCATATACATCAAAAGCAAATGTTGCTGAATTTTGACATGCATCCTTCACTGATCATCATCATCATCAGGTGACATGCCGGGTGGCGTAGGCGGTTATGGCTCTCCACAGCTCTCTGTCCACAGTATTATGTATCAAAGTCGTTGTTGTTTCTTTGCAGTGCCAGGTTGTCAAACTGTCTAATATTTTCTCACGTTGTCGCCCTCTGTCTCTGGTGCCTTCAATCTTGCCTGTTGTGATTATGTTCTCTAAACCTGCCTGTCTCATGAAGTGGCCAAAACAAAAGAAGATTGCCTTTTTCTTATATTCTTGATTAAGGTCCGTTTCGCATTTAACTCTTTTAACACCTCTAAATTAGTTTTTCTGGCAGTCCATGGTATTCTCAGCATTCTTCTGTAGAACCACATCTCTGTTGCCTCCATTCTCCCACTTTCCAGTTTGTTTATTGTCCAAGACTCGCACCCATATGTTAGTATAGGGGTTATATAGCACTGCAGAACTCTCTTTCTCACCTCTGATGACAAGGTCATATTACACAGTATATTTTTCATTTTTCTGAATGTTGTTTTTGCCTGTCCTATTCTGCATCTTATTTCTGTTGAACTTCTTCCATCTGCTGTAATAATTGTACCTAGATATTTGAATTGGTGGACCTGTTTTAATACTATATCATTCACTATGATCTTGCAAGGTGTGTTATTTTCTTTCTTTGAAATAACCATTACTTCTGTTTTCTTGATATTTAGGAAGAGGCCTTTCTCTTTGCTTTCTGTGACTACTACTTTAATTAAGTTTTGAAGGTCTTCCTCACTTTTTGCAATCAAAACAGTGTCATCCGCATATCTCAAATTATTTATGTTATGTCCCCCCACTGATATTCCTGGGATATCTACTATTGCACGCAATATGTTTTCACTGTATAGAGAGAACAGGTCTGGTGAAAGCACGCATCCCTGTCTGACTCCTTGTTTAATTTGTTGAAAAGGGCAGAATTGATTTCCTACTCTTATTGCTGCTGTTTGTTGCCAGTACATGTTCTTGATTATTCTTAAATCCTTGCTGTCAATGTTCAGATTCTCTAGCATGTGTATAATTTCGCTATGTTTAACTTTGTCAAAAGCTTTAGTGTAGTCTATAAAACAGAGGTACAGATCTGCTTTTACCTCTATAGACCTCTCTATTAGTGTTCTCAATATATAAATAGCATTGTTGGTGCCTTTGCCTTCTACAAAACCACATTGTTCTGGACTGTGGATATCCCCCATATGGATGTGGAAAGCAACGGGAAACTACCACATTATTCTCCCAAGATGAAAGTCATGGCGACACACAGAAGTAGGCCTTCACTGATACATAACAAAATTATCAGGAAAGACCTTTTTAATTTCTAGGTGGTTTGCTATCAACCTTGCAACTATTTTTTTCAACATTATTATTCAATAACTACTTAGGAGTTTTGGATCTCTACCTACTTTCTATAAGGGACTAGATAGATGTGTAACCAATTATCTGGGACATCTGCTATCTGTATACTTGATACAAAGAAGACAGCATGTAATAGTGTATCAATGAAATAAAGAAAACAGTAAATGTATCAAGACCACAGAAAACTTAATATATAAAGTTTTTGTAACATTCATTGTAGGCACAAATCAATACCCTGGGGTGCAGCCATAGTTTCATAAGAAGGAAGGTTTCCTCTGCTGGCAACATCATCTTGTTCTGAGTAAACTGGTGGAGCCTCTGCATCAAAATTAGGCTGAAAATACAAACACCTATCACAACGAGTTAATATCTCACCACCTGCAAGACTAATAAACACACTCAAGTGATTAAAAGAAAGTAAATCTTTAATAAAACCTTCAGGTGTATATCATTATTGATTTATCCAAGTCAATATTTTAATACATATTCTAACATTAATAAAGATTGATTTAAAAGTGGCTTAACTCAAGCAGAAACTGTTTATTAATTATCCAACGGTTTTATCAGTCCATGATAAGAAAGACTCAAATATGACCATGTCAATATGAGTAGATGGAATCTATACATCTTCTTCTGTTTGCAGTTGAACATGTCAACACAAGTCTGGTTTTCTTGACAAATGTTGTAGTTGAAAGCTCCTCTAGGCTTCCATACAACTTACTGTTGATATTCATCTCAGTGGGACAATGCTCCTCCCTAACTGGTTTAGTGTAATGTAGTCTTGCAGGATATGTTCCTCAGTCTGTGCTGCCTGCCAACATGGACACAGGTGATGGAACCAGTCTTAGTCTATTTAAGTGATTGTTTAGTTTGTGTGTGTATTGTTTAGTGATGTGGTTCTGTTGGGGGTGGTTAAGTCTCTGTCATATTACATACTTCAGTCAGTTCTTCCTGTAGTTTTTTGAGTGTTTTTGTCCAATACGGAACATAATTCTTCCTTGCTCATCTTGGTATTGTTTCCTTAATGCCTTAAGTATTCCTTTATTAAACTACACTCCCTGAAAATTGTATTGATATCTGCTAGTTACTTGTATGTCTCTTGTGAGTAGGTTCGCTCTTGTTTATAGATGTGCCAGTTTTCTTTCTTGTAGTTCAGTCTTCACTTAGTTGGTCTCATAATTATTGTTTTGTTCACTTGTATGATGACTGGGTGATGATCACTGCCACCAAGTTGTCCACCTATTGTTCTTTCCACTATTGCAGCCAGTTCTGGGGTCCAGAATGCCAGGTCTGGGGTGGAGGTACTATGCCATCTTTTTAAGTAGAAAGTTGGTGGATACTTTGGATTATTAAGAAGGATTAGGTTGTGTTCATCTTATCAGCTTTTTCTCTTATCCCCTTCTGTCTAAATATTGTATCACATCTGTATCATATTTTTGGACATCCACCAATATTTTTGACATCCGCCGATATTTTGGTTACTGGTATTTATAAATATTGTATCCCCAGCTTTGGGAGTGGTTGTTAAAGCCTACCACTACCAGGAAGTGTTTGCTGGGGATGTTAATACTGGTCATGTTTAATGGGGTGTCATTTGAGTAGTAGAGGTTTAGTACATGAAGTTTAATTAAAGGTTGTTGTTCTTTATGTGAATTATCTGGTATTCAGAACCTCCCTTGTGTGTTTTGGTTTCTGTGGCATTATGTTATTCTTGACCAGTGTTAGCATGCCACCTTTCCTTCGTTGAGAAGAGTGTCCCATTGAGTTCTGATCATACACTTTTCTATCTTGCACAGCATACTTTGAGAGTCTGATAGAATCACTGAGTCTGTTGGTGGTTATGTTGCCAGCCACCAGAGAGCTGCTGTCAACGCTTCTATTTCCATTCTCATACTCGATGTTGTAGTGGACACACAGCTAACTTCTCAGCTAATTTCTTGCCATTTTGGTAGGCCATGAAATCCCAACCACACCTGTTTGTTTCCTGTGTTACTGAGCAGTCTGTACAAATTATTGTATCTTGTGTCTTCAAGTGCTGCAGTATGAGTTCTGGGATCATTCCCTCTGCTCTGTTGGCAGCCCAGTCGCTGCACTCTCTTCCTAATAACTTTCTTTGTCAAATGTCACCTATTCACAGTCTCTTCCCACTTCCTCCAGCTCACAAACTCTGAGTAGGGTATCTTCTGCCATCCAATACATTCCTCTCTTGATATGCCTTCCTTTTGTGTTGTCTAGAGATTGGTGTAAAAGGTAATGATCATTATTGGTGACTAAAGTATTCTTTAACCTGAGCTATTTTATGTCTTGCTTTGATACTCAATAGGTCTAGGGGAAACCTCATGGTCATGATAGGTGTATCTCTTGTGCATCCTAGGACAGCTCTTATGGCCTCGTTTTGAACTCTCTCCAATCTATCCACCTGTGTTTGTGACAGAGTAAGTAAACCTAAACCATAGTCCAACATAGATAATATCACTGCCTGCATCATCTTGAAAAAGGGTTTGCTGCGGCATCTCTGCAGATGCCATGATTTTTACTGCACTGAGATCCTTCCCTGCTTTCTTAATGACATTGTCGACATGTTTCGTGAAAGATAGACTTCTATCAAAAGTGATGTCTAGATATTTCCTAGTCTGCTCCCTGTCATTGTTGATGCCCATGTAGGTGGCTGCTGGTACTGAGTCTGTGACTATGTTGTAGTTCAGTGAGAACCAGATGATGTTTGTCTTGGTGGGATTGATGACTGCCTTGTAGTTAGTGCATCAGAGCGAAAAATGATCTAGATTACTCTGGACACTATCAATCATGTCTCTTATGTTTCTGCCATGCTTGTACAGTAAGAGATTGTCTGCATATGTTAGTATCCTGCCGGACCCAGTCTCCTGAAGCTGTGCTATTTTGTATGTGTAGATGTTAAAGAGTACAGGTGATAGTGGCGATCCCTGTGGCAATCCCGGTGCTATAGTTCTGATCGCTGATGTCCAGGATCCCAATCTCATTACTTCATTACCCCATTTCATGCTTTACCTGTTCTAATTTTTATATAATTTGTTGTTTTACTCCAGCATCTCCGAGAACTTCTACATTAGTTTTCTTAGCTGTCCATTGAATATTACTCCATTGCATATAATGTTTCTCATTTTTTGATATGTTGAATTGGCCTGTGCTATCCTATTCTTGATGTCATTGGTGCACCTGCCATCTGATGTTAAAATGGTGCCAAGATACTTGACTTTATCAAACTGATTTAACTTTGAATCATTGATATTAATACTGCACTTTAGCGATTTGTATTTATTTGAAATAGCCATTACTTCCTTTTTCTTATTGTTTAGACTGAGGCCGCCTTTGTTTTCACTTCCTTGTACTACCGTGTCCAACAGGGCTTTAACTTTAAAGTTCTTGTTCGCTACCTTCAATCAGAATTGTATTGTCAGCAAATCTCATATTATTCTGATTGTAACCTCCAACTGCCATTTCTGGAAAACGTTTTATATTTCGCATAATATCCTCAGTATACAGGAAGAAACGATCTGGTGACACATCCTTGTCTGACGTTCCTCTCTGAATTTAACTCTGTGTAAACACTCATTGCACACTGTTGTGTTTGTAATTTTGTTTCCAATACAATGATGTGAATGTATTATTTATTATTATTATAATAAATGTTTATATTATTATTATAAACATATTATTATATTATATGTATAATAATTAAATTATAATAATTATACAACATATTCCTTATTTATTAATTATTATCCCCTTAGATCTTTCCATCAACATTGAGGTTTTCTAACATTTTTATCATTTCTGAATGCTTCACCTTGTAAAATGCTTTACTATAAAATCTATTAAGCACAAGTAAGCATACTATAATTATACTTATATGACATCTATGTATGGCTGGGTATGTATGTCATTTTGTGTACTGCTAACTCATCATTATTGAATCATTCACATTCACATTGTCTTCATCATCATGGCCTTATTATGTTACCAGTTAACTCATGCTACTATTGGATAACAGTTGGATTGTAGTTTGTTATTTGTATAATTATTATCGTACGATCATATATAAATATATAGTAGTCTAGATTACATTTATAACTCTTTAATCCAATGATAGAGACGCATACATACCCCTCCTAGATTTATTTTCGAGTTTGACGACGCCATATTCGTTTTGAATTCTTAGAAATTTACGGAAATCCCCGAGACTTGTGTTGCATCAAGTTTAAATTTAGTTAACACTGTTGCCACGTCTAGAATTATTTTTACCAAGACTTGACTTTTCCAGAAAAATCAGAATTCTTTATTTTGTCTTGAAAATCTGAGCATATTTTGGTTTACTTTCTTTTAAAGAGAATATTAATAATTCAAAGTATATTTGTTACCAATTATTTCACAAGTTTTGTTTTTTTTAATTTGGACAGGGAGAGATGATCACAGGCTTTCAAGATAAATGATGCATACGAATTTCCTACACAAAGACAAATTTGTGCATAAGTAATAAAATATAGATGTATGCAGGTGTTCAAGAACCATTGATTTCAATGTTGTTCGTCCATCACAAGTGATGATGACCATTTGTTACATCCACTTTTGAAAATTGTGTTACATCCTATTCGAGCTGTAAATGTTCTTGGACAGTTCGGACATGGAATGAGGACAGTAGACGGATCTTGATTTCAATAATGAAGCGACGAAAACTAGCATGGTTTGAACATGTATGCAAGCATTATTCCTTGTCAAAAACAATACTGCTGGGAACCGTCTAAGGTGGGAGAAGCAGAGGGCAAATAAATAAAGACCTGGACAGACATAGGAAATGGACAGGACAATATTTTTCCTCACTCATTCGCATCGTTGAAGATAGAAATTGCTGGATGTCTATGTGCTGAAGCATCCAATGTGGTACCCCTACGATTTCACAAACATCACCGAGCAAAAAGTAACCAGGAGGCTATCCTTGATGAAGAAACTTGCAGGAACAAGCTGGGGAGCAAATGGAAATATTCTCCGAAAACTCTACATGGGTACAGTCAGACCTGTAGTAGAATATGGAATGACAGCCTGGGCATCAGCATCAAAAACAAATACTAATCGCCTATCTAAAGTACAAAATGCAGGACTTCGACTTATCTCTGGAGGGATGAAAACTACTACAATCCATGCAATGGAAAAACATGCAAACATCCGCTCACTGGATGACAGAAGAGAAGAAAGAGTGCTTGTTCAAAGGGAAAAAATTAAGCGCATGCCAAACCATCCGATGTATGCGCACATTTCTAGATTAACCATAAGCAGGTTGAAGATAACCAGCTTCTGTCACATCTCTAAAGATATCCATGAACAACATAAATAAATCCTCACAAACCTCCCAAATGAAATTGAAACACCTACGGACTTTGAAGAACCAGGCAATAGTCTCCAGAATGCCTACATAATAACACAGGTTCCTGGAATAATTAATAAGGAATACCAAACTCCACCTCAACTAAAAGCATTGACACTGGAGATGATAGAAATAAAATACAATCCCAAGGATTGGACACATGTCTACACAGATGGATCGGCAGAAGGAGCAGTAAGGAATGGAGAAGGTGGAATTTTTGTAAGACTCAAAGATGGGAAGACAATATCAAAAGCTTTTCCAACCGGGAAATACTCCTCTAATTTTAGAGCAGAAGCAGTTGCACTCCATCAAGCACTGAAAGCCTTCACTGAACCAGGACTGCCAAGACCAAAGAAGATAGCCATATTCACAGATTGCAGATCCCTACTGGAATCAATCCAGAGCAACAGAAACGAAAGCCTTCTGTACAACATCAGACATGAGCTAAGACAGATCCAAAAATCAACAGCTTTTGCCCTTCATTGGATACCATCACACTGTGGAATCATGGGAAATAAGAAAGCGAATGCTCTGTCAAAGGCAGGAAGTGAAATGGAGCAACACAGACACCCACTGTCTTACGGAGAAGTAAAAACTATAATCCGCAACACATACTCAAATCGCCTAGCAACAATTGCACACGCGTTCTTCCGTACTTGACTAACCGCATCTCCAAAAAAAGATGCGATTTCATCAAGCCATTCAAATCGTGCACACAAAGTCACCCGAACGGACAAATCGAGACAAGGACTATTACAACAACAACAAACATCCCGTACAGGTATTGAAATATCCTCAGTAACAACAAACACATAAAATAATATCCGTATTAGTTTGAATATTATTATTATTGTATATTATTTGAAGCAAACATAGCCGAGCGAGCATGCAGGGCACTGTATGAAGTTTCAAATCGTTACTATCTTCCTAAAACAGCTCTATGATCATTAGCTGAAGACCAGTCACACAAAAATGAAAGAGTGGGTTAGACCTGCTTTTTTTCAACAACTCCCAGGGCATCACGTAGATATAGAGCTACTGTCACGTGGTAGTCGGTGGGGAGGGGGGCAATGAAAGAGCGGACATATTGGTGGGTAAAGCGGTAGTTGATGGCAAAGTGATGAGAAGAGAAACAAAAATAGGTAGAAGTGTTACCAAAATAAGACATAAAAGAACCAAGCAACGAGATACAGACAAACGACGTTTCGACTAAAAAGTCTTCATCAGGATAACCCCAATGCCAAAGTACAACAAAGCTTACATGAAGACAGACATGGCTATGATAGGAAAGAAAGAACAGTAGGGGTAGCGAATAGATAATGGAGGAAGGAAAGATGGAACAGCATGACAGGGAAAAAGAGTGTATAGGGAGAAGATGGTGGTAAGTGAGGAGAGGAAAGTGTACAGAATGAAATGAGAAGTGAAAATACATAAGATGTAATAGCAAGTAAACTATGATAAGATAAGATAAATTAAAATACTCACCTCAAAAGTGGCACAAAGCAATGAGTATTACCAACATACAGTCGTAATGTAAGGGAAGAGCAAAAGAAGATGGTACGAGAGATCAGAGAGAGAGAGAGAGAGAGAGAGCGAGGGAAAGAAAGAGACCAATACGGCAAAGGACACAACGCCTTTGTGCTCTGTGGTCTCTTCTTCTCTACCGTCTGTCCTTGCCATATTGACCTCTTTCTCTCTCGCTCTCTCTCACCTGTCCATATTTTATGCGCCATACGAATGGGTGTATTCGTTTTGATTAGATTCCCCCCAATATTTTTCTTAATTTATATAAATGATATTATGGAGGGCATACCGACTGGGGTGCACTCTGCATTGCATGCAGATGACTTGGCTTTGTGGACAAGTGGGGAGGCAATAGAAGCTACAAAAAATAGAAAGCAATGGGCACTGCACAAACTAGAAAGCTGCACCAAGAAATCACAATTAATGAGAAGAAAACCACACAAACAATATTCACCCTATCCAACAAGGTACAAATAACAACACTAAAAATAATCAATCACTTATTCCCACTAGAGCAGAACCCAGCATACCTCGGAATTACCCTAGACTCTATAATGATATGGACAAAACAGACATGAAATATAGAGAAAAGAGCCAGAAATGGAATTGGCATAATGAAAACGATAGCAGGTACAAACTGGAGAGCGGAAAACAAAATCTTGAAAGTTTACACAGGTGGAGTTAGGTCAGAACTAGAGTTTGACATCTCAGCCTGGGCCACGTCATCTAAAAAACAATTCAACAAAATAAAGAAAACCCAGAATCAAGTTACAAGTATTATCACTGCAACTATGAAATCTATACCCATACATACATTAGAAATAATAACTAGCCATCAGTCAATGGAAGATAGAAAACACATGAAAATAGTTTAACAAACAGAAAAATACAAGCGATTCCTGAACCATCATATGCACCAAAGAATTAATGGCGATGGTAGAAGCAGACTGGAGAGGAGCAACTTCTCATGAAACGCAAAGAAACTGATACAGAAAGCACCAACCCTAGGACCAGCGAAACCACGGCCCATACAACCAGTCAGTACCATCCCCCTTTGGGCATACATACTCCCAGAATTAAAACAACAAATAGAAGGTATATAAAAGAAAGGAACTCAGCCAAACTTGGAGAGTAAGCGTATCACAGTACATCACATCGCAGTTAATTACCCAGAGGATGCATGGATTCATGCCTATACAGATGGTTCGGCCACATATGTAATTGAGAATGGAGGAGTAGCCCTCAGACTAAAATACGGGAAATGTGTTACTCTAGCCATAGCTACAGGCAAGCTCTCAACCAATTTTAAAGCAGAAATGGAAGCTCTCAAGAAAGCAGCAGAAACTATCTTACAACACAAAGAACAAGTGCACAGGAATATTGTACTACTAACAGATGCACTCTCTGTCATAACAGCACTGAAGCTACACAGGAACACAGAACTGAATGAATTGAGGGCAGTTAGAGTTCAGTTGTACAATAATTTCCAGAGAGTAGTGATCCAGTGGATACCACCACACTGTAACATCGAAGGGAATGAAGTTGCAGATAGACTGGCCAAAGAAGGAGGGAACTTACCTCAAGAAGATTATCTGGTCAGTTATGAAGAAGTGAAGACTATCATTACAGGCAACTATAACGAAAAAGTGGAAAGAAGACCAAACTAAATATAATGCAAATGATGGGTATTACCAACTATCCAGAAGAGATTAGGTTATCCTGCTGCACCTCAGAACTGGTCACAACAAAATGAGACATCACATGTACACCAAATTCAAAATAGGTACAACTGGCCTTTGCCAATGCAATCGTGCGAATATGACAGCAGAACATATCTTACAAGACTGTCCCCAGTATGCAGACCTGAGGAACAAGACATAGACCACACCAATCAGCATTGAAGAGAAACTGTATGGCACATCGGAAACTCTAATACAGACAGCAGCCTATATCACAGAATCCGGAGTCTCAACTTGACTGAATGATGATCGCCGTTAAAGAAGTTTTGATTCGATTCCGTCCGAGTTTTGAAGGGATCCGAAAGGGGAGTAAAGACGAGCGATACTGTAACCCGCCAGACACGTCGTAAAATACGACTACTGTGGTTTTGTAGGTGGAGTCGGATGTCATATCCCATTGAGGATCAAAGTGATCCATAACTGCGGAATTAGAGAAGAGAATGAGGATACCATTCCACTGTGGCATACCAGGAAATGAAGAGGCAGACAGACTGGCAAAGGATGGAGCAACACAGGAACAAAAATATCAAGAAATCCCCTACCAAGGAAAGAAGATCCTCATCAAAGCCATTAGGAAAGTCGACCACCCAAAAGACAATTCCCACTATCTCGACAGAGCAGAACAGGTTATTATCTTCCGCCTCAGAACAGGACACAACCGATTGAACAGCCACTTAAATAGACTAAGATTGGTCCCATCACCACTGTGCCCTTGTGGGCAGGCAGAACAGACAGCTGAACATATCCTGCAAGACTGCAATACACTAAACCAGTTAAGGGAAGAACACTGGTCCACAGAAAATGTATGGGAGCACTGGGGAGGTTTCAAATACAGCAGCATTTATTAAGAAAACAGGACTTGCTGTGTAGACATGTCAAACTGCGAACGAGAAGAGAATGCAGACATACGAAGTCCCCCAACATTTTATGCCTAATGTCAGAGCATTTACGCCAATAGTCAATGCGCAGTAAGAACGAGCACAGGCACATCGGATAATAATTCATTCGGGTGTGAGACAGGGATGTGTACTATCCCCCCTATTGTTCATTTTGAAGGATAGCTTAAACGAATTGCTATTTTCAGACGACCAAGTACTAGTAGATTCACCAGAAGAGCAACTACAAAGGCAAATAGACAGATTACATCAAACATACCAAACCTTTAACATGAAGATAAATATAGAGAAGACCGAAGTAATGAAGATAGGAAGAATAGAAAGAAACACCAACATATATATTGGAAACAACAGACTTAAGCAAGTGAGAGAATTCACATACCTAGGAAGCAATATAACAACAGACAGCAGGAGGAGTATAGAAGTACACAATAGACGTAGTACAGCATACCAATCCCTAGGACAAATGACACCAATCTTCAGAAACAAAAATATAGATTTAAACACCAAAATAACACTATTAAAAACAATTATTATACCAACGCTGTGTTACCAAAGACAAACATGGACAACGACAGCACAAGGTAAATATAAACTTGTGACATCTGAAATGGCATGCTTTCACAAAATCCTAGGAATATCGCTAAGAGACAGTGAGGGATGATGGCATTAGACAAGGAACCGGTACCACTCCAATCTTAGAATATATTAGGAGACAACAGATAAAATGGTTTGCACACATCAGCAAACTACCATCAGACAGCATACCACTGCAAGCTATGCTACACAGATACAGTGAAGGCAGTCCTAGAGACCGACCACGAAAACGATGGACCACCGAAATAAAAGAGGCGACGAACTCCACAATATACTCAGCACACAGGAGGGCCATCTCCAGAAAACTCTCCTACCCTGACGCTGAAAGGCAACAAAGGGTTTAGCGAATAGAATCCAGGTGTTTGAAAACAAATGCTATTGTCGTGAGTTGGGTATCTGTTACCGAGAACATAAGATCAATGGGTTTGTGCATGGTCGAATTAATTTATTAGCGGGTCAACAAGAACCACTGTTAACACTTGTGAAACTTCGTAAACTCCGGTGGTACGGGCACGTGATGAGACATTCTTCATTGATGAGAGATGCTCTTCACGACACGATGGAGATAAGAGACGTGGCTTTTTAATATCAAAGACTGATCAGGGTGTGAAGTTTCCAAACTCATCAGGATATTAGAGGAAAGAGACGCGTAAAGATCTTTCTGTAGCGACTGTCTCAAAGTGATACCCATACGACCCTGACGGGTTATGGGTTTTATTATTAATATTATTATTGTATTTATAAAATATAGCGCACGAAAGATGTTTGGCACAAAATGATTCATTTCCGCTTAATTAATACCATCTGCGCATGCGCGACAGTAATGTCCGAAATGGCTACTTTTATATTTAGTGTACTCTGCTAAATATTTAAATAAAGATTTTTAGTTAAGATATCTTATATAGTTATGCTTTCATTCATGTGTGGCTTTCACTGATAACATGGACAGTCCCACATCTGTGACTGATCCTAGCAGCGAAGTGCGGAAGCTTCAGGAGCTTGTTAAAAAGCTTGAGAGACAAAATGAAGTTCTTCGAGGTAAACAAGGCCACAATTTTGGAAATGGAGATTTTGAACCAGATAACCAAAATAATGTGAATGGTAATGACCAAACAGAAGATGTTGCAAAAGTTAAGTTAAAAAGTAAATTCGCATTGGACGATTTTGAAGACGTCAATTTTTCCGATTTATCTATCGACGACGACAGCTGGTAAGTTGAAAACAGCTGATAACTCAACATTTACTAATTTACATTAATTTATACAATGCAATGATTTTGATTACTAGACCAGAGGCCTATGATTTTTCAAATTCAAGCACTGCCCGCTCTCATGCTATACGGCATAGAATAGTCATATCTGTACACACTATATGACTATGAACTATGTATAGATTGTAGAGTGTTATAGCAAAGACACTGCCTCAATTCACAACCATTGTGTCCATCTGAATCACTTATCTGATTCCCGGGGTTGCAAGCTTTCACTCTTTCTTCCCTGTGCCTAGAGGTGGTAGGTGCAGGTCTCCTTCAGCTGTGTTGTGCCTGTATAAAGGGTGTTGACAGTTGTTTTTGTAGGTCTTTTAGTGCGGGGCATTCAATAAGGTGGTATTTTACTGTTTCCTCCTCGTCTGATAGTAATCATAGTATTTTTTGCACAGTTACATCATCACAACACACTGATATTCATACAGTAATAATCAGTTTTTATACAATTCATTGCCAATGATCCAATTGTTTGAATTTGCCTTTCTTATAATTTTTTTGGGACATAATCTCAATCGGTACTGAGACTAAATTATGTTAATGTTATAGTAGTAGGCCTATTCTACTAGAATTTCATGGTTAATGTTACAAAAATCAAAATTTGCTAGGCTATGCCTACCTACATATATTAGTGACCTATACTATACATATTGTATTTGGTGAATTGTTACTTTAACCCTTTCATTCCCAGTCGTTCAGGGAAAACTTCAGGCTCAATTTCAGGGCAAGAGGAGTAACTCTACACAAATCAGAAGTGATTGTGCAAGAAATTAATATAAAATATAATTTGCAATAAATGTTAATGATTCAATGTCGAATTAACAGATAAATGG
Source organism: Meghimatium bilineatum (assembly GCA_034231615.1). Classification (NCBI taxonomy): domain Eukaryota; kingdom Metazoa; phylum Mollusca; class Gastropoda; order Stylommatophora; family Philomycidae; genus Meghimatium; species Meghimatium bilineatum. The sequence continues at coordinate 23,369,415 of CM067312.1, forward strand.
AAGAGGTAATGATTTATGAACATATCTTTGTGAATGTCATGTAAGACAAGTTTACTTGCCATGTAGCATGTGAGAGAAACAAATTTAGCACCAGTTTCATGTCAGCTTCATTTATTTGTAATATGTACTTACTGCGCAAAACTGAAATCCAACAGGTAGATTCAGGAATAGGGTAATAAAGTTTTGCTAATACTTAACAATGCACATAATGACACACACAAATTGACGTTTCGACCAAAATTCCTTTATCATGACAAACAATTGAAACAAAATTAAAACCTTTAACAGAAAGTGAGCAGTAATGAAATGAACAGTCACATTGGTATGAGTAGTATGGATTGAATGGAAGAGGCGAAATGACACCGGAAAAGGAAAATACAAAAATGACAACAAACATGTAATACAAAAATGACAACAAACATGTGACGAAAAAAACCAGAAACTATGGATCGACTAAAGTCATACATGAGACAGGCGCTCATTAATGCCATTGGGTTTAAGAGTGTCATATTGGTAAATGTAGTGGTTCTCGAGTGCTAGGCGGACCTGGTTATCAGAGAAGCAAAAACTATGGATCGACTAAAGTCATACATGAGACAGGCGCTCATTAATGCCATTGGGTTTAAGAGTGTCATATTGGTAAATGTAGTGGTTCTCGAGTGCTAGGCGGGCCTGGTTATCAGAGAAGCATGACTTAATGGCTGTAACCTGAATGTCCTGAGCGCCCCGATGCCATGTGCCATTGAAGTGGACGTCAACGGGCAAACGTGAATGGTATTTTATGCTATACAGATGTTCGCAGAATCGATCTGCGAGCCTCCTTCCAGTTTCGCCTATATATGTCATGGCGCAACGCTTGCATATGATGGCATAGATAACACTTCAGGACACATGTGAAGCTCTCCTCAGTGGTGAAGGTGGCTTTAGGGAATGTGACAGACCGTATCTGGGTGACATAGGCACAAGTGTAGCATTTGCTGCTGATGGTGTCAAAATTATTAAGAACGTCAGGCTGGAGCTGACTCCGGACCAGTAGATCCCTGAGGTTCTTGTCACATCCGTAGGCAACAAGGGGGGGGGGGGTTACAGAATACTTCCCGCGTCTTGGGGTCAGACTGGAGAAGGGGAAGGTGACGAAGCAGAGCATGACGAACGGCAGCGCTATGGGGGTGGAAAGTGAGAAAAAGCTTAATCTGGTTAGACGAGGAAGACTTCCAAGTGGTCGAGATGGTGTCCTGACGGGAGAGACTGCACACTCGAAGAAGGGCAGACCTATGGACAGTCTCAGGGTACAGGTGACAACGGAAGAAAACTATCATCTTGTAGGCCTTCTCGATGAAGTCATCCTTGCAATTGCACAAGCGCTGAAGATGAAAAAGTTGGGAGAATGGAAGGGAATCACGACAGGCAGAGGGATGAGAAGAGGTGTACAGAAGAAAGCTATGAGCATCTTGTCAGTTTGTACAGAGCGGTTGAATAGTGATGGATATGTCAAGAAAGTTCACATGAAAGGTGGAGATCTCAGATGTGGATTTGATGGCCAGGTGAAAATTGTCAATAAATTGTATGAAGCGTGCAGGTAAACCTCAGACGTGTCAGTGATGCCGATCCCATCATCGATGTACCTATGGAACACTGAGGGTCAGGCTGAGCTATCTAATCCCATGTTCTACAGGGCCAACACGTGCAAGAAAGACCTGATTGTTTCCCACAACGACACAGTCTCTACCACCATCAAGGGTTTAATAGCTGACAACCTTCTGCCCACTTCGGCCGCCACTCTATGCCTCAAGGGTAGCAGTGTGCGTAGGCTGGCATTCCATATGCTGCCAAAAATTCACAAACCTTTCAACCCCAGCAGACCCATTGTCTCTGCGTGTTCCTGCCCCACTGAACACATCTCTGACTTCCTGGATAGTTTCTTCCAACCATTGGTGGAGCAACTCCCTACATTCCTGAAAGATACTAACAATGCCTTGTCCATCTTTGCCTCTATTTCACTGTCCCTTACCCATACTTATCATATCTTTCTGCTGGACGTCTGCTCTCTTTACACCTCCATACCGCACTCAGAGGGTCTCAATGCTGTGAAGTTCTTCCTTGACCAGCATCCTCATCCCTCTATGTCTACTTCTACCCTTATCCATCTTGCAGAACTCATGCTTACTCTTAATTCCTTCAAGTTCAATGGGCACTTCTTTGACCAAATCAGTGGTGTCACCATGGTACCAAAATGGGGCCCAGCTATACCTGCTTGTTCATGGGCCACTTTGAGCACCAGGTATGGGAATCCTATACTATTCTATTCAATCCTATAGAATGGACAGGGCAAGATATTTCCACACTGATCCGCATCGCTGAGGATAGAATTCGCTGGAGGACTCTGTGTGTTGAGCATCCAATGTGGTACCCCTACGACCCTGAAGGGTTACGGGTTTATTGATTGATGGGAATCCTATGGAGGGTCCTCCCCATTGGTGTTCCATAGGTACATTGATGATGGGATCGGCATTACTGACATGCTGAGCTACTACCTCCATCAATGTCTGATTCATTTATGTTCTCTGGAATTATATTTTAAAATTGTCTAGTCTTGCCACCTGATGTTCACAACTTTTTGGAGACAAATAATGTGAAAGTGATTGAGTTTCCCCATATGTTTTCTATATATGATCCATGTTACAAAACTAGAAGTACCACTGCTCTGCAAACTTTCAACTTAGATACCATTTCTGTGACACACATTTGCCACAACTATAGTAAAATCATGTTTAATTGCACATTTTGTAAATGTCCTACTTGCCAAGAATCCAACCTCAGCATACATTGAGAGGTAGGTATAAGCTACTAACTTCCAGTTGTATTGAACTAACAAGGAAAATTACTAAATGTTTTTGTTTTGTGCCAGGTTGTACTCTTCTCCAAAGCCTGTAACACCTCAGCTATCTAGAGAAACGTTGTTATCATGGGTACGGCAAGATTTTGATCATCCAAGCCCAGAAGTTGAGACAACAAGGAGAGCTCTTATATACAGACTGGAGGAAGTAGCTCGCAGTAAGTAGATTTTAATTTTAAAGGGAAACTATGCTTTTTCTGTTCTTAAAGAACATCAACAATTCTTTTTGTTAAAGTCACTGATCGTGACCTGTCATGAATCACCTCAGTTCTTTCCCTTCAAGTTATATCCATGTCATTCATGTCTTGTATAAGTTTTGAGAAATATGCTTGTGAAACCTTCTACCAATTTCATTTCACTGCAAGATTTTTTATGTTCAGATATGAAATATGTTGTTGATAGTCACTGCCATGTTGATCGTTTTCACCATTTACTCTAACAACTTACATTTCTCTGTGATTTGAGCTGTTGTTTTTAGAAACATGCATAAAAAGAACATATAACTCATCAAGGTCATAGGGATGCCACATTGGAGTAATACCGGTAAGTAAATGTAGGTTCCATGGCTTCTGCCTTTGGGGATGAAGATAACTCTTCATGTACTAAGCCTCAGCAACTATTAACTATTAGGTGGAGGGGCCATTTCCCTTCCTTGCTGTCTTTGCCTTCCCTAACTCATGCGTCAGGTACTCATTTACAGCTGAGTCAAGCGAGAAATCACAACCCGGATTTTAAAAAAATGCAGACATGGTTTCGAACCTGGCGCACTGTAACCCGGTGATAGCCAGCAAGCTCACTATCAACTAGGCTATCATGCTTCTCCATTGTGCTCCACATAGGAGACATCAGCACAAAAAGCCCTCCGAACACCAGTGTCCTCAACTTTTCAGATTAGTTTAGAAAAATCATGCCCTGACCATTTCTTGATTTTGTCAATCCAAGATTTTTTTCACCATCTCTTCTTTCACCCACAACTGTTTCTTGCAAAATAATTTTGAAAATGAATTGTGTCTTGTTACATGTCCAAACCAAGCAAGTTTATGCTGCTTTACTGCCACCAAAAATTTTTCTTGATAACCTGCAAGTTTTATTTGCTGCCAAATTAGTATATTTGTCATATGTTCTTAAATACTGTAACTGATTTTTTACAAGCATTTTTAGCATTTAAATTTTAAAAAGCCTGAATCCTTCTTTCCGTGCTGCATTTAGTATCCAACTCTCACATCCATTCAAAACAATAGTTAGCACTAGCGATCTGTATAGATTAATCTTTGCTGTAATAATGATCTTACTTTTCCGAATCATGTTAAACCTTGCCATGGCAGCCATCACCTTCTGAATCTAACTTGATCTAATTTCTGAAATTGCTATCATATTTGTGACCCCAGATATGTGAAGGTATTTCTTCCAGTTTGTGACCGTTTAACTGGATGTTTGTGGGATCTTAAGTATACCAGTTTAAAGGGATATTTAAAAAAAGAAATACAAATAGAATAAATCAATCATTTTAGACATATGAAAAGTTGTTGCATCTTGATTGAGATCTCACTTGAAGGTAATGTTGAAGGCGGTGTGCAAGAGATATGCAGGGGTAAAATTAGGAAGAAAACATCTTGGAATGGACAAACTAAAGTCTGTCAGATCTGAATACAGCGTGCTAAAGGTTAAACAATTTTATGTCATTTATATGGATGGGTATTATGGATACGGATGTCAAGTTGATATGGGTTTTATGGATATGGATAAGTGTATGGGTGATTTATTGCTATGGATGTCAGTATTCTAATTCAACTTAACTGAATTTTTTTTAATCTGTATTTTATTATTATAATTTTTTTAATTTGTATTTTATTATTATAATTTTTTAAATCTGTATTTTATTATTATAATTTTTTTAATCTGTATTTTATTATTATAATTTTTTATTTTAGTGAGACACAGCTGCAGTTCACCTGTGATAAGTAGCCAGCCTTTTGCAAGTAGATCAGTAGGAGCTTTAAGCCGATCCACTGAAGAAAGCAGTCACTCTCCATCAAGAAATACTTCACATAGAAAGTCAGGCTTAATGCATCCAGGTACCTAGTGATATTTTATTGTAACCACAGAGAACACAATAAGCTATCTCAATTAACGTTGCCCTGACTTTATTCTTTTGTCTCAAGTCAGACACATATGTTCTGTGTCACAGTTCACAGCTAAATATTTCTGAGAATTTTTCTGTAAATGTGGATGTACTGAAGAGTGGGATGCATTTCATGCACATTGAAATAAATAATATCTGCAAAGAGTTGAGGTCGCAATAAGGTGAAAGACTCCAAGCTCAAAAGGGACAGATTGTGGTTGGGACAATTAGAAGATATTCTAAGACAAGTATGTGAACCTACTTACATTAATCCTGTGGAGGAATGGATACCCACTCTGCCTGCATTATGTGGTACATTCTCTGTAATGATCACACTTGACTACACATTTCATGCACATTGAAATAAATAATATCTGCAAAGAGTTGAGGTCACAATAAGGTGAAAGACTCCAAGCTCAAAAGGGACAGATTGTGGTTGGGACAATTAGAAGATATTCTAAGACAAGTATGTGAACCTACTTACATTAATCCTGTGGAGGAATGGATACCCACTCTGCCTGCATTATGTGGTACATTCTCTGTAATGATCACACTTGACTACACATTTCATGCACATTGAAATAAATAATATCTGCAAAGAGTTGAGGTCACAATAAGGTGAAAGACTCCAAGCTCAAAAGGGACAGATTGTGGTTGGGACAATTAGAAGATATTCTAAGACAAGTATGTGAACCTACTTACATTAATCCTGTGGAGGAATGGATACCCACTCTGCCTGCATTATGTGGTACATTCTCTGTAATGATCACACTTGACTACACATTTCATGCACATTGAAATAAATAATATCTGCAAAGAGTTGAGGTCACAATAAGGTGAAAGACTCCAAGCTCAAAAGGGACAGATTGTGGTTGGGACAATTAGAAGATATTCTAAGACAAGTATGTGAACCTACTTACATTAATCCTGTGGAGGAATGGATACCCACTCTGCCTGCATTATGTGGTACATTCTCTGTAATGATCACACTTGACTACACATTTCATGCACATTGAAATAAATAATATCTGCAAAGAGTTGAGGTCACAATAAGGTGAAAGACTCCAAGCTCAAAAGGGACAGATTGTGGTTGGGACAATTAGAAGATATTCTAAGACAAGTATGTGAACCTACTTACATTAATCCTGTGGAGGAATGGATACCCACTCTGCCTGCATTATGTGGTACATTCTCTGTAATGATCACACTTGACTACGTTCTGGAAAGAATATGTAACTTGATGATGACCACACTTGACAGAGGTTGTAGGAAAAAACCCGGTGGTGGTTATGCAGAAGTCAAGGTGTTCATTCATGATGACACCACAGAAAATAATGTAGCAATCTACACTGATGGGTCAGTCATTTGTCATCAACTCTCAGCTTGTGCTTTTTTTGTATGATCTAGTGGGAAAAACTGTCAAAGAATACAGTTGGGCCTTCACCACAAGTAGTCTTACAACTGAGACAGAAGCTGTGATGGAGGCACTGTCATTGCTAATGTCACAGAACTATGCTCATGCATGTATATTTAGAGACTCAATGAACATTCTCTACAAAGTTATCTGCCATCAGTAAGTGTTGTTGACACAATCTCTGACCAGAAAGAATATCTTTATATTTGTGTTTGGACATGCAAGCGATGATGGTAATGAAAAGCCGATGCACTGGCAAGCATGGCCACAGTGTCAAAATGTACATCAATGGATTCATCTAATATAGTTAATATGCCGAGGGACCTCATTCGCTCAGAAGATTTTCAAAAGTGGGAATCATGATCGCTCTCAAGATTGCATGTGATTAGTGGAAGGATTGGAACAGTCCATAAAGAAAAGCATAATAAATATGCAAAGTGACTGATAAATCAACACTGCATCAACAACTATGAGTTGTTATACTCTAATGGATTTATTGAGATGGGGATTGGGGTACATATGGACTTGTCCGGTGTGTGCTGATGATAACCTGCAGTCATAACTCAAGTGTTGTGAATCTTGAGGGAATATATTGTGTCACCTGTATTTTTCATTGACCAATAGCACAACTAGTGATGGTGTGATCAGCATCATGCCCACCTCTTTTACTTTCCCAGGAGACCTTGTACACATTTTCTTAGGCTGGATGGACATAGGAACCATTGGTGATTTTAACTCTTTAGCTGCTACTCATGAGTTTACTCCTTGAGTTAAAGATGAGTTAACTGTGTTCTCTTTTTCTATCCCCATGTTACTAAAAATGACTTCACTCTGAAAGTGCCAAGCGCTAGTATGCATGAAACATCCCATTATTGTGGTAGATATTTTCTGGTGTAAATATAAAACCGGTACAATGTAAGCTCTTATTTTTGTAGACTTACGGTAAACACAGGTTTATATTTCGTCTCAATGGGACACGACAGACTATATCTAAAACTAGTGGGAAATGATGGGCAATGATGAGCACACAAGAAATCATAAAAATTACAATACACAAATCACATTCAGAATGTGATTTGTGTATTGTAATTTTTATGATTTCTGAATGTGATTTGTGTATTGTAATTTTTATGATTTCTTATGTGCTCATCATTGCCCATCATTTCCCATTAGTTTTAGAAATAGTCTGTCGTGTCCCATTGAGACAAAATATAAACCTGTGTTTTACGTAAGTCTAATTGTTGTTACGTTTCATGCAGTTACCTTGTATTGATTGTCTTATTTTTGTAGGAAAAGAATCAGCTCAGGGAGAAAGTCATTAAGCAGTAGACAAAGAATTTAGCAGAGCTGGGATCAGTTACTGAGAACAATGTATATAACTGGACATTGAACCTCCATGGTTATACCAGAAGAAAAAAAACAATCAACCAATCATACTCTGGGCAGACATATTGATCCCTCATGATAAAAAAAATGTTAATGCTGTAAGTTCCTGTAGTTCAGTGCTACATATGCACATAGATTCATTTTTGTGTGTTTGTTTGCAGGTTTATCTAAAATGGCCTTCGACACTGGCACGTTCACAAGATCAAAAAGAGCTTCAGCTCCAATGCACGGAGAAGGTGACCAAGAAGTGTCATATACAACAGCTGCTACAGATATTACTGATATTGAAAATCTTGCAAAACAACAAGAAGAGAGTAAGTTCTATTGAGATAAGAAATTGTTTATTGAGACAAAACAAAGTATGGTCTAGTTGTTACAGCACAGACATAAAGATCTTAGTATTAAAGCATAGTCAAGTTGTTAGATCATTGACTCAGTCATGTTTTTTAGAATACTATAAATAGTTCATTTGTTAAATAACTGGTATGGTAATTTGGTAGATCACTGGTATAAATTCATTTGTTATAGAACTGGCATAGTAATCTGTTAGAACACTGATATAGTAATGTGTTAATGAATTGCTATAATTATTAGACTACTGATATAATAATTTTTTACAAACTTGCTCTAATTATTTGTTAGAGCACTGGTATAGTTATTTGTTAAAGAACTGCAATAATTAGTAGAGCACTGGAATAGCTCATTTGCTACAGAACTGGTTAAATTGTTAGACTAGGCCTACAGATTAACTCAAGATTTTTAAGCTATAAAAGGTATTCTTTTAATTCGCATGTTTCAATGTTTACTCTTACAGATTTGAGACAAAGTATAACTCCAGCAAATAGAAAAGGTAATGGTTTACAGTTTCAACAATTTGATGTAGTTTTGGTCATGTCTTGAATAAACAAATTTAGAGAGCTATAATAAGAACCAAAGTGTCAGAGGATATCTGAAAAAGTCTAGAGTACCACAAAACAAAAATAAGAAGTGGTAACACTAACGTACTGTTGTTACTGTTACTAATTAATAGTAGAACTAGTAGATGTAAAATATTTTTAATTAAAAATGAAAAACAAACAAAGGAACAAGGACTATTTCTACGTTGAGGTCCATAAGGACTTGTATCAAGAAATTAACAAGAATTAACAACAATAAATACAATGGAATGGAATGCTCTCACCATTGCATTCAGCATATTTGCAATAATAATTTGAAAGTACACTGGATACAGTAGTGAGAGCTTTCATGTGTATTTATTGCGTTTAATTTTTGTGTGTTTGTTTCATAATAAAAGCTCCACTCGGACCGCAACATAGAATAAGTCCTTGTTCCTTTGTTATTTTTCATTTACAATATTTCTCATTTAGTATTTTTACTATTTATTAGTAACAGTAACAAAAGTACAGTATTCTTAGCATTCTCACTTTAGAGAGTTGGAGATGTTTATTTGTCTTTAACTCTTAAACCCTTTCAGGACGTAATTTTTTTAAAAGTTTGGATTGAATTAATTTTAAGTAGTAGAAAAATGTCATCATATTTTTAAAAAAAATTGGTGATGATTTATTGTAATTTTGATGCATATTGTGTATCGTTGTAAAGGAAAATGGTTACAGAAAATCAACATACCAGTAAGTTATTTAAAACTTTTGTTTAGAAAAAAAAATTATAAAATTACATTTAAAAAAAATACCACACAATAATTAACACAAATGAGAAAGCTGTGGCAAGTAGTAATAATGGCACTAAAATAACCTTTTGTAAGATCATGTGTTATCCCAGTGGCAACAAATGGATGCAAGACCTTCAAACAAGACAATATCCAGAAGGATAAGTTAATTTGAAATAAAGTGCTACAGAAAAATCCTGTGGATAAAACAGACAGAAAAAGAACTTTAAAATTTTGAAATTACTGAAACTAAATGAAGGGTGGCTTCTAAATACAATCATAATAAGGAAGCTACAGTATTTTGGACACTTAAAGAGACATGATGGCATCTGATTCTGGATGGGCAGAATGCCAGGGAAGAGAAGAAGACAGAGAAGATGATGGACCAGCGATATCAAAGAATGTATGAACATGTCACTGGCCAATGCAGGCCCGCTTACCCTGCACAGAGAGAAGTTCAGAGTATCCAAGAAAAACCAGTAATTCTCATTGGTCCATTGACAATGCTGGTTCGCCACTACAGCCGGTTCTGATGATGCTGGTCCATAATAACAGAACCTCTGTAGAGTCTTTTAGACCAAAGACCAGGTCATGCAACCGGTTCCTGATTGTTTAATCTGAAATTCGACAAGCTGCTGGCATTGACTGAACTGTGGAGAACGCAGATGCAAATATTCCTAAGGTGACGTAGCCGTATGAAGCGTTCTTCAGCAGGAGTTCTGATTCTGGGTCTTCCACTGCGCGGCCGGTCTGTCAGTTGGTCAGTTAGTTGAACTCGCCTCCAAAGGTGATTTATGGTGCTTCTAACCACATTAAATTTTCTAGCCACAATACTTTGTGATTGTCCATCTGTAAGTGTCTAATGATGATGTATCATTGTCCTGTAGTGAGATGAGCCATACATCTGCATGAATTTTCAACTGAATTTATTTGAGGACCATCAATTTTTTATAGGCATTCAATAATATGATCAGAGAGTTTTGTGTTCAGTAATTTTCACTGGATTCTTATTAACCTGTCATGAGTTATTGCCAAAAATGTTGTTTTGATCTTGACATCTTTCATGACCTCACAAATCATGAGGTGAGTACAATTCAAGTAACCATGAGAAGTTAATAACCAGGTGGACACAATCGATAGGTTGAATGATGTCCAATCAGCGAATATCTTTTAAAAAGTAATTCCATAAAGTTGCATTTCTTTTTTTGAAACACAAAAATATGAAATATGTATTAAATGCAATATTCTTTCCAGAACGTTGTCTTCAACTTGGATACTCTGAACTTCTCTCTGTCCCGGGTTTGGTTTAGTTAAAGTCTGAAAATTTCTTCATCCCAAGGTTGAAACATTAATTCCGTAAAATAACATTTTAGTACACGTTTGAAATAATGTTGTGTTTCTTTTTTTTTTAAACCGTATGTATTGAAAATAATATGTGACTTAAAATAAATTTACAATTTAAAAATAGAACAATTATTAGTAACTGATTTATTAAATAGAAATATTACAACTGACCTAAATTTTAGAAATTATTGGAGGTGTATAATCACGTTTTCTGGTATGTTATGATAAGACATTTAGTTTTAGTCAATACAGAATTTATTTGATATATTTACCTCCAAAAATGTTAACTATGATTATTTCTCTATGACATTAGAAGCAAAAAAAAATATATAAATATATAATTACAATTTCATTATTTACAAACTTTTTTCAATCTCCATCAAAAGTACCTAAATCTAGTTCTAGTCTCTTTATTTTTGTTGTTATAGTGCAACAATTATATTTGCTACTGCAATCTTCTTTCTATGGAGCTATATCTGCAGAATATGGATCTGTTGGACCATTGATGCAAATAATACGACGACACAATGCATTTCCATTCTCTGAACTACATCCTGCTGAAAATATAGTAGGACCATTGTCCTGCTATAAGAGAGATCCTGCGGGAGTTTGAGAATGAACGCTGAAAAAGAATAGGCTATAAATATGAACAATAGCTTGTTCCACATTGTGTCAAGATGCAGTTGGACATTATTATTTCTAAGAAATTACAAATGTTAAAGTAAAATCAATCACTTTTTAAAGACAGATGTTTGTTTTAGTGAAAATAGAAGTGAAAGTATTCTCACATGTAGCAGTAAAGAATTTGGTAAACATTTGATAACACATATTTTTATATGTGTTAGGGAACCACAGAGTATAAACTTAACTGATCAAACTATGGAAACCATAATTGATATACACATTTTTATTTACACAGTTACTGCAGCCATTTTTTAACTAATTCAAAATTTATGAATAATTAATCCACTCATATGATCATGCAGAAAGACTGGAACATATTTCTGAGCCCTCTAATATCCATTAGAATAATAGTAATCCAGTTTTTAAGAGTAGAAAAAGTATCAGCTTTTTGTTTTTGTTTTGCAGCCCATTCAAAAAACATATTATAATTGTTTAAAAACAAGTTTTGACCATGCCATCTCATCTTCAGAATCAGATTATTCTTATAAAAATTATTTCTGTTACTACTTCAACATTTATTGATTATTTGTAAAGTATACATAATATTCTGGCCTCTTTTATAGATAAAATAACCTACCATTTAAACAACCCGATTACTAGGTTCACTTGACATTGTCAATGTGAGAACAAACACAAACAAATGGATGATGTGAGAATTTTCCCATTTTAAAAACAATTCACAGAGAAATTCATCTTCAAAACGGGCATCTATATGAAAGTGAATCAGGTTCTATAGACTTTTGTTTTATCGTATTTTCAGTAAAATCATTATGGGTTGTTATTGCTGAATTGGTGAATTGCTGAGAGGTAAGTTGTTTACACACAAAAATAGGTTAGATCATGTTGTTTTCTATAATTTGAAGTTAGAAATAAACTGTTTTGAAGCAATTAAGTTTTGAACTAGATTTAGCTTTAGAGAATGATTTTATGACAAATTTATACGGTTTATTCATTTTCCTCAGTGAAATTATGACAATATGACCATAAATACTTTCAAATTCTTTATTTTTATGTACAAATATTATTTAAATATCTCTAACAACAACAAAAATGTTATCGCATTTTCAAAACAACAACCAACTATTACACATTTTCAAAAAAGAATCCAGCTGCAGGAGAGAATATTACATAATTGTAAACTAACGTGCTTAAGGTTAAAATATTGGGGGGGGGGGGCCACAGTAGCTCAGTTCGTGAACTGACTTCCTGTTCGGGTGATCTAATTTCAATTTCCAGTTCAACTGGGAATATTTTAAAATTAACAGCAGCTCCTAGATTGACTCAGCCTACAAAAATTGATGCAAGATCTTCAGGAAAAGTAAAGACAGTTGACTTAATGCTGACTACATCATCCCCAGGTATGCCGGGTCAATGAAAAATATGGGCCCAACATTGTATTCCCCAATATGCCTCAATATCGTGAACAAGGGAACACTTTACTTTTATTAATTTAATTTAAAATAAAAAAACTTTTGATAGTACATTATTAGCAACACTAAAATATATATAAACAATTAATAGGTACAAACATGGTACAAAATACACAAAATGAACATAAAATTAATGTTTTGACCAAAAAGTCTTCATCAGGAACTTAGACAAGATTTAAGAGTTCATTAATAAAATCAGGGGGAAAAATCAAACAAAAGGTAGGGTATACATAAGATATTCATAAAATCTATCAACTTGTCAATCATTGAGGTATTGCATTGGATGCAGTAACAGATTCCTCCAGTGATTTCTATCTTCACCATTGTGGATGTGTTTAGGACAATTCTGACTCATCCTTTCTTTGATGTATGCCTATGATTTTCTTTGTCTTCTTTTTAGCTTGAACTGTTCACTTGAGATTTGTTTTTTTTAAATGGGAAACAAAGAAACATATGATAAACGTTACAAATAAAAGGGATTTACAATAGTGAACAAATTTTAAGTGAGAGAAATAAACATTCAAGATTACATAGAAACCCATGTGTACTTATGTATAGAATTCTTTTATGAGCACACACCTCAAACTTAAGGAAAGCAGATGACCAGACGACTCAGAAGAAAATAATTCAGAGAGAAATTCCAATGGACAGACAAGATGGGACAACAGAAAAGAAAATATAGAGAGTGCAACATCCATTCCTTAAGACATTTGACCTATTCACATTGTATATATTTTTTTCTGCTCAGTGTACCACAGCCCCTCGATTTCCTTGTCGACCGGGTCATCTCTGGTCTCTGGGGAATTTGATTATCTCCTAACAAAACTAATCAAGTTTGCCAAAGCTAACCTTATTTGATTTCACCTTCTGTTAGCAATGAGAGCTAAACATGCATTGATGGAAGGAGAGAATGGAGCTCGGCTTAGTCCAAGTCGATTTGATTGTAAGTATGTGTGCTGCAAATTACTACTTGAATCACCAGTTAAGGTTGCGAGGGATTTACTAAAAAAAACAACTGGGCATATAATTCTTACAAGTTAAGGTCTAGTACCCCGCCGAAGATATAATAAAATGGTGACACAGCACATTTCCATTCTCTGGACTACATCCTGCTGGAAATCTAGTAGGATCATTGCCCTGCTACAAGAGAGATCCAGAGGGAGTTTGAGAATGAACACTACAGAAAAAGATCTAGTACACACAAGTCTCTTAGCCCCTCTATGACATTTACCAATAAGTCAAACCTTTTGGTCCTTTGAGATATTTGTGCCTCCTTGGATGTATAGACTATAGGCAAGGATTCTGTATTAATCTCTTATCTTTGTAATATTCTTAGCATCTCTGCTCTCTGCATGTAAGCTTAATCTCTACCAGGTCTTTCATGACATCACTTCTTCATATAGTTCTATGCCTTCCCTGTTTCCTAGCATCTGAACATAACATTTTTGATTGCCTTGTTTTATTGTTTCCCAGTATTGAATGATGGGGCTGATCTGTTCATCTCCACATTTCTATCCTGTCACCACCTAATATTAGGTATTTATATACTTTTTTGTTCTTCTATTCACTAGTCTAGTCTCTTAGATTTCTCTGTATTTTGAACATATGTGTGTCATACTGCTAGTTTACATGAGAGATGCTAAACATTTGACCCCAGTATATCAGTTTTCAGCAATTTTTGACATTTATGTTCTACAAGATAGGTGACTAGCCCAATGTCCAATCCTCCTTAGTTGTTCTTACAATATGCAAAGTATGTTATATTGTTACCACTCTTTATTTACTACTCTTACAGAACATGGATGAATTGTTTACAAATGTCAGTTATGAGTCATGACTGTAGTTCATTATAACACCAGACAAATCCATAAAATGTGAGTTTTTTAATGTAATGATGTTCGTCCGTCGTGATCGGCGATGACCAAAAACTCTCAACCATAATAATAATAACAATAAATAATAAAGATAATAAAAGTTAATAGTGCGTTTGTAAATGACTAGCAAGTCCAATGTGCGCACAAAATGTTCTTTTACAGAAGTGACAACAATAGAAGGTATCTGTGTGAGGTTGAGATATTTTTTCTTTTCTACGTGTCCGCTTCTGTCTTGCAGTATCTTGTCTGAGTTCTTCCGCCGCTAGTGCTCCCGTCCTAATGCTGTAATGCCATGCTGTTCTATCCTGAGCGAGGCTCTCCCAAGCGCCTACGTCAATGTTAAGATGTTTCAGGATAATGAGTTTATCAGTTCTAGGTGTACCAGATATAGCGGCATCTAACTCTTCATAGAATTGATCCTTTTCCTCATCAGAATTTGTCATTGTCTGCGCATATGCAGAAAGTAATGTGGCAAAGTTATTTTTGCTCACTTTCAATCGCAACGACATCAAGTGATCGCTAATTCCTCGAGGCAGACCTGGAAGTTTCTGCACCAGAGATGATTTTATAGCAAAACCAACACCTGATTCACGCCTCTCTGTGTTTTTACGTCCTATCCAGAAGAATGTATACCCTCCACCTCTCTCTGTCAACTGACCCTCATCTGCAAACCGCGTTTCACTAAGTGCAACAGTATCCAGATTATAACGGGCCAATGTAATAATTATATCTTCTGTGCCATATAGAACACAATGCCATTTTTATTTCAGTGGCAGGATCAGTGGAATAAAAGTATACAATAAAAAAGAGACTACTTTGAAGGAGAAAGAACTAACTAAATAGTCTGTAATTATAATGGTTTTCTGGATAAATACAATTAATGGGATATGTAACATGTTGCTATGTTTGGATATATAATGAGATATGACTCACTTTATACAATTATTTTGTAGGAAACAATTGAGAGAAGAAGGAAAAGAGGTGACAGAAAATCTAGGATTGACAACAAGGGATGGTTCAGCTATGATTTATCTACACTTGTCCGAATGGCTGAGACAAAGGTGTTTAGAGAGATTTTTGTGCTAAGCACTCTAATGTTGCACCCTATGATTGATGGACTTGAATCTGATTATTATTATTATTATGAACTTACCATTTGCACCATGTTCTTGTTCATTTTTGTGGAACATTATCACCACAGAGAGCTCGACTTGGGAATTAATTTGAGCACAAAAAGAGGAGAGGTCAGAAACATTACTGGGGGGTGTGAACCTGCATTTTAATGACATAGAGGTGTGCTTACCCCTCTGTATCTTAATCAATTATCCTCTTAATTTCATTTACAAATATCAATATTCAATTGTAGTTTTTATCTATTGCTTTTTTAATGTTTTCCTACAATTTTGTGAATATCTGTAGTGGAAGGTACTTACCTAACGCAACACCGTGGTAGTTTAGGCTCTGATGGTTTACCTACAAACAGTCCCCACAGCAGTAACCAACATATCAACCTCAGTAGTTCTATGGGTAAGTTGTTTTATTATTTTATGCTTATTTCTATTTATATAATTGAGCTTCTATAGTTACCTTCGTAAAAATGAATACTGAGTATTTTATTAGTCAAAGTGTCTTGCAAATATTCACAGACATAAAAAAAATTCACCTATCTGCATGATCCAAGATGTCTGTGAACTTATGACCATCATTTTTTTTAACAATTATCAGTAATCTATGGCTACTAGCAAAGATTTAGAATACCTGCTATAGTTTTCGATAAATTTCATGAAAATGGGAGCATGAATTTCAAAATTACCTATAGTTTAAAAAGTAATCCTTATACTATGGATGTGTATGGGGAATACAGCACTAGATCAATAGTTTTTGGTGATGCACTAGAGGTGAAGAGATTTATTTACTTGTGATTATAATGGTGGCCTCATGATTGTTTCTATTCTATTTTTTTCTATCTATTATTGTAGCATTTTTGTCATCAGACCAGAACGTCAACTGTTTTAATCCTTTTTTATTTTTATTATGATTATTATCTTTTCATTATAATTAGTAGTAGTTTTGTGTGGCACATATTTATCTATTTATCTATTTTTTTTTGTCTATTGAAGGCTCTCCTGTTTTTAGTTGAGTAATTAATTTATAATTAGAAACAGTAAACAAAGATATGTGTTAATTTTCCACTCACTTTATTTAACATGTTATTCATGGCCCTGATACAGTTATATAGTGAACTTGTCTTGGTAATATTTAACACAAAAAGTATATTTGTAGAATATGTTTCAAATTTTAGTTGCTAGAAAGTTAGATTTGAA
This sequence comes from Meghimatium bilineatum, assembly GCA_034231615.1. Taxonomy (NCBI): domain Eukaryota; kingdom Metazoa; phylum Mollusca; class Gastropoda; order Stylommatophora; family Philomycidae; genus Meghimatium; species Meghimatium bilineatum. Next base: position 23,386,555 of record CM067312.1, read on the forward strand.
TGTATTTTGTTGATTTCCAGAAGGTGATGATAGAATAATTTGTAGTTAGTTAATGTGAGTTTTTCATATTATTTTTCTGCATTATAAGTTTCAATAATAAAAACTTATATGTCAGGAATTCTTTTGTCATCTTAGATTCTCGAGGACGGCGCAGTCTCCCTACCACACCAGGTTTACACTATCAATCCCATAATTCAAGTGACTCCAGTTTGGAACGACACAGTGTCAACAGTGATGAGATAAACCTGGCCCCAGAAGCTTTGAGAGCTCCCGTGTCACGACTGCAGCAGTCAAACTACCATTCTTCACCAAAACAAATGCCTGTGGGTATAGCACCTGGTCTTGCCCAACAACAACGTGGGTTATCCCCACAGCGGACAAGTGGCTTACCCACCCCCAAGAGACAGTTGATAAGACCTTCCTCTGCTTCCAGATCTTCTTTACCCATGTTTCGCAGGTTTGCAGAATGTATTCTTTTAATATATTTTTATATAGAAAGTTTAGCAATAGTTAAGATTTAAGACATCCCAATCAACAGTAAGATATTAGTTATTTCTTCTCAATCCTCCAACAAAGGGAGCTGCAGTAGCTTAGTTGTTAGTGAGCTGGCTTCCTAGCCGGGTAGTCCTAGGTGCAATTTCCAGTTCAACCAGAAATATTTTAAAATCACCATCTGCTCCTAGGTCAACCCAGCCTAAGGAAATTGGTACCAAATCTTCTGGGAAAATAAAGATGGCACACATTATGTTGATTTCATCATCCTTAGGTATACCGTTGGTCAATGATAATATGAACCTAACATTGTATTCTCCAATATGTCTCAATGTTGTGGAAAGGGGAAATTTTACTTTTATCTCCAGAGCATACAATTTAATTGTTACTTCCCTCTAGTGACCGCTGTAGATTTCCAAAGATCATATTGGCACAATTAACTCTTTAACTTATGGGTTGTGGGTGCATTTTTGGCTGTTCCCCCAAATTGTGTTCATCAAAGTACTCTGTTGAATTTTTAGGCACCACTAATATTCAGTCACATCACCATTACAATGTGGATCATTGGTTTTTGATTCATGAACAAGTTTTACTGACTTGTGTTTGTGAGATAAACCCATTAAGCACACCACCAATTCGAAAAAGCACATTACCCAGGAAAAAGTTTTTCCTAAAAAAATAAAAACATACACCATCTGTATTTTTCATAATAAATAATCGGAATGAATACAAAAGAATCACTCATTTTGTGAATATCTTGAAATCACTATAAATTCCGGCCAACCTATCTGCTCTTTCATTACCCCGGACTCCCTATGTGTCCTATGATTGCATGTAGCCTTGGTATTGCCAAAAGAAAGATGTTCATTCTTCCAAAAACTCATTCACATTTTAAAAAGCAGATATCTTGTTTTGTTCTGCTTTCTGGCTCCAGTAAAGAAACATTGATGTAAATGTTGAAATCCTCTCTGTGGCTGAAAAAATGTTATTTATCTCTTGCAATTATTTGTTTCACGAGTTCACTTGTCAAAAAATATCAACTAAATAGGCAAGATTGTAATTCATGAGTTTTAGTTTACTAGCAAAATTATGTTTATTTTGATCTGCAAAACATATTTTTGAGCCAAGTTTTTATATTCTAAACGATTGAAATATTTCCATGCAAAAGTCATCTGACATGTATGATACAGCAGACCTGAGTATTCAGACTCACAATTCTCACACAATTCAGGAAACACTTGTGTGTTCAATGCATAATCTTTGATTAAATTGATGATCTTGATAAAATTAGTAGCATCAATCAATAAACCCATAACCCTTCAGGGTCGTAGTGGTACCACATTGGATGTTTCAGCACACAGAGTCCTCCAGCGAATTCTAGCCTCAGCGATGCTGGTGGGTGTGGAAATATCTTGCCCTGTCCATTCCTTGATGTTGTCTGTCCATGTCTTTATTTGTCCCCCTCTGCTTCTTCCACCCTCGACAGTTCCCTGCAGTATTGTTTTTGACAAGGAATCGTGCCTGCATACATGTCCGAACCATGCTAGTTTTCGTCGTTTCACTATTGAAAGCAATGGCTCCTGAATACCTGCACACATCTCTTTTATTTCTTACGCACACATTGGTCTTATGTTCCCTATAGGAAATTCGTAGAATTCTTCTGTAGCATTTGTACTCGAAAGCCTGTAATCTTCTCTCCATGTCCGCAGTGAGTGTCCAACTCTCACAACCATACAACACAACAGAAAGCACCAGCGACTTATACAGTTTGATTTTCACTCCAACACTAATGTTGCTTTTCCAAATCACAGTTAGCCTTGACAAGGACGCTAAAGCCATCTCCAGCCTTATTTTTAGTTATGCTTTGCATTTACCATCGCTGCATATACTGGATCCGAGGTATTTGAAGGTATTCACCTCCTCAAGCTTATGTCCATTCATCATGATATTAGTCTGGTTTTCTGTGTCTCTGCTGTTTACCAAGATTTTGCTCTTATCTGTATTGATTTCCATTCCGTACTTGCTGGTAACTTACTTTTTCCAACTTTGATGTTAATTCTTGCAATGATTGTTTTGACCCAGCTATAAGATCAATATCATCAGCGAAACGCAAGTTGCAAATAGGGCGACCTCCGATCGATATAGACGTGTTGTAATCATGTAATGTCTCTTGTATGATGTGCTCTAAGTATATGTTAAAAAGTACTGGGGACATTATGCATCCCTGTCGAACTCCCACAGTTGTTTTGAAGAACTCTCCAATTGTATTGTTTGACAAGACCGCACTATTTGCATTTTTGTACAGAGCTTCAATTATGTCTATAATTGTGGTGTCAAAATTAAATTTCCTCAGTATGTGACACAGACCATCATGCCAAACACGATCAAAGGCCTTTGTAAAGTCAATGAAGTTGTGGTATAGATCACGTTGGTGCTGAATATGTTTTTCGATTAGTGTTCGGATGTTAAATATTTGTTCAACAGTGCTTCTGTTTGCTCTGAAGCCAGCTTGTTCTTCTGCAATTATTTCTTCCGACTTGTGTTTTATTCTTTTAAGTAGTATTTTGAGCATCACTTTTCTGGGGTGTGTTATAAGGCTAATTGTTTTGTAATTTGTACACACTTTCAAATTTCCTTCCTTGGGAATTGGTATTATTAGTGATTGTGTCCAATCAGTGGGCCATTGTTTTGTGTTCCATATATTTTGGCATATTTTGGTCATAATATTTACCACATTAATGCCCCGTATTTCAACAATTCTGCTGGAATGTTGTCTACACCAGGTGACTTCCCTCCTTTCAATGTTCGTATGGCCTCTTTTATTTCATCTACTAGAATTTCTGCATTTCCTATTTCTCTGTTGTTTAGTTCAGAATTCTGTAATATCGTGTAGTCAGGATTACACTTGCAGTTATACAGCTCATAGCAATACTCTGTCCATCTTTTCACTATATCTGTTGTTTCATTGAGTATCTTTCCGTGTTTGTCTTGTATTGTAGATATATTTGGTCTTTTTGGCTATGTTATCTTTCTTAGAGTGTTGTATGCTACCTTACTGTTTCCGCGTTTAATACCTTCATTGATGGTTTCGCATTTTTCCTCTAGCCACACTTCTTGTGCTTGTTTCATTTTCCTTCTGATGTTTTTGTTTATTTTGCTATATTGCCCTGACATTTCAGGGGCCTCTTTCTTAATCTTTTTCATTTCCCTCCATTCGGCACACAATTTTAGGATGTCATCTGTTACCCAAGGTTTGTGTGTTATTCTTCTTGTCCCTAGTATTTCTGTTGCTGATTCTAATAAAGTTCCTTTGGTTGTTTTTTGTGAGAGTTAACTTCTTCATTTACAAGGTTTAGAGCTGCAAATTTTCCTCCTACTGTTTCCTCAAATATCTCTGCTATTTTTGGATCTTTCAATTTTTCTAAATTAAATCTTAATCGTGTGCATTTGTTTTGCATATGATTCTTTTTAAGCTTAATTTTGATTGTCAATAGAACCATATCATGGTCGCTACCGATGTCTGCTCCTGGAAAAGTTCTTGTTTGTGCTTTGTTTATTTTGGACTTGAATTTTCTCGGTATAAGAATTAAATCAATTTGATTATGTATATCTGCTTTTGGAGCATGCCACGTTGTTCTTCTGGAAAGCGTGTGTGGGAATAATGTATTTGCAAGAGTAAATTTAAATTTATTGACAAAATCCAATAGTCTTAGTCTCGTTCATTCGTTTCTCCTGTTCCAAATTTCCCTACTGTACCGGCCCATTGATCATAAGCATCAAGTCCCACTTTTGTGTTCCAATTGCCTAGTACTATTAATAGATCTTTTTGGAGATCTCCTTTATTGTGTCTTCTAGTGTTTCGTAAAATGCGTCTATTTCCTCTTCGTCATAATCGGCAGTTGGGGCATAAACTTGAATTATCGTGATGTTTTTGTGTTTAGCTGCTACATGTATTGTTATAAGTCTGCTGTTTATAGGGGTGCAACTAATGATAGATTTAACTTTCTCTTTGTTTACAATAAACCCCACTCCATGTTGGTGTTTTGTTTCATCTCCGCTATACCATATTTTGTGACCGTCATCCGTTGTTGTTTCACTAAATCCCGTCCACCTTACCTCTGCCATGCCCATTATGTCCCATGTATACTTGTTTAATTCGTGTGTAAGTTTGCTGACCTTTCCGTATGCGTATAGCGTGTGCACATTCCATGTTCCGATAACACAGTTTTCGGTAAGTTTAAGAGCTTTGTTCTGTATTCTCTGTGTATGATTATCCATTGTAGTATTTCAGTGGGCAAAAGGTTTAGCTAGTGGTGCCCATCTCCTCTCCAGCTGTCCTTATGATGTGGTTACATGGATGTGTTTTCTCTCTCCATCTCCATTGCACTTTGCTGATGTTGACACTACATCACATTTGAACTTCGCGCTGAGTGCATCGCTACCATTTCACTAGGTCACAACCTTACTTCGTACGCATCCACATTAAGACTTCTAAACTTGATAATACCTTCACTATGTTGTTATCTTTTAATCCATTAATGAAGTAACCTTCAAGATATTATCCCGAACATTGACATATTTTCTATTGCACACCAATTCACTGAATATAATACATAACATAGATCCCTGCTTCACAGAATGAAAAACACAACGCCATATTGTCGTGATGACGTAGTAACATAACATAATATTAGTAGCATAACATTATTACTTTTGGCAATGCTGCAAAGACAGTAACACGGTCTAATATAGCTGGGATCTCCCTCAACAGATATAGAAATAGTTATCCCACTTTAAATCAATGGCAAGTGAGTTGAAGTAATCACTAATATTTTTGAAAACATCAATTCAATATAAATGCTCCTGATAAGGGACTTGAACCCTTGACCTACAGATTAACGTTTAGGACCCCGAATTACAATTATGCAGTTCACACCTCCCCACCCCCCCCCCCCCCCCAAAGGTCCTGCTGCTTTTTTGACAAACAATGAAAGGTAATACTGCTGTAAAATTTCATAACAATAATACTTGCATAGAACACAGGTTTTAGAAGTTTCACCAAACTAGAATTACTGAACTATCACTACCTCCATTTTTTCTATGAAAAAAATTGCAGCATATTAGTAGCAAACTAACAGAATCATTAGACTACAGTTGAGTAGTTTGTCATTGCTTTCTTAGTCTGGATGCACAATTATCTGTGGGGCAGAATTTGAGCCAGTACCATGACCATCACAAATCTGCTCTGTACCTCGTCTCAGAGTGAGACTAAATTTATGCCCAATAAGGGACTTGAATGCTTTACCTACAGATTAACCTTTAAGATCCTGAATTACAATTGCACAATTTTCCCCCCAAGGCCCGGCTTATTTTTTGACAATGTGCATTATTTTTGGTGAGTTTTTGGAAAGTGCAATTACTTTTTTGTTTTTATAGATTTTAAAATAATGTTTGTACATGTAAATAAAGTAGTGAATAATGCATATAATCATGTTTTTGTTGTTGTACGTGTGATATGAATGATGTGAGCAATATGTGCAGTTGAAAATTGGGGGGAAAATCACAAAATTAGGCAGAGATACTACATAATTGTATTCAATATAGATTTCTGGAAAACTTCAATAAATTATCTAGACCTATTGTATTTGTTATTTTATTAATAAACGATCGTTCTCTTAATATTTTAACACATGAAACACATACAACACATAAAACACATAGATTTTGCTTACCAAGTCAATCCATTATGACGCTATGTGGTTATCATTAAACCTAGAGATATTTCTATCCGATGGCATCCTAATTATATACTCCATTACTTACAATTTATCTGGTAAATTTGTTACCTGGGCAGAAGTTATGTATTCTTTACTTCATGTGGCGGGAATTATATGTCATGTAAACCTAACTTCGTGTAGTTCCGTACTGAGGAATTGGGGCATAGCAACCGGGTGCTTCGGGGCACTGTTGCGCCCCAGTGACATATATTTGTTGGCGTTTCAGGTGCTTGTTGGGTCGTGAAGGTTAAAAGTCTAATGCTCTACTGACTGAGCTAATTGGACCATGTTTACTATAATTTACAAGTAATACTATTTGTGTGTTATATTGACTCTAAAATACTCAGAGCAAAGTATGAAGTAGTTCAAACAAATCTTAAAGCCAAGCAAAAATAGTTGAACTGAAATAGTCAATTAATTGAGGCCATTTAAATTTTCTTTCTTTTCAGGACGAATATTCCTTCTCCAAAACCAACTTCATCAGGTGGAACAGAAGAAACATGGAGAGATGGCTGTTTTTGATGGTTCTCTGAGCTTTCATACACATATATATGCTCAATTTTGCAAAAAAATCCATTTTGCCAGTACATTTATGTACAGATCTCATTTATGGCAGTTCGCTTCAAGTCATTAGATTTCAGACAACATACGTGCTTTGTGGACACTCAAAGAATGTTGTTATTAACTTGTGTACATTAGAATTGGTTAGGTATTATCTGTAAACTGTAGTTAAAAAGTAGCAACAACCACTCACTTCAGATAAAGAATTATGTGCCAACTCTGAAAACATTGTTATCAATTAGCTTACAATTAAAAAATAAAAGATCTTGTGGGTCAAAAAATTGTAGGACCAAAAGGGATTCATATATGATTTTTTTAACCTTTCTCAACTACCGCTGAATTTTTTGTGTAACAGAACAGTGGCCCACTAGATTTCCAGCAAAATATAGTCCAGCGAACAGAGATGAGTTGTTTCACAGTGTGTACCTATGACCTGACTTTACCATGTTATGTGTTTTACTCAGTGTTTTACCAATTCCACTGAATGGATGATGCAACTAAGATAACTCATCTGGCCTTGGAACTACAGCTGAAGCTTCCACCCCTACGCTTAACGGCAAGTTTGAATATGATTAACCATCGTTCACCTGGGGACAGACAATAGACAGAACGGCAGATGTCCATAGGCATATCACTGGTATGCCTGCCTGTCCACCAACCTATTTATCAGCATTGTTCAGACAACATGCTGATCTTTCCGGTCACCCATCTGAATTGTGACCGTATGACTTTAACACAGATGTCCACATTCATATAATAAATGATATGACCAAAATGGATTTCTGTATGATAAAATTATAAGACCATAAAAAGTATGCTTTTAGGCAAAAATTATATGGTCAAAATTGGGTATATTTATGTAAAAAATCTAGGGGTAAGTGGGCATGTGTTGAATAAATTCTTGTAGGTTAAAAATATAAAAATCAAAATGATTTTTATTTTATAATTGTAGAGCCAAAGATACTTCCTTTTTGATAAAATTTCAAGATCAAATAAAAAAGAACTACAAGTAAAAGACTGTGAAGAACAAGTACAGACTTGAAATATGAAGAAGTTAGTCTCCTGGCATATACAACAGGTAGATTACGCATGATATATTTAGTAAAATTTGAATAAATATTGTTTGTTGTAGTTTATAATAGGAACACTTTTCATGAGGATTAGTCATGAGCCATCATCAAAAATAAAGTTCTGAGACTGGAAAACTTTGGTTTCAGATATGGTATTATTCTCAACAGTGGGACCCCTCTGATGATGATGGATATGGCATGCATAACAAGTGATCTAAAGAAAATATAATTTGTTGGTTGCTTACTGATCCAGCAGCCCATTGGCTCCTGTCCTTTAGAGCAATGTAATTGTTGGGTATCTGCATGCTGTTTTATTGAATTATTTTGTTTCCCTGGCTTTGAAGAAGAAAGTACTCTTCTAAAATCATCTAGTGCTGGACATTTAAAAAAAGTTATGGTCAACAATTTCAGAGTGACATGTGCAAATCTGTCACCCTAAAGTGTGGTATGTTTGTATTATCTTCAAGGCATTGCTAACTATGTTTTAGGAGCAAAGTCTTTGAAAATTGGATGAACTGTATATTTGTAGATTTATTTCCAGTTTTTTTTATTGTCCACCTGTTCAGCAAAATATCTTTGTTTTCAGTTCTGCTAATCTTTTTTTTCAACTGTTTTTAAATTTTGATTGTGTGTAAGGGTGTTAATGTCTTGCTCCCTTTATTGATATTCTTGCTGTTACCGGGTGTGTTTGAATGATCAGGAATATATTGCATGTTTATTAATAAGCCTTCAGCTGAAACAGATTAAGCATCTATGAGTTTAGTAAGATTTATTGATGTATGTTACACTAACTATTAAGGTAATGATGACTGAAACAGTTGAGTGAGATTTGGTATACCCCAAGCCAGGAAGCAAAACTTGCACATTTTTGAAGATTTATGTATTTATTTGAAAGAATAATGTATGGCATTATTACAAATTATTTGGTTGAATTTTATATCACTAAACATGTCTTCATCTAACAAGCTGATCAATGAAGGTTGTGCATGTGACTATCAATAATCATGTATTGAAAATACAAAATTGCACTGTCAAATTGCATGCCTTGGCAGAAACATCCTGCAGGCAGGTACACAATATGCAGCACACTCTTGATGACCGGAGCATCTCTGGGGAGTCTCTGCCACAATAGTTTAGAGAGTTTGCATAATACAGTGGTAATGAGTTGAACTTGTATACTAATGTACAATGCTCAGTTCCCAGGACAATCAATCCCCTAGCCTATTCAACTTAAATGGATTGTCAGAATTTCTGTTGTGGCTCAACATTAAGAATCTGTTGTTAAAGTTCCTATGTAAATAATAGTAAGTAAAATAAATTACCTGTAGCATTTATTAGTGCCGTAGGGGTGTCAGATGTTAGCGATCTCACATTTCAGTGGCTCTGCTATATGAGGGCAGTAGCCATCCCCTCTCCCTCGCAGGCTGGGTTGACCCGGGTCGACCCCACCCCCGTAAATAATAACCTGTCACTGAAATTTGTGTGCTAGCTGAATATTACTGAGTCTAAAATCAGATACATTGTAACCAGGTTTTTTTTTTCTCTTTTAATTAAGTGCCATGTCAAGTTATGTAGGTGGTCTTGTCTTTCCATCACTCCTGTATCTTATGTTATTAATAAATTCTGTTGGTGATTGTCATGCCATACTATGATAACTCATGCAGTAGCTTCTGTCTTTGTCTGTCCTTGTCTCTGCTCGCCTTTCATCTTTCCTTTGGTCATTAAATGATCAAGCTTGACACATTTAATCACATGCCATATTTTATATTGACTGTGTTTCTCTAATTTGTGCTATAAGTTGTCTCTTTACATCATTATCTGAAGATCTCTACATTCGTTTTTTTTTAGCTGTTCACTGTATATTCATCACTCTTCTCAAAAACTACATTTCAGTAGCCTCCAGTTTGCTTTCAACAGTTGTGCTGAGAGCACAAACTTTATACTTGATATTTATCTACAGGACTACACAATTAAGAAAAATGTATACGTTCTAGAAGTAAATCAGATTGGTATTGATAAAATCAAATCAGATGACTAAACATAAAACACTTTATGTTTCTCACTGTAACATTTTGATACATTAAACCAACTGAAATACCTAGACAAAGGATGTTGGAATAATACATTAGCACTGTGCTAGCATTAACTCCTTTTATCTCCGGTAAGTGGTTAAAACAGTCAGTCAAGCATACCCCTTCTGCTGGTTAGCCGCTAAAACCACAATTTATACACAGTGGAATCCTTTTATAGTGTATTCTTCTATAAAACATGTCACTATATAGCAACACTTTTTCAAAATCCCTAATTATTATTATTCTATATTGTGAGTATTGTATATAACGAATTTCTGTTATTACATACATATTTTGTTGGTGCGAAATAACTTGTTATAACGGGATTCCACTGTGGTTACTTTTAATTATATTACAACAGGAAAAGCGTTATGGAGATAAAAAGTGTTAATCACTTGCTTATAGGATTTGAATTCTCTTGTCTGATCAGTTGGATGATGATTCAATCCCTTTCAATGTGAGCAGGCAGCTCTTGACAGCCCATAGCCCTTTTGGTGAATGAACAGGTTCTCCTCAGCTGTGGTGCAGTTGTGGAGCTGTGTTGTGTATAGCTGGAAGCGGTTGTAGTAGTGCTTGTCAGATGTCTGTTAGATTTGGACATTCCAGTAGTAGGTGTTTGACAGTCTCCTCTTGTGCATTACAGTGTCTACAACTTAGTTCATGTAATGAATTTATTCTGTTCAGGTGTTTATTAATGGGTGCATTCGCTGTTATTAGTTGGAATGTGAGACTCTGGTTTGCTCTCTCGAGTTGTCTCAGAGGATCCATTGGGTTTGGTTTCTGTTGGTGTTCATATAGTGAGCATCCAATCTGATTAGTTGGAAATGGGCACCAATATTTTCTGAACTTGAGGGACTATGTGAGTTTTTATTAGAGGTACTGTCTAAGTACTCATGAAATTAGGGAGTTGTCACTGAAGGTATGGTACAAGTACTTAGAAGTTTTTGGAGTTGTAACTGGAGGACTCAACTACTGACATGTTCAGTTAAATTACTGATAATCTTTGCATATACAGAGTCGAAATTTCTGCTACAATGTGAGTTTAATATGTTTTTTTTTCTTTGACATCAGAATTATCCGATTTGTTTACTGAAATATGTTTTGACTGGGTATCATAATTGTCACAATTAAGTTTACTGAAATAATTTTACTACATATCACTTGTCACATATGTTTACAGAAATACTTGAAATATGTATTCTAATTCTCAAATTTTAAAATTCTTACGTAATTTGGGTTGTGACAACATAATCCAACATTTTGAGACCCATTCATTTTAATGGAAGTATGTGTATTATGAAAGAAGAATAAAATGTTATTAAGAGAGTTTCACTGTTGTTTATGTTTTTTTTAAATTGCTATATTTTGGGCTCGTTCTACTGTATGGATGCTAGAAGAATTGGTTATGTCACATCAAAACAGGACAGACTGATGAATGCTATTTTTTTCATTGGATAACTTCATCTGCTATGTTTACTCTCAAGCTCCTACAGAAGGGCAAGATGTGTTGTGTAATGGTAGCTTTACAGCTAAATTTGTGTTTTTTAATCAGACACATCTGACTTCAGCATGTAGTAAATATAACTGAATGTACTATATTGGCAGCACATGTGCCGATGTCACACATGCCCGTTCGATAACATTCTCCAAAGACATTTTCACTATTGATGTGTGTCTCGCAATGTTATGTATATCATTATTTACAAACGTGTATAACTTACATAGGGAAAAGTTATGTTGGTAAGAGACTCAGAAACCAATTCAGTCAACATCTACAGTACATGTTATTAACCACCTTGTCTGGGACTCCACTGCTGCCCACTTCAATGGGACATCACTAGGTGTCTGGGATGTTCAATGACTCCTTAAAATGTGTTTCTCGAATGACAAGACTCTATGTGATTGAGAACCAGTAATCCACCAATTTGGTACCCTACTGCCACTTTGTCTTTACAACTTTCAGTCCCACTTTTAGATACAGTGTAATCCCTTTATAGTGAATCCTTCTATAACAAATTTTCCTAATTAACAAAAATTTTCAAATTCTCAAATTATTTTTATTTATTGTTTGTACTGTACACACATTTTTATTGCATACATGTTTTGTTTGTTTCAACCCAGTTGCTATATTGGTATTCCCTGCATTCTATTGCGTGCTTTCAATTTTCTGTACATTTTGTTTGTCTCTGTCCCTTCAAGTTTTGTAATGTCATTATCCATCTTGTATTGTTATGTGATAATAGATGGTGCCATCCTTTATTCAGTGAGCACTATGTTTTGTTCTTTGTAGTGGTTATTTGGTCAAATTATCAATTTGTGATTTCTGTGTACTTCCAGTTATTTGTAAAAATTCATTTCCATGTTGTCAATTTTCACCCGTTGGAGCACAATTTTACTGCAGTTTATATTATCTGCTGTCATCTGGAAAGATACAATAGTTAGTACCAGCTGGTAGAAATTAACAGTAGGATAGAGTACTCTGTAACTCAACTGAGATCTCAAATTCTTCTTCTTCAGAGTTCATTCTCAAACGTCCACTGGATCTCTTGAATAGCAGGACAATTGTCCTACTACATCCTAACAGGATGTAGTCCAGAGAATGGAAATGTGTTGTGTCGTATTTTATTTACGCCAGTACCCTGAAACATCCTTCTTTTCAGTGAAGATCTCTCCATCGAGACCAGCACCGTGCAGAGGTGATGGGGCTTAGTTCAGCCATCAGGGGCTGGAAACTAAGACTGGTCGGGCAGTCCCACTCGAGCAGGACCATAGTCCTGCCCTAGTAAGCAGAGTGCTGAAGACGGAGGCATCCAGCCAAAAGGCGCACAGATAATCAGGATGCCACGTACAAAACACAATGGAAACATGTCTACATCTATAAATAGTTATGGTGCCTGCCCTGTGGCGGACGTTCAGGCAGGGACGGTGCCGGGCCCTATACCTCGAAAGGGCCCAACCTCAGTTACTGGAAGTCCTTCTCAATTGCCCCGAGGAGCCAGGAGGCAAGGGAATAGAGCTACTGGCCAAACAAGCAAACGACCAATAAAAATAATGCACTGGAATGCTGAGGGTGTCAACAGTAAAAGAGATGGATACAGCAAAAAATTGGAACTTGAAAATGTCCTCAGTGAAGAACAAGTTAACATATGCTGTATCCAAGAAACACACCTCAGCAGCGACATAGCCTTCAAAATCAGAGGCTACCAGTGCTACCGATCTGACCGAAAGGACAGGCGAAAAGGTGGAATTCTGACACTTGTTAAAAACAATATCAGCGCATGTCAGCTGGAAGTATATATGGAAGGGGCAGAATACCAGATGCTCCACCTAAAAACAGACAGTGCAGAATTCCATCTCCTGAACTACTACTGCCCAAATGATAAACCATTGGCACTAGACACAATTCCAGACAAAGAGAGACTTATGGTGTGTGGTGACTTCAACAGCCACTCTCAGAGCTGGGGCTACGATCATATCGACAAGAGAGGTGAGGAACTTGAGAGCTGGCAGGATGAAAATAATCTCATCCTTATTAACCAGCCAGCAGACTCGCCAACCTTCTACTCGAGAGCATGGCACACCACCTCTACACCAGACCTGGCATTCCACTCACCAGGCTTGGAATGGAACATCACACGTGTTGTTGGAAAGCAGCTTGGAGGTAGTGACCACAGACCAGTATTTCTGGAAATCCACAATGAATTTACCAAGGACAGCAGCACGCTCACTAGGTGGAACTATAAAAGGGCAGACTGGAAAATGTACCAGCATTTAACCAGTGTTCTAGCTAAGGACATGAACTTGGACAAAGACATCAATAGAGCAGTGAGTGAATTTAATAGATGTATACTACATGCTGCTAGTAAAACCATACCCAGGGGGGCACGCAAAAACTACAAACCCTACTGGAATGATGAACTGGAAAAGCTGCAAAATGAGATGGAAACATCTAGACAGCAGGCTGAGAACAGACCTAGCCAAGAACATCACAACAAATATCAGCAAACAAAGGCTAAATTTCAAAGAGCCAAGTTACAAGCCAGACGGAGCAGCTGGAAAGAAAAAACAGAGTCGCTGAACCTAGAAAGAGATACTAGGAAATTATGGAAACTTGTAAAACAACTAAATGATGAAGGTACAGGGAGAAATACCAGGATCACACTTTATAAAGATATAAACATTTTAACAGGTAAACATGCAGCTGATTACTTTGCAGATTCCTTTGCAGAAGACAATAATGTCAAAGTCAGCCCAGACAAACAACAGGAGGTTCGAGAGAACCAGCAAAACATTGGACAAGGTGAACCTATACCTGAAGTCATGGAGGCACCAATCACAATGAGAGAACTGGAGCATGCAATATCCAAATTGAAAATGAAAAAGTCCCCTGGAGCTGATGGAGTGTCCAACGAAATGATTAGAAACCTGGGAATTGCAGCAAGAGCAAAGTTACTGCAGATCTTTAACACAAGCTGGTCCACAGGTAATGTACCACAGGCGTGGAGAGAAGCAATAATGATACCACTCCTCAAATCAGGAAAAGATGGCAACACAGTCTCCAACTACAGGCCCATCAGCCTCACAAGCTGTCTATGTAAAACAATGGAACGCATTATCAATCTTAGGATGCAGTGGTACCTTGAAAGTGAAAACCTTCTGGTATCACAGCAAGCAGGTTTCAGACAGTGCTACTCTACTGAAGATCAGGCAACCTACCTCTCCCAAGAGATTGAGGATGCCTTCCAAGAAAAGAAACTGGTACTAGCAGCATGGATAGACCTCAGGAAAGCATTTGATAAGGTCTGGAAAGAAGGGCTCCTAAAGAAATTGCGAAATTGCAGGGTTAGCTCAAGAATGTACAAATGGGTAAAAGCATACCTGCATAATAGAAGAGCCAGGGTACAATTAGATGGTCGCAAGAGCAAGAAAGTTCTACTGCGTCATGGAGTCCCCCAGGGAGGAGTCCTGTCACCCACACTTTTCTTGGTTTACATCAATGACCTAGTTGCTGAACTACCACATGGGATCAAAGTGGCAATGTATGCTGACGACCTGGTGATCTGGTGCACGGAAGAACATGCAACAGTGGCCACTAAACAAATACAAAGAGCTATCGATGCCCTAACCTTATGGGCAAATAGATGGTGCGTCAGCATTAACACAGATAAGTGCAGCACTACACTCTTTACCCTCTCACCAAAACAAAAAGCTGGTCATATCAAGATAGATGGAGAGCTCTTGAAAGAAGACAAACAACCCACATACCTCGGAGTTACTTTTGATGATAAGCTGACATGGAAGCAGCACATAAACAAAGCAACAACAAAAGCCAGGAGGAAGCTAGCTATCCTGAGAAAACTAAGCGGAACCACATGGGGAGCCAGTGGAAATATACTCAGTAAAGTTTACCAGCAAGGCATAAGACCACACCTGGAATATGGTTCAGCTGCGTGGTGTCCTGCATCAAACACCACATTACAAGATCTAGATAAAGTGCAAAACCAGGCACTTAGAATAATGTTGGGAGCAATGAAATCAACACCCATAGCAGAGATGCAGAAAATGGGAAGAATGCAAACACTTGGCGAACGCAGAGACACAAAAGTACTAATTCAAGCAGAAAAGTTTCAGTGTATGCCAAGTCATCCAATGAAGGAAAGATTCCAAAATCTAGCAATGGGGCGACTGAAAAGGAGCAGCTTTATCCATCAAGCTAAACGACTCCGTAGACAACTTACAGACCTACCTGAAGTTGACAGCCCCTTAAGGTCTGTACCAGAACAAACCCCGTGGAGTGAAAGCCATGGAATGCCAATATACATTCAGACCCATGTGAAAGGAATACTAAGCGAGGACGAACAGAACAGTGTGCAGCGAAGGACAGTCACCCTCAGTTTCCTGGATGAGGAATATCCACAAGATATATGGGTCAGAGTGTACACAGATGGGTCAGCACAGAATGCTGTGAGGAATGGAGGTGCAGGTGTATATATGGAATATCCACACAAGCCTAGAGATACAATCAGAACACCGACAGGAAAATTCTGCAATAATTATGATGCAGAAATCCAGGCAATTAGTGTGGCAGCTAAAAAACTGCTGAACTCCAACTCTGGCCTACAGCCTGTGGTATTCCTGACAGATGCAAGGTCAGTGCTTCAAGCTCTCCAGTCTGGAAAACTAACAGACTTAAAAAAACTACTTAGCGAATTGTCTTACCAGTATAGGGTAACCATGCAGTGGATACCCTCTCACTGTGGAATACCAGGAAATGAAAAAGCAGACCAACTGGCTAAGGAAGGTGCTGCCGAAGACCAACCAGATATACCAATCACCTACCATCAGAAAAAACAGATGATCATGTCAATAAGAAAGCCACAAACACCAACACAAGATGACTATCACATTATGAACAGATCAGAACAAGTTATAATTCTACGTCTCAGAACAGGACACAACCGACTCCGCAGTCACATGTATACAAAGTTCAAGATTGGCAACACGGCCATGTGTACATGTGGACAGGCAGCACAGAGTGCCAAACATATACTTCAAGAGTGTTCTGAGCATGAAACGCTGAGGCAGACATATTGGCCAGAGGAAACAACACTGGAATCAAAGCTCTATGGGACACTGTATGAACTACAAAAGACAGTGAGTTTTATTAAGGAGACAGAATTACAGATATAGACATGTTTCAAGTGAACGAAAGAAGAAGAAGAAGTGAAGATCTCTAATTCAAACAGGACACAATGTGCTAGTATGCTACTTCTTCTAAAATTAAAGCTATTGTCTCAAAATATAAAATTATTGGCTGGGTCGACCCGGGAGCCGTTGCAATCTGAAAAACATTTCCGCCTCAACTGGAGAATGAACCCAGGACCACTCGTATGCGAATCCAGTGCGCTAACGTGGCTCCCAATTTAAAAAAAAGTACCGGTATCAGTAACATAGTTTATGGGACCTTGTCCGCCCATAAGGTTTTAAAAAGTGTGACTAACGGTCGCTGATTACTAGATAATGAATTAACACAATTGGAACGGCACAGAAAAAGAAACATACACAAAGAGACTGATAAATGAACACCGAGTTGGAACTATCAGTCACTACAATCTGATGGATTTATGTAGACTCAGGTGCACATGCGGTTGTGTCTGTGGTTCTCACCAATGGCTCACTAGGCAAACCAACCATGCAACAGAAAACCTTAGTAGATGACATGCCTTTATATTGAGGTTATCTTCTTTACAGAAGCTTCATGGCACGTCATCTATACAATCCCGTAGTCGTAACCTTCGATAACAGTTACACGTTGTTCCGACAGGCCGATGTTGTGCTTGAAATAGTTACGGGCAGAGCTTGAGTGGGCGGAACAACAAAGAAAACTGTCGCAAGGGCCAGAGTTGTGCCCTGATGTCGACGTCCGTTTCGGCGGCATTGGACTAGAAACACCATAGAGTCAAATGTCTGCTGGAACAGAGCACCGAGTACTTATGGGAATGCCCCACGTGCTGTGAGGCCAGCTATTCTAATCAAGAAACAAGACTCGGGTCGGAGCATCCATGGACTTGTCTGATGAGCTAAACCCTCAACGTTCTTCTATACGAACTTTCAGCTTGTTGTTTCCGTTGATTGTCAATTCTTCCATCGTTTCATGCTATTTTTTTCCATTCTATGTCTCGTTCTTATTAAATCCCCCCCCCCCCAAAATAAAAAAAATTATCGGCTTTCTCATCATTTAGATCAATATTGAAATGATCGGAGTAACCGGATTCTGCTTCTTTATCCGATCAAATACAGTAAGCAAACAAGATGTTCATGCCCCTACAAAGTTGATGCTCTCTCACGTGTCATGTCGGTTGATATAGTACAATATAGACGCACCAAGACTCGAAGTCTGAGATCACAACAGGAAGGTAGTTTAATCAAGTACAGTAAAATACTATTGCGGGATTTCAACAGAAAGGTAAAAATCGGGTAAGAAATAAAATAAGTAAGTCTATAGCAGAACAGTTCGACATTGCTGATGAATTCAGTTCTACGAATCATATTTATTATAATAGATTGACCGAAAAAGGAAATAAATCAAAACAGATCTGAAAACATTGTAAAACATGCATTTTTGAAGCCCGAATATAGAAAATGTTAGGTGGTGATACACAAATGATGAGTAATAGGCCCTACTTGGAAAGTGGTGCAGAAGTTGGTCAAATACAGAGCACCATAGAAGAATACTCCTTTGCCCAGCAAATAAATAGAACTGAAACTATAAGTAAAATAAATTGATGTAGATTGACGAGATTGCAAAGTAATAAAAATAAAGCCTTAGACATAGCTATATGTGAGGATGTTTTCCTTTAAAATATTTTGTCCTTTTGTTTTAAATATTTTTTGGGGGTGGGTTTTATTGGGAGAGGAGGGCTAATAAAGTATGAAATATTCTTAGTCCGGTGGGTCAGAAAGTTCAATATAGACATTTGTTTGAAAAAACTTGAACGCGATTTCGAGTGTAAGAATGTTATATTGAGCTAATTCTTCTTTCTTGGACAGATCAAGGGGAGAAGAGATAGGGGACGACAAAGAGAAAAGTTACTGGATGAACTTGTATTGTGGCATGGTAGAAGCTCACCAACCGAACTTATTGACAACACAAGAGAGGTGGATAAACATGATCGCCTACGCCATTCGGCATGACACTTGATTGATTGAATCCTTCTTATGGACACGGAGCATAAACGGTAAACAAAAGAGCTCAAGGTAAGCTGGAGGCAACTGACATGTAGTTTTTTTTAGAAGAATGATGAACATTCCATGGACAGCCAAGAAAACTAATGTAGACGTCATCGTGGATGCTGGAGTAAAACGACAAAATATAGCAAAAATTATAAGCATATATTTAGGACGTGTGATGAGATAAGCAGAATTTGAACATTTAGTAACCTCTGGAAATATCAAGAGAAGAAAACAAATACAGATATACTAAAAACACTTAATATGAAGAAAGAACTACTAAGAGAAGTAAAGATGAGGCAATTAAAATACTTTGGACACGTTAAAAGACATGACACCTTATTGAAGACCTTACTTGAGGGTAAAGTCAAAGGGAAGCGAGCAAGAGGTAGGCAAAGATACAAGTGGGAGAGTAACATCACACGATGGACAGGTTACAGTCTAGCAGAGTGCACCACCAAGACAAGAGATGTTGGAGATACGTTGCAGCCAACCTTCGTTGCGGAGACGGCACTTAATGATGATGATAGAAATATCAAGGGGAGAAGAGACATAGGAAGACAGAAAGAAATGTAGTGATGGGTCGTTACTGTGGCACAAAAAGGTGTCACCAACTGAACTTATCAGCAACACAAGAGACAGAGTTGTGGAGAAATATGATCGCCTACGCCAATCGGCATGATACTTGACTGATTGAAGACCAAACTTCCCCCGTTCTTAATTTGGTAATTCCGCGTAAAAAAAAAAACCGCGTAGAAAATGAATTTGTTGTCTTTGGGTGCTATTAGATGAACATATTTCCCCCTGAAAGCAATGGCAAACTACAAGAGTAATGTACATCGTAATTATATTTTGGTGAAAATATTCTCAATTATATCCTTGCATGTGTGTGTGAGTGTGTGTAAGTAAGCTTGTTTCCATTTTATTTCGTGCTAATTACTAGACTACAAGTGTTTTAGCAACCACAGAGTTAGATCGGGTGACCTGCACTAGAAAACTTCTTTGTTCAAGTTCAGTTCCGTATCGTTTAACTGGTATGTGGGTCAAGCAGCACAGGCAGGATAAGAAACACTTGAAAAAACATTAGCACTGATGGTTTTGTTTTGTTTTGCACGGGGCAGACTTTTAAGTACATGCGCACATGGATTTTTCTTTAATTTGAATCTGTTGGAAATTGTGCGTTGATTCTTCACTTAAAAAAACACCAATAGGCTAACTAAAATAAACTTTCTTTGCTGCATATTTTTCTGTTGATGTTTTTTTTTTATAGGTAGGGGAAATAAAGGCAGCTTTGTCATAGCAGTCGCAATGATGTGTATAGAAATAATTGTTATTGCACATACGAAAGATACAAATCATGTGCTGACTCCTGGTTTGAAATCAAGCCCTCAGAGACATTCTCGTCCCGAGTACGAATTTCTAGCCATTAGGCCAGGCGTTAGGGTTAGGTGTCCCGCTGAAGACGGATGTGTCGGGTCATTGGCGCAAATAAAACGGCGACACAACGCATTTCCATTCTCTGGACTACATCCTGCTGGAAATCTAGTAGGACCATGGTCATGCTACAAGGGAGATCCAGCAGGAGTTTGAGAATGAACGATGAAGAAGAAGGGTTAGACTGCAAGAGAAGCACGATGGTAGTCACCTGGACATCACGGCACTCCGATGGTCTGTGTTGTTGAAATGATCAACGACTTCAGCATATCAGAACATCGGGTTGTTCCTCCGATGACCGGACTTGATATGCGTCTGAGAACAGGTATAGGCCCCTATCCACCAATCTGGTACACTATAGCCCTTTGGGAGTACCATTCGCCATTCATATGGGTCGATATCCTGTTATGTTCCATATTTTTTTTTAGTTTGTTGTGTAGATGTTTCATAATATTCTGTCAACTTTCTATTTTTTTTTTTTCATATTTATCCTTCTAGTGGTTTCATCGTCCACACTCAACTGCTGGATTTATCTCGTCTAGCGATTAATGTGTGAACGTTGACAGTGTAGCTTTAATGTGTGAACGTTGACAGTGTAGTTTAAACTTCTTGTGTACTCTGTTATGTTTTCTTCATAACGTTTTTTAAAATTGAAACGTCGATTTCTATATGCTATTATGCGTGTTACCCACCAAATGTGGCAACGAAACTTGGACGTTTACTTTAGGGTGCAAAGAATTTGATTAGTCTTCTTTTCATGCATGTAGTACGAGGCGACTAGGGAAAGTTGGAGATATACTCACAACCTGTCACGCTAAACAAATTTTCTTTACATCTTGTCTTAATTTCTCACTTTTATCTTGTATCCAACTATCCGGCCTGTGTGGCAACCGAGGCCTGAACTTCTAGTGAAAAGAGTATGACCACTGTCTTCTTTCCAAGCAGGAGGGGACTAAGGACAGTTGGGGGATAGGCTTACTACCTGTCACTTGTTAAAAATCATTCCCACATCTTGTCCCAATTTCTCACTTTTGTCTTCTATCAAATAATTTCCATAGGTGATGAAGAATTGCATACCAGCAGAGTCATTACACCATTGTCCTTTTGTGGTAGACACCTAGATGATGTGGAACGCTAGTTGTGTCATCACAGCCGATGAGTCTACACATTTTTCAGAAACATGATGAAACAGTTTTCGCCGTGCTCCTGGCTGGACATGGTAGTCCTGGGATACCAGCGCACTGGAATTCTTCCATTTAGGAACTAAACACGATCCTTAAATTGCCCTTAAACAATCATACATCTCAGACAATCATATTTGAGTCCGTGTGTCACCTCAGTTACAATACTGGGAAGAACCCGTGGGTTTGTCAGAAAGGTCTGTCATGAGCTACCTACTCACAGTTTAAAGGGATTATGTCGCCATCATCATCAGCAACATGTATATTACCGGTAATTAGCAAAACTTCATTACGATTTTCCAATTTTAGCCTGTTGATTACAGTTTTGTCGTATTTATCTTAATCTTAATGTATGCAAGGCGTGTTAGATCACTATCCTCTGACCATGGAGATTATGGCAGCAAACAGGATGGTGAACACATAGGGCAACTCATGTCTGCAATCTTAGTGACTCGCTTAACATGATCAGAAAAATACAAAGTGGTTGCATTCGAGAACAGCGGCTTGAAGCAGTCGAGAGGTAGAAATTGGAATGTGCCGCATTCATTTTCATGCCTGGTCATGTGGGTATTCAAGGCAGAGAGAGCAGATCGGCTGACTTGCACTGCTACTGTGTCTGCGGTAGAGCAATGGATCGTACGGGCATTTTGAACTCCTTTCGAGAAACAACACAAGCAAATGAAATTAATGAGGGTGATAACCTTCAATTAAACATACAGAAAACAAAGATCATGACAACAATTAAAACCAAAGTAACATCAAGAATTAAAATAGATAACGTGGAACTGAAAAACGTCGACACGTTTGATTATCTGGGGTGCAAA
Source organism: Meghimatium bilineatum (assembly GCA_034231615.1). Classification (NCBI taxonomy): domain Eukaryota; kingdom Metazoa; phylum Mollusca; class Gastropoda; order Stylommatophora; family Philomycidae; genus Meghimatium; species Meghimatium bilineatum. The sequence goes on from CM067312.1 coordinate 23,408,696, forward strand.
TATAAACAGCTTAGGTGAATGTACAATGGAAAATAGAAAAAAGATTAGCAATAACGAAATTAAAAGAAATGAAAAATATATGAAAAAACTATTATAAAGAGATAAAAGTTATACTTATTAGTTGTACATTTTTTAGTTGCAACTTACGGCAGTAAGACTTGGACAATAAATAGAACAAAGGAATATCAGCTTTCGAACTGAGTGGTTGGTATAGGGCAATATTAAGAATTTCCTGGACAGAAAAGATAAGGAATAGTGAGGATTCGAGTATGCTGAATATAGAGGAAGGATGGCTGGTGAATACAATTTTACATAGAAAACAGAAATATTTCGGACATATAAAAAGACACAATAGCATGGAAAGAAATATATTAGAAAGCAGAATTCTGAGAAGTTGAGGCGGAGGTAGACCTAGAATGAGATGGACAGAAGACATCAAAGACTGTATGAAGATGGTGGAGGAGGCAGGCAGATTGGCACAGGATTCATGATATCAATTACAAAGACAACGTTCTGAAAAGAATATGTCACGTGATGACGATTACTTTTCCATGTTCAGAGCTTAAAATTGGGTAAAATTGGGGTTAAAGGAACTGGGCTTAAATTGTAGTAGTGCCAGAAATGAGCGCTACCGTGGGCTCAGAAGAATGTTTATCCACCGCCACCATCCAATTATCAGTCATCGAATAATGGTGGATACAATCAGGTGAACATCGAAGCACATATGGACGTGTCCCAAGTGCAATTACGATAATACGATGACTAGCTAACTAACTAACTAACCAACCAAACAACCAACCAGCAAGTCAAGGTAACCAACCAACCAACCAACCAACCAACCAACCAACCAACCAACCAACCAACCAACCAACCAACCAACCAACCAACCAACCAACCAACCAACCAACTAACTAACTAACTAACTAACTAGCTAACTAACTAACTAACTAACTAACTAACTGATTAAATAGCCAATGTCCTGCCACAAGAGAGATCCAGCTGGAGTTTGGGAACCACAAAAAAAAGTTCCCAGAATATAGAAGTACTTGTAACATCAACAGAAATTCCAGATTTGGGAAATACTATACGGAGAAGGGAAAAAATTAATCACAAACCATAATATCAACAAACCAAACATCAACTAAATAAGACAACCACAATAGAAGAGTTGTAAAGTGATACAACTTTACCAAAGAGTTATACGGCACCAGTTAATTGCTGGAGAGTTGGTGAAATAACGTTTTTACCAAATCCTTTTACATCTATCAATAATAATTTTCAATAACGCGCATTGCACATATTATGTTATAGCAGGGGTCGGGAGCCTTTTTGTCTGAGAGAGTCATGGACACTACATATTTTGAAAAGTTATTCTGTGAGAGCCATACATAATGTTTAAAACAAAAAAATTCAAGTGAATGTGTGCATTTTGTGTAATTTCAGCACAAAAGCTTCTGACACATCACTTCTGATGCTAGCTGCAGTAGACTTTAGCTCATTTGTAGAGTGAAATATTGATATGCAATTAATATGTAGATCAAAGGAGTCGAAAGGAACATTTTTTTTTAATAATCGAACATTTGTCTGCGAGCCAGATACATCCATCATTAGAGCCACATCTGGCTCGCGAGCCATAGGTTCCCGACCACTGGTATAGAAGATAAACATATGACATAGAAAGGTTAAATAGAAAGACAGAAGATAGGAAAAACACGATCTCGTCCCCTTAAACAACATAGCAAGTGTGGTAGGCGACGCTAGTCAAGCGATTTCTAGTGAATAACTGACCTGGCAACTGAGCACTTATGGGAAACCGTGCCCTGTGATATGACACTTGTTCATAACTCATATTACCTTGACTTTGGATTATCGTATGCGCTTAAAATCATGAGAGCAGTGTATTTGTTTATTTGGTATAGTAGGTCTCCCCCCCCCCCCCTTTCAACAACTTTCATTTCTACAAAATGAATACAATGTTGAGTTTTATCTTCCGTTAATTTTGTTTCATCTCCGCATCTTCAGCTTTTGTTTAACAATTTATCATTGATTTCGTTCTGGTTTGTGTCTGTTTCTATTAATTCATGTCATGGTGCGTTCATCGGTAGTGTTGTGTTCTCTTTATGGTGTGTTTGTTTTGTCCTTGATAAAGGCTTTTTGAGCGTAGCATCGATTTTTCATGAGTATGCGTGCTTTTAATGATTTGCAAAAATTTATTGTTGTGTTTTTTATTTTTCGTCCATCGGATTATGTTTTATTGCAACCACATGCAGTAAAACTTTATCCATTCTCACATTATAAGACTGTTTCGTCCAGTTATTCTTAAAACAAGTAGGCCTAATCTTATTTTGACCTAGCCAAGTGTTACCCGCCTTTGTTTTCTCAAGATCTTAAAAATGTATTTATTATTGTCGAAACAATCATACAATTCAATCTCACACGAAGGGGGGGGGGGATTGTTGATGGCTTCATTACCACCTTCACCAAATTATGCTAATGAGATATCATATTTAACACTACGGGAAACATAAAAAAAAACAATAAGAAAATACAGAAACACACCTCCTCATCCCGCACAATAAGGTGGTTTAATATATACTAACCTCAATGCATTCTTACTCTTAGAGACACACAACTGTACATTTCTATTATTTTTGCATTCTCGTTCCTACAGTCATACACCACTGTCCAAGCAGTCAACACACAAAGGCGACACACCACGCCTCTTAACTAACCAGTCGTGCACTAGCCGTACTAGCCAGATAATGCTCCTGTTCTTCAAATATATTTAAATACATGAGGTAACCCATGCGATGAGAACGCATGTCAAAGCAAGACGTGGATTTTGAAATTAGTTGAGTCACTCTGCTAAAGACTAGTAGCAACAATCGTTTATTGATTTATCAAGTGAAGTTTTTAGTGTGCCAATCTTGACTGTTACTTATGACCTGTGTTTAATAATTGAACTATGGCGTTTGGTTTTTCTCACAAGTAAAACACGGTAAGTTCTTGAATTAATGAATCTTCGTCACGCAGCATAGACTACTTTTCTATTATTTCTCAGTTGTGTAGCCAATGATTGACCAGAAATCATACAACTAGTGTCTCCTTCAGCACGTACTCAGTAGCCAAGATGGGTTCTCAACATTATCAGAGTGTGAGCCATGGTACACACTCCTATGTGGCTGGGTCGCCGACCAGAGGGTTGTTTTGAAAGTGACACCATCGTTGCTGGAGAAGGTTACATGGCATTAGGCCAAAGAGAAATAGCCCAGAGGGCGCTGAATCACCGAAGAAGAAGAAATCACAACAATCATGAGCATCAATTACCGTCTTCGCAACGAAGGTTGGCTGCGACATGCCTCCAACATCTCATGTCGTCTTGTTGTGCACTCTGCTAGATTGAAACCTGTCCATCTAGTAATATTACTCTCCCACTTGTGTCTCTACATCTCTGCCTACCTCTTGCTCGTCTCCCCTCGACTTTACCCTCAAGTAAGGTTTTAAACAAGGTGTCACGCCGAAGACGGATATTTCGGGCTATTGGTGTAAATGAAACAGTGACACAAAGTTACAACAATACCAGTATTCTTAAATGTTAATATTTTCAAAACTATTGTATTTTCATGGATCGAAACTACTAGTAAAACTGTTTTCCGATTGGAAGTTTATTTCAGGACTAAAGGAGTTAAGGATGTTCATTTCTTTTGTTTTACTTACATTAATTTAAAGTCCAAATTTTGCTGCTTTTTCCTATTAATCTATTTGTCTTTTCCTACATGTATTGTTGTTTGTGTTCGTAGACATATGCCATCCGTAAAATCCTGTTCCCCCAATTGCTAATCATATGTACAGTGTATTCATGTTTTTCTTCCTTAATAAAAACGTCCTTCCTAATTATTAACACATAAAAAAATCTATAACCATGAGAAAAGTTGTTGGGAATAGTAAACAATAACATCCTTGTCTATCTCCTGTTTTATAACTAAGTTCAGTGTACTATATTCTACGGCCAATTATTGATCTTAGAAACAGGTTATGCTGTTATTACGTAAAGCTAATCCTGCTCTATTAAAGCAAATCTCAAATGAAAAATGCACATATAAAGTTTTTTCTGGGCTATAAGCATGTGGGGTTACCAGGCCCGTAGATAAGGGAGGGTTGGGGTGTTCAAACTCCTCCCGTAGCAAATCTTAACATGACTTTTAGTACTAGAAACGTAACCAAAAGGTCAATAAAAATCCCTTCATCGATTTTTCACAATAAAGGTCTTCAAAACTCGTAAAAATCCCATGCTTAAAGTAATCATAACTACGGCCATGGGAGTTACATAGAAGTATTCAAAATTAATGAAATATTTGGCTATCAATGTGGAGGTCTGAAGAGAAGATAAGCGAGAGTTATATTATATATTAATAATGAACTATCCTCATTTATTTTATATTTAGCTTACAGTTATAATACAAAACACTGTCAAATGTATAGATTCAGAAGCATACAACGTATGGCAAGGTGGTTTAAACTCGCTGACACGTTCAATGAATTTGTTTGAACAAGTTGCTTTTTGTGTCATATTCTGAGATAGGATCAAATACTGTATACATTGTACAAATGATAGTCGTGAATGTTAAGCAGGGGAAAAAATGGTATCGGAAGAAATAGAACAGAGGAAAATATCACGTTTTATTGAATAAATTATATCAATAATATATGAAAAAAGTGATAGTGAAATAACTGAACTATTGTGGTTGTCCAAGAACAGAAGCGATAGTTACATAACAAACTATTGTGGTTGTCCAAGAACAGAAGCGATAGTTACATAACTAACTATTGTGGTTGTCCAAGAACAGAAGCGATAGTTACATAACTAACTATTGTGGTTGTCCAAGAACAGAAGCGATAGTTACATAACTAACTATTGTGGTTGTCTAGGAACAGAAGCGATAGTTACATAACAAACTATTGTGGTTGTCCAGGGACAGAAGCGATAGTTACATAACTAACTATTGTGGTTGTCCAGGAACAGAAGCGATAGTGAAATAACTGGAATATTGTGGTTGTCCAAGAACAGAAGCGATAGTTACATAACAAACTATTGTGGTTGTCCAGAAACAGAAGCGATAGTGAAATAACTGGAATATTGTGGTTGTCCAGGGACAGAAGCGATAGTTACATAACTAACTATTGTGGTTGTCCAGGAACAGAAGCGATAGTGAAATAACTGGAATATTGTGGTTGTCCAAGAACAGAAGCGATAGTTACATAACAAACTATTGTGGTTGTCCAAGAACAGAAGCGATAGTGAAATAACTGGACTATTGTGGTTGTCCAAGAACAGAAGCGATAGTTACATAACTAACTATTGTGCTTGTCCTGGAACAGAAGCGATAGCGAAATACCTATTGAGGTTGTACAGGGAGAGAAGCTATTGTAAAATAACTAACTATTGGGGTTGTCCATAAATTATGTGAATACATTATTGTCAATTATAGTACGAAAAAATTCGTTTTGTTACAAAATTTTATATAAATAATGTCAAATTCTAACAATTTAGTTGGTGCATAAAAATAGTATTGTTGACGTTAACTTTTGTCATTACCCCTCCTCCTTGTCAACAACTGTCACAATTTCAGGGGACCCCCCCCCCCCCAATTGTAGGCGTAATTTATAGACAGCCCCATATCCATTGTGAAACGAAATAAGAGAGTTGGTCCAGGAAATGTTGAAATATTTTAGTGTTCATGAACAGCTTAAATTTATAGATGAACATTAAGTCAACGTGAAAGAGATAAACAACAAAAGACACAATCGAGATCAATAATTACATGCCCTATACAAGAATTATTGACTCTCTATACGCGAGTCTTGCAACAGCAGATTTACACAGGTAGGTGAACGAAAACATACCTCTATTATGTGTAATTCAAATTAACAGATTCAATGTTCAAACGTCAAAGAACTTCGAGATTTATTAATGTGCTGTGCGAACCACGTCTCGTTACAACGAGAAATATTACTAGGGTCTATTGGGGCCAAATCTAGTTTTCAAGTTACGTAAAAAAATGTGTTCCGACTTGTCTTAGTCGAACAAGTCATTCAAACACATGTTGGAAGTAATTGTAATTTGATGAGTTGAAAATTTCAACCTAAATTATGTTTTGATACCGAACGATTCAGGAGCTTAACTGCCGGTCGTTGAAATCCAACCAGGTACTTTGACAATCTCTTACTACCTCACAACGACAGAACCCGAGCACAAGATTTTTAGTAGTCCTGGATAACTGAGACAGACTAATATGGATATTTTAGTAGTCCATGGATAACTGAGACAGACTAATATGGATATTTTAGTAGTCCATGGATAACTAAGACAGACTAATATGGATATTTTAGCAGTCCATGGATAACTGAGACAGACTAATATGGATATTTTAGCACTCCATGGATAACTGAGACAGACTAATAATGATATTTTAGTAGTCACGAGGGAAGTAAGACAGACTAATAATGATATTTTAGTAGTCACGAGGGAAGTAAGACAGACTAATAATGATATTTTAGTAGTCACGTAGGAAGTAAGACCGACTAATAATGATATTTTAGTAGTCACGAGGGAAGTAAGACAGACTAATAATGATATTTTAGTAGTCACGTATGAAGTAAGACCGACTAATAATGATATTTTCGTAGTCACGTAGGAAGTAAGACCGACTAATAATGATATTTTAGTAGTCACGAGGGGAGTAAGACAGACTAATAATGATATTTTAGTAGTCACGAAGGAAGTAAGACCGACTAATATGGATAATTTAGTATTAATATTGACAACTAAGACATGCTAAAATGGATATTTCAAGAAATATATAAATGTTTAAAGAAATCATGATTTTGCAATCCCATCTCGCGCGTTTTAGATCGAGATAAGAGCGGAGTAACAAGTAGGCCTATGTCGTTTATGTTGCACTGGCCATGCTGCTAAACATGTAAGTTAGTTAAACGACTGATCAACCTTACTGACATAATATCTGCCCATTACCCATGAGTACTCGAATCTTCTCAAGACAACCATCAGTATGTAGCGACTGACCAAAACCACTCTGTTAGTTTGCAAATCTCTAGTTACATGCATAAAACTCTTCTTAAACCATGCCCCCCTTTGTTTGATGTTCATTCAGTCAGTTCAAGCAGTGGCTACTAAATATAAAATGCCTGCGGACTGCGTCATTTTTCTTGAATCTTGAATGATCCGACTTATCCGTGTTTTTAAATGGCTGGCGACAAATGCATTTATGCAAAGGGCCCAAGTAAAGGTACAAGTCAGTGGGATCATCCAAAATTAGTTAGGTTTCCGCAGTCCTATAGGCCTAATATGGAGTAGGTTGCAAATTCACGAGCATTTGTTAGATCAGTCATTCGTCCTATCTTAACAAACAAACTGGTAGCTTTTCCTATTCAGGACGTAGCTATCAACCCACCTTTCTTTTACTGTGATGATTTTCTAGGCAATATAAATATGTTCAGTAGTTTACCATTGCTTTATGAACGGTCCGAATGATCTAATGTCCGTGACAGGGATGTAAAAACATCAGCACAGTTCATACCTTGTTCATGAATTGATGTTTGCTGAAAAGGCTATACAGAACTTTCTTCCATTTTGCACCAGGATCTATGTCCTCAAGCAAAAGCAAACATCCTAAACGTAAAGTCATCAAGATCAATAAAAGATATCCTTTTTGTTATGCCTGTTTCCGTTTAACTATTAATCTCTCGTGCACTGGATAATGTAGGTGCACTGAACGTGTAAGTGTGATCTTCTTCTTCTTCTGCGTTCGATCTCTGATAACCACCACGAATAATCGTGCGATTTCCGTCGGCAAGCGTGAAGTACCCGTAACATTGCACGTTCCACAGTATAACTGTGTCATTTGCACCTCGGTTGACTCACTCTGTGGTCCGGACATCCGAGACCCAGCACATATTCGTCATGCTTTTAATTCGGGTAGTGGGAAGTTTGATATAAAAATTCAGCAATATTTTAAAAGCAATGTTTTATAATTCAGTCATCATTATTTTTGTATGCGTGCAGTGTGAAGAGGGTTATATCAAAGACAGCGGGCTAGATTATTAACACCGAAAATGGACTAGAGTGATTAAGAACGTTCACTGCAGCTAATGGGCACATGGATGGCTCTTTTATCAAGCTGAAAGGTACTAAACAGCATCGGGACAACAGTGTCACAATGCCGATTCACACCTTCTGCGGCAGAAGAGATTGTGTAGAAATAGATTACAAACCTAATAGATTTTACATATTTACATCAAGGAAATAAGTGTTCTTTCTAGATATTATGGAAATATGTTTCCGTCCTTGGTTTCCAGGAAAAGGACAGTCCGTAAGTTACCCCAGCAATTTTTGAGCCCTTACTCATTGTCAACAACTGTCAAGAATTTGGCGATTTCCCCTTCTTATGTCATTAATCCTCCCTGACCATTTCTCTTTCATGACCTTCATGGAAGGCAGGGGATCTAGTGGATTATCGCTTGTAGCTATGAGTGGTACTCTCAACAGGCGGGGTTCTTGGAAGAAAACGGTTTCTTTTAATCATTGAATTGAACTGTTTTAGGAAAGGTGTGCCATGTGTACATGTGGATAGGCAGCACAGAGTGCCAAACATATTCTTCAGGAGTGTTCTGAGCGTGAAGCGTTGGGGCGGACATATTGGCCGGAGGAGACAACGCTGGAATCAAGGCTCTGTGGGCCACTGTATGAACTATAGAAGACAGTGAGTTTTGTTCAGGAGACAGAATTACAGATATAGACATGTTTCAAGTGAACGAAAGAAGAAGGAAAGGTGTATTTCTGGGCACATTTTCTTTCAAAGTTTGTCTACAATTTTCTGTCTGAAGTGGATTGAATTTCTTCTTCTTGTTCCTCTTGTTGGTTCATGTTCAAACTCCTGCTTGTTCCTCTTGTTGGTTCATGTTCAAACTCCTGCTTGTTCCTCTTGTTGGTTCATGTTCAAACTCCTGATTTTAGCAGATGATCTATAGAACGGAGAGTTTTGTGTCATGCTTTACATCGCGGCTGCGATATATACGCCTTTCTCGGCATGTCATCCCACTTATACATGGATTTTAAGTATACATCATCTTGACGTATTCAAACTCCACTCCCAAATCCCCCTTACATTCATCTACGATATGCGTAACATAGTCATAGTGTTGCTATTCTGTGCTTCCATTTCGGACACCCCCCCCCCAGTAACATGTCACATTATTTCTGTGCTGTGTTTCCATTTCGGGCCCTCCAGTAACATGTCACAGTATTGCTATTCTGTGCTTCCATTTCCCCCCCCCCCCCCAGCCAGTAAGTGGAGGTGAAGTCTTTTCATTCTTGACAGTTGTTGACAATGTGGAGGAAGGGGGGTAAAAATAGACAAAATATTGTTGATATAATTTATAGACAGCCTCTTACCTGTTTATTGATTGTCCAGGATTAACATCCATACATATCATAGAATCGGTGTTGTGTAACATTGACGTGTAACAAAAATGTAATCAAATACAATAGAAAAGTTGAAGCTCATACTGTATGGGGCATTTCTTTCCAAGCATTGATTGATATGTTAGACTTGACTTAGGCCTATACATTATGACTAGCACAATATGAACTAGCAATCACTATCTTCTTCTTTGATTTGGTGGTTTAATTGGCTGACCGTACATTTTTTTGTTGAAGCTCGAGCGACTTCGGGTGAGGAGTTTTAATTGTGAAATGAAATCTCTACCCCTCTACCACAGATGCCGACACAATCGGTAAGAGGTACGAGATATTTTAAGAAGAATGTTCGTTGCAGGAAATCTTCAATGTGGATACGGACATTTTCTGATCTACTTTTAATTTAAAAAAAAAATTATTATCATAATTTTGTTTTCGCAAATGTCTGAGCATAATATATTTCAATTTTCAATTCTCACATGTGACTTGCGTGTTAAAATTTTGGTAGCTATTCCAGTAGTCCACGGGCTCGATCTCTTTGATTCAATTCCATTGTTGATACCAGTATGCGTTTGTGAGCTGTTCTTTTGTCATAATGACATTCTAATGCTAGGGAGTTTGTGGATTTTCTACACACCTGAGTCAGAACCAGAATATAACTATCACATCTTCAGGTACAGGTAGATTTCTAACTAAGCACTGTTAACTTATATTAGAAAACGTCGCTGGAATTTCATCGGACACGCACTACGAATGGATACCGAAATACTCCCCTGTCAAGTTTTCATGTGGTCACCAAAGGGCAAGAGGAAACGAGGAAGACCAAAAGAAACTTTACGTAGAACTATTACAAGAGAACGTTTCACCATCAGTATCAGAAACAATGAAGATCTAAAGCAAATTGCAATGAAACGAGAGACGTGGAAATCTATGGCATTCGCCCTATGTGCCGTCTTTGGCCCTAGAGGAATAACTAACTAATCGTTAACTCCGATCCACTACAGCCATGATAGCGCTCACAGTGCTCATTCCTGGCCACGAATTGCTTACTAATTATGTCGAACTTCTCTATGGCTCCAGACATATAAGCAAATGTTCAAGGCAAAAGATTTGTTACGTCCTGAGTCACTGTGCCTTTATGATGGGTATCAGACAAAGGAAAAAAGTGGATCCAGTCTTCATATTCCCAGTGTTGTGTAATACATCTCAGGTTCTCCCCCAACCACAGATGATGCATGCATATATACAAATAACAAAGCTTAAAAACACAGAAAAAGCAACACAAGAAAATAAAGAAACGTATAGTTGTATAGATGGCGAGATACGGAGCTTTCATAAGAAGAGTCTTGCAGACATGTTATCAAGTTAGGTTTTCTGTTGCATTGGTGGTTTGTCTAGTTTGCCATTGATGAGACCCGCAGACAGTCTGCATGCGGGTCAGAATGTTAATTCACTCTGAAACAATTAACATTTCTGAGCAGGTAAATTTGATTCAGGTGTGGTTATGACATCAAGTTAGAAAAAACTTAAATTAAACAGGTATGTAAGTTTACATTTGACCTTGAGTGTGTTCTGGTAATAGTACATGCAAGCCTGTTAATTAAAAGCGGGTGCCTGGGGCTGGGAGGAAACTTTCATACAGCCGCCCATCCCCCATTATAATGGTTTCATCCAATAAAATGTCACAAAAAAAACAACAATAAAATGAAAGAATTGCCAACGAAAACAAGGTATCTTAGGCACCTCCTCTCCCCGTGCAGAGATCATACGTCCCTGAGTACAAGTATGATAGTAACGCTGAATTGAACTTAGATCTGTAGGATGGGACAATATAAATAACGTTATATCTGACGACTAACAGTTGGAACTGTAACAGCTAGATAAGGTACTCCCTACTATTACAACCGCAAGTCTCCCGTATTCCAAATAGAGCATGATTCGGTTGTGCACGTACACAAATATACAATGATTACACGAACCAACAATATTACGTAATTTATATGCACCTAAAAAAAACGTTGTCGTGAAAGAAATATTTCTGCAGCGACTAATTTTAATTTAACTTATGCCGTGTCTTAGTAGCTAATTTGAAAAATTATACAGCCTAATTCTAAACATCATTGTTTATTTTGTTTATCTCTAATCCTTATTGTAACCGCAATCTTTTATTCCAGAACTAATATTAGCCGACCATCGCATACGATGATGATAATTTTAGTCTTGTGTTGTTGCATTTTTCTGGTGTGTACCAATATAACTGAACAGACCAATCCAACTGAAAAGACCAATCCAACTGAAAAGACCAATCCAACTGAAAAGACCAATCCAACTGAAAAGACCAATCCAACTGAAAAGACCATTCCAACTGAAAAGACCAATCCAACTGAAAAGACCAATCCAACTGAAAAGACCAATCCAACTGAAAAGACCAATCCAACTGAAAAGACCAATCCAACTGAAAAGACCAATCCAACTGAACAGACCAATCCAACTGAAAAGACCAATCCAACTGAAAAGACCGATCCTGGTGCATACTTTCCTGTCACATTTGCGACATGTATGATCAGAATTAGGGACCTGCGTAATTGTTCTTCTGTCTTTTTGAACAGTATTTTTCTCTATTCCTCTGTGATTTATTGCAAGCACATTTGCTGGTATTTCTGCGTCATACTGAGCGATTCTGAACGAGATTCCCAGGATGTGGCGTCGATGTTGAAAACTCTTCTACCTCTGACGCTGAAAGGCAACAAAGAATTTAGCAGATAGATAGATAGATATATAGTCGTCGATGTTGATGTTCTTTAGATGCACTTTGAGAGAGTCAATACATTCTATTATATTGCCATATAAATAACAATAGTCAGCTGTATGAGCACTATAAATAACCATAATTGCATTCTATTCTATGACCGTGGCTTTCGCCGATAGAAAACGTACGAGAAGAATCAAATCAATCCTTCATCCGTGGTGCTTTGGTGATTCCCGTCCTTTTCGTTGGCCACTATGTATATACGTTGTGTCGCATCTCAACATCGACCAAAGAAATTCACGGAAATAATAATAGAGTATGATATAAACAGGCTCGTTTTAATTCTGTTTGCAGGTATGCTATTGGCAAGAGTCACACTATGACCTACGTCAGGGCTATTCAATTATATTTACTCGGTGGCCAAAATGTAGAAAATGGGGATCATCAAGGGCTACATTTATAAAAAAACACATTGAATGACTTTATACAATTAGGTTTTTTATAACTTTATTTCACTGTTTTAGCAATGATCCTCGGGCCACTTACCAGGCCTCCGCGGGTCGGATTTCGCCCTCGGACCGCCAATTGAATAGCCCTGACCTACGTTATTGGACTTTCCAAAAATGACATTGTTTACTTCCGCGGTCGTCAGAGTAGGCAGGACTGCTCGATAATTGAGTTACTGGGTGTTCCGTCGGTACATTTGTGTGTGCAACCACGGGTCTCTTATACGCTCACATACCACGTGATTCGCGGTAACAGTTTATTGTAAACAAACATTACTGGAAGTTACCTTACGACATACACGTTTCCTTCTCACAAAAATGAAAATGGTCTCAAAGACGTTATAACTAGTTTGACACGTTTACATCAGTATAGCTAGGGACATCTACATACAAGCACGAACTTACAGGATATTACAGGATATACTTCGTGTCTCTATTAGGCGGTTTTAAACAATCATTGTCGGAATGTTCTTTACAGTATAAACGATATAGTAGTAAACATTGTTTCACGAACGTTATACCCAGTTTGAGAAAAACTGTACCAGTAACACTCAAAAACGTAAAGAAATCTAATTGTATGGACGTACTGAACAAGAAATTCAGGTAATGTTTATTTACAGCCGCCTGCTACTGTGTTGTGTGGCAAATCTCACAGTTATTTATCTCTTGTAAGCAGATATTCGTGTAATATAGACCATGTACTCGTATGTCAGTGATGATATATTGAGCTTATGTGTTCAGTACATGACATTATAACGTCATATTTGAAGTCGTAACAATTAGATCTGTAATAGCACGATAATTATGTTCACCCAGGTGTTTCCTGGGTTCACCCAGGTGTTTCCTGGGTTCACCCAGGTGTTTCAATTGTGTGTTTATAACCCGATCTCTAGATACAGGGACGTACTATATGATTTGCACGTCAAGGTAATTTTTGTGCGCTTAAAAAAGGTGTCACTGTGAAATATATCTGCAGCAACTAATTTTCAGCAACTTATGCCCTGTCTTAGTATCTCATTTTACAAATAATACTGCTTAATTCTAACCCCTTAGTTTATTCTCTAATTTCCCCGCTAGCTGTAAGTAATAAAGACGTCAATTTAAACGCTAGGTGTAAATATATCGATGTAACAACTAGCTATAAACACGCCAAGGTAACAACTAGCTGTACGCACGACAAGGTAACAGCTAGATGTAAACACGTCAATGTAACGGCTGGATGTAAATACACCATTGTAACAGCTATCTATAAACACGCCAAGATAATAACTAGCTGTACGCACGTCAAGATAACAGCTAGCTGTAAATACATCAAAGTAACGGTTACATGTAAACACGTCACGGTAGAGCTAGATATAAACACGTCAATTTAACAGCTAGCTGTAAACACGTCAATGTAACAGCTAGATGTAAACACGTCAATGTAACATCTAGGTGTAAATAAACATTTATGTGAGCTTTCTTACAGCGTGAGACGGTAAAACACCAGCTTAAACACTAACCGTGAGTCGGTTAAACCAGGAATCTAAATGGATTTTGACACTCTCATTTAGAAGTACTAGACACCACGGCAATAAAGCCAGAGGCAGAACATGTGAAAGATAGAGCACATAAATGAAAGAGGTTACGGGAACAAGCCAAAAACAGCTCTCAAAAAGGTCATCTCCAGAGAACTCTTCTACCCACGAGACACAAAAAGGTTACTGTGTATAGATAGATAGATAGATAGATAGATAGATAGATGGATGGATGGATGGATGGATGGATGGATGGATGGATGGATGGATGGATGGATGGATGGATGGATGGATGGATGGATGGATGGATGGATGGATGGATGGATGGATGGATGGTTGGATGGATGGATGGTTGGATGGATGGATGGATAGATAGTTGGATAGATAGATAGATGGATGGATGGATTAGATGGATGGATAGATATAACGATCTAACGACGTGCTTCTCTGACCGGGCCCGTCCGGCCCTTGAGAACCGCTAGATTTATCAATATGGCACTCTGAAACCCGACGGCATTAATGAGCGCCTGTCTCTTGTATGTCGATCCATAGTTTCTGTTTGATTCGTGTCATATGTTTGTTGTCATTTTTTTGCATTTTCCTTGTCCGGTGTTATTTCGCCTCTTCTGGCCAATCCATACTATCCATATCAATGTGGCCGTCGATGTTATTACTGTTCGCTTTCTGTTACATGTTTTAATTTTTTTTAATTGTATGTCTTGATAAATGCCTTCTGGTCGAAACGTCGATTTTTGTGTGTCATTATGTGTGTTATCTAGTGTATGCAAAACTTTATTACCCTTTTCCTGGATCTAAAAGTACTAGATGGCTACTGAGCCTCGAGTTCATAACCCACTATTTGGAGATCGAAGGAACTTAAGAAAAGTGCTTAGCCCCCTATTACACTAGTAAAACTCAACCTGTCTCGCAAATTCAAAAAGGTTGCTCACTTCAGTCTTAGAAAATAAATCATCTAACAATACTGCTCTAATTGGAGACCAGTGTGCCATGTTTCTATCATAACTAAAAAAAACTTATAGATAATTGATAATAATCTAGATACTACATGCAATATTTGTGTCCAACCAATTGTTATTATGACATGAGAAATCCCGTAGTAAATCCTTGTATCTAGACATCCATGGTGTAAACCATAACCCGTTAAGGTTAGTAGAGGTGCAGCTGTTAAAATATGAACAAACAGCCATGCTTCTCTAACCTTTGTCCGCATTGTAAAACTGTAAATAACTATTTCTGACCAGTCTTTAATATTATAAATATAAATACACGATTTCTTCTCTCCTTCTCTTCTACTAGCTCGAACTGTTTCCCGCAGACTGGTTTTTGGAAGGGAATCTTGCCGTACTTAGTTGTAGTTCCAAGGAAAAGCAGACTTATCTTGTTGCAGTGCTAAGAAAAAACATATATTATAAACGTCACTTGTTGTACGAGGCATATAAGGTGGACGGGGTGCAAAGGGAACGCAATCCTCTAGGCGGACCCAGGGTTAGCAGATAACCAAGATCCCAAATGTACCTCCTCGCGGTGCACCCAGGTAACAGAAAACAGCAGCTCGAGCTGATTCTAGCCAAATCATTTGGGAATCGTGTCCGAGAATGTGGAGGAAGCAGATGGAAATAGATTTGACTGCAAATGAGACAGACAATATCTCCGACACCATTTGCATCACCACATACAGCGACACTGTCGACATACAGTGACGCCTGTTAGTCCAGTCAGAACATTGGAGGGGCGGCCAATGTAAAAGGCACGTAAAGGTGGTTGCATGGAGAGAAACACATATATGTCATAATGAGTACAATGACACAATGAAAAGACAGAACAGCGCCAGAGGGCAGCGCGAACTGCAAATGAAAAGTGAAAAGTTCACAGGGAAGGGGAACTATAAGCTCTGTCAGCTCGAGTCGAGCTTCTAGTTACCTGTGATCCTTATAAGCAGAGACCCAGACCCAATCGTGGACGGTCGGAAAAGCAAGAAGACCTAAATCAACTCTAATGTCGAGCCTTCCTATACCGGACATATGCTCGCGAAGAGAAAGGCTTCCGAACCCGATGGTCTTAGGCAAGAAGGGGACAACGATTTAGCCCTGGCCCAACTCTATTGTCAAGCTTTCCTATACCGGAAATGCACTTGCAGAGAGAAAGGGTTCAATACCTGATGGGCTCAGGCGCTATTGGGACAAGGTCGCTCAGCTCGAGAACGCCTTGCTCTCAAACGCGTGGTGTGAGACTCAAACATGTGCGAGGGGTTCACGATGTCCGTGAACGACTCCTCGGTAGGAGGGCGAACGAGCCAGGGTCCAACTCTTCTGGCGAGTTCTTCCTCATACGGAACCAGGCTCGCGGATGAGAAAAGGTTCAGTACCCTTGGACACAGGCAGAGTTCGTCCAATTGCACGTGATGGGTTTATAGACGGTGGAGCACCTCGTGCCAGATAGACGCGCTCGACAAGCGTCTTGGCGAAGAGACACTACACACCAGCGTGGACGGCGACAGATACATAGGCTGTCACGGACTAGGGACCAAACCCGAAATAAAGGAATGACGAAAACGGATGTGCTGGACCTCGGACGTCCTGACCACAAGTGGCCAACCGGGGTGCAAATAATCACAGTTTTACTGTGGAACTTGCAGCACAACGTACTTGACGCTCCCCGGCGGAAATCACACGAAATATTCGTTGTGGTTATTTAAGAGCGAACTCTGAAGAAGAATATAAGGTGGACATGACGTGAGGGTATTTAGCTGGCAAATATTCAGAGAACATTTTCTGACAACGGATACGCTGGGTCTAAGATTTTATACCGTAGAAATAAAGGAAAGCATACCGCAGCTCTGCTGTACATTAGTAGTACCTCATAATTGGATCAACTCACAAAGAGAAATCTACCGGATGCTAGAACTAAAACACAAGAACAACTAAGACATTGTTGTATCCCGACATAATCATTAACACATTCTTAATCTCGATCAATAACAGAAAACTAGAGAGCGAGTTATCAATTTTGATCACCTTGTTCCTCCTATAAACAGAAATGATGATTGCTATGAAGAAGTCAGGTAGAGGTTGACCACTGTATCAAATAAACTGATACAAATTAAGAACATATGGCTGCAGCAAAATAACAAAACGTAACGTTTCTTCGAGTCTACGTATTCCCATTGAAGATGTGAATATTATTCAATCACCAAAAAATTTCAGCATTTGTAACTTAATTTTACCAAAAATACTGAAGAATAACAAAGACCAAAAAGATCACCAATAGGGACATACTGAAATAATTGACAGTAATAGAAAACAAAGTTCTCACCAGAAATTACTAGATTCGAGCCATATCAAGCTAAAAATTACCATAATGGAGGATATGATGCCAGTACAAAGAAAAAGAGTTAGGCCATGAAGAAGATGGACGCAAGATATCAAAGACAACATGAACATGACTCAAAGAAGCAAGAGGACTGGCTCATGATAATCAGGATTTTTGAAAGGCAGTGATGACTGCTACATCTTGTACCGGATATGCTACCTGATGATGATATTGTAATCCAGAATCACTTAATGAGTGGAAAGCATGACATAATATAGTTTTATATGAAAGTATAACATTATATAGTTTGATATGAAAGTATAACATTATATAGTTTGATATGAAAGTATAACATTATATAGTTTGATATGAAAGTATAATATTATATAGTTTGATATGAAAGTATAATATTATATAGTTTGATATGAAAGTATAACATTATACAGCTTGATATGAAAGTATAACATTATATAGTTTGATATGAAAGTATAACATTATACAGCTTGATATGAAAGTATAACATTATATAGTTTGATATGAAAGTATAACATTATCTAGTTTGTTGTGAAAACATGGCATTTTTTATCTTAATGAGACATGCCGAAAGCGGATGTGCTAGGCCTACGAGGCGCATAAGGTTGTCACAACGTAATCACGCTACCGGCGGAAATCGCACGGATATTCGTGCACGTTACAATGGAGCGAACGCAAAACAAACATCTTAATGAGAAAGCGACATTATCTAGCTTGTTGTCAAAGGATGGCATAATATCTTAATAAGAAAGTGACATTATCTAGCTTGTTGTCAAAGGATGCATTATCTATTTTAAAGTGAAAGTGACATTATCTAGCTTGTTGTCAAAGGATGGCATAATATCTTAATAAGAAAGTGACATTATCTAGCTTGCTGTGAAAGCATGACATTATCTATGTTAATGAGAAAGCGACCTTATCTGAAAGTGAAATTATGTGAAAGTCAACTAGTGAGTCTAACAAGTTTTATTTCAAAGAAAACAAACTGCTTGGATAACTGCGGCTATAATAGTGCATCAACATGTTGATATGTTGTCTGAATTTGGGTGTTAGCTCAGTGGCTATTGCACTGGCTTCCTATTTAGGTGATCTGAGGTTCAATTTCCAGTTCATCTGGAAATAATTTTAAAATCACCATTGCCTCCTAGGTCAACCCATCCTAATGAACTGGGTAACAAATTTCATAGGAAAGCAAAGGTGGTGAGCATGATACTAACCATTGCATCATTTATATGCATGTACTTTGTCAATAGAACTTACGCAACTTAAACCGTATTCTACAAAGCCGTGGAAAAGGTAACTTGACTTTTTTGTTTTTAACAAAATAATTCTGGATCTGTGGTGAAGATTTACAAAATGCGTTTTTAACGACCAAGGTAGCGTGTTCAATTTCTGCCGCAAAGAGATAACATATGAAGCAATAGCAACCTACTGAGCGTACTCATATTTTCTAGAAAATTACTGAAACCAAAAATTATGAGTTTATCTATGACCGTTTACGTCCGTGTTTCCTAACGTGGGGTCCACGGCCCATGGGGGAAGGGGGAATTTTATTGTTCAAGGGGACAATTCCAGGGCAATAGTACAATTTTTGAATATACAAAAAATATGTATGTTACATAGAGGGGGGGGGGGCATCAGAATGTTAAAAAGACTTAGGTGGGGCTTGGTAAAGAAAAGGTTTGGGAAACACTGGTCTACGGTATAGAAGACCCCTGCATAGAATTAAGTAGGACTTATCACGTTATCTTTTGATTATTGTCGTGTTTTTCTTTGGTCACTATGTATATACTTGGAGTCACATGCCAAAAAATAGCCAAAGCGACTGAATATCTCTAAAAAGTCAAATTGAAGTGGTAAATCCAATCTTTTATAGCAGCCAAAAAGTCAAGTAAAAGTGATAAACCCAATCTTTTATTGTAGCCAAAAAGTCCCGTTGAAGTGGTAAATCCAATATTTAATAGCAGCCAAAACGTCCAGTTGAAGTGGTAAATCCAATCATTTATTGCAGCCAAAAAGTCTAGTAAAAGTGGTAAATCCAATCATATATTACAGCCAAAAATTCCATCAATGGTGTTAAACTCAATCTTTCATTACAGCCAAAAATTCCATCAATGGTGTTAAACTCAATCTTTCATTACAGCCAAAAAAATTAAGCAGAAGTGGTAAACCCAATATTTTATTGCAGCCAAAAAGGAATGTGTGTTTAAACATTTTGTACTAGGCCTACATGGTTTACAAAGTTAATTGTTGTCGATATTTGGCCCTCATGACTAACTCCACGACTCCATATTTGTTATTTGTCGAATATTTGGTTAGTGCGAGCTGCAGGATGTCTATTCTATATTCTGAATAGTGAAAAAAATATAGAAAAGAGGTTGAAAGGATTTTTTTTACAACATGGCATTTTAAGGATCAAGACTTAAGATCGAAATGGGGAAGGGTCGAGACCTCACATGTCAGAGTGCCCTTACGATAACGTAACATTGGGTTTATGCATCAGGTGCCAGAGTAACCAGTAAGCTCATCTCAATGTTTCGTCTTCTCTTTAGAAACATTTCCACACATGTTTTAAAATAATTATAAAAACTGAATTACACTAGTTTTGTTTTGTGTCGCAGGTATTGTATTTTGTTCTTCTTCTTCTTCTCGTTCGCAGTTTGACATGTCTACACAGAAAGTCCTGTTTTCTTAATAAATGCTGCTGTATTTGAAAGCTCCCCAGTGCTCCCATACATCTTTCTGTGGATATCCATCTCTGTGGGCCAGTGTTCTTCCCTTAACTGGATTGTATTTGTTCCTACCATTCGTTTAAAAGAAATATGCGACATATCGACAGAAACAAAATGCTTTTATTTGCCAAAGGTCTGAAAAAGTAACACCCTTCAAACTACTCTACTCGAACTATGAATATTCGTAAGCCATATAATTCAGTAAGCACTAAAAGTTGTATTGACACCCAAGTTTCTACCCTCATTCAGTAAGCACTAACAGTTGTATTGACACCCAAGTTTCTACCCTCATTCAGTAAGCACTAAAAGTTGTATTGACACCCAAGTTTCTACCCTCATTCAGTAAGCACTAAAAGTTGTATTACCAGCCAAGTTTCTACCCTTATTCAGCAATCACAAGATGTATTGTCAGTCAAGTTTCTACTCTAATTGAGCAAGTACTACGTCAAGTTTCTACTCTAATTGAGCAAGTACTACGTCAAGTTTCTACTCTAATTGAGCAAGTAATACGTCAAGTTTCTACCCTTATTCAGCTAGTACTACTCGATGTACAATCAGCCAGGTGTAGTGTAGAAAAAAGTGTTGCTTGACATTAGCGATTTGAATTTCCTTCATTCATCAAGCGCTATCTCCGCACCAAAGGTTGGCTGCAACAGATGTCCAACATCCTCTGTCTCTTGTTTTTGTGATGCACTCTGCTAAACTGTAACCTGTCTATCTTGTGCTGTTACTTTCCCACTTGTATCTCTCCCTACCTCTTGCTCGCCTCTCTTCAACTTTACTATCAAGGAAGGTTTTCAACAAGGTGGCATATCTTTTAATATGTCCAAAATATTTTATTTGCTTGATCTTTATTTCTCTTAGTAATTCTTACTTTATGCTAAGTGTTGTTAGAACATCCTTGTTTTTTTTCCTACACTTTCCATGATGTTCTCCCTTTTCTTCTATATACCCACATCTCAAATGTATCAATTCTGTCTTATAATTGTTTAATGTCCATGTTTCTGAGCCATTAATTAATATATAATAGATTTAGCATTTTATAATTCTCATTTTTATCTTGTTTGTAATTTGTTTAGACGTTACTATTTTCCTCATGTCATTGAAGGTACTTTTAGCCATTCCTATTCTCCTTCTAAAGAACTTTATGATGACAATAAACCCGAGATAAACATACACGATAACGGCGATGGCCGTTAATACTCGCAGGAGATGTATTGGAGGCCCTAAGATACATGAAATATGGCAAAGCCCCAGGTCCAGACAATATCACATTATAAAAATTATCAGCTTTAGGTGATTTTGGAGTTGAAATAATCACACAATTGCTGAATGACATATATAATAGTGGACACATACCCGATGACTTAATAAGGTTCATATTTATAGCCTTACCTAAGAAACCAGGCACCACCGAATGCGAAAAACACCGTACAATCAGCCTTATGAGCCAAATAACTAAAATACTTCTCAGAATCATCAGAAGAGAGTGAGAAACAAAATAAAATCAGAAATAAGTCCAGAACAATGTGACTTTGTAGAACGCAAAAGTACCAACAATGCTATATATATATTGTGAACACTAATAGAGATATCTATAGAGGTAAAAACAAATCTGTACCTCTGTTTTATAGACTACACAACGGCATTTGATAAAGTTGGTTGGTTGGTTGGTTGCTGATCCAGCGGTCCATGGGTTCATGCCCTTTGACCCAATGCCATTGTGTGATATATGCATGTGTTTGTGAGTTGTTGTTTTGTTCCATATAATGTGTTCCATTTATCTGGCCCTGGAGGGAGAAGCATTTTCCTGATGTCATCCAGCGCTGGACATTCAAAAAGGTGGTGGTCAACAGTTTCATATGGATGAGTGCACAGCCGGCACCCTGGAGTGTGTTGTGGTTGTATTCTGTTAAGCTGTACATGTTGTGTGCGCAGTCGGAATATGATACTCTGGTCTTTTATTTCCAGGAGGTTGATATTGTCTTTAGGATTTGGGCTGGTCATATATTTATAGATTTCCCTCCCAGTGTTTCCAGTGGCCCATCTGTTCATCCAATTTTCTTTGTTCACAGATTTCAGAATCATTTTAACTGTGTGCATTGCTGTTTCTGTATAAGGCTGTTCTTGTTGTGCTCCCCTCTTTGCTAGTCTGTCTGCCTTATCATTACCAGGTGTGTTTGAGTGGCCAGGAATCCACTGCATAACAATGTTGACATCATAAGATGTGAGCAGCTGGTTTGCATGGTGGTATATTTCAGCTAGCTCGGGTTTACAATGTCCATCACATTCCAATGCTTGGAAAGCAGACATAGAGTCTGTAAAAATAACAATGTTTTGGACTTTTGATGGGAAGGCATCAAATATGGTCTTCAGGTGGTACAAGGCAATTTCTAGTGCTGTTATTTCAGCTTCATAGTTAGAACATATCTCCCCACAGGCATCAAACAACTCATCAGATGTTTTGTCTGGATATTCTATATAGACACCATAACCTGCTTTGATGATGGCTTTGACGGCAGACCCATCAGTATAGACATGAATCCATTGTTCTGGGTAGGTGTCTATTTTTTTCTGTGTTGCTTTCATAAGACTTACTGGGTCGGAACGTTTCGTTGCATTATCTCTTAACTGTGTTTTGATTTCTGGCAATTTAAAGCCTGCGTGTGGTGGTAAACATTTTTCTACTCTTTGCAGTCTTTGTCTCTTGTCTGGAAGGTGGTAGCTGTCTTTTATTTCATTGACATGGCTCAGGACTGACTTGTTTTATTCTGTGGTTTGGTTCCCAGTTTTTTACAAGTTGTTTATTTGAGTGGTCTTTGTTCATTCTTTTGCTTCTTTCATAAGTCTCCATTGCAGCCATATCTCTCCGCATCTCAAGGGGTTCTACATTCGTATGTATTTCACATGCAGCCGTCGGTGTAGATCTCATTGCTCCACTAATAAGACGTAGGGCATTGTTCTGCACTCTGTCTAGGGATTCTACATTTGTTGTGGAACATGTTGTGAGGAGTGCACTGTTGTATTCTAAAGCAGAACGTATGTAACCAAGGTATAGCCCTCTAAGGGTATCCTTGTCTGATCCCCAAGATGTGCTAGTGAGTCTTTTCAGTAGTTGTAGCCGTTTAAGTGCTTTATTTTTGATATTTTTTACATGCTTCTTGAGGGTGAGCTGCCGATCAAGCGTGATTCCAAGATATGTGGGGTGTTCTTCTCTTGGCAATTTCTGTGTATCCAACCATAGACTGATATTTTCTTTGGCTACCTTATGACTCTTGGTAAAGATGGTATAGACAGCTTTCTCACAGTTTATTTTTAGCTTCCATGTTTGACAGTATTCATGTAGTCTTTTTAAATCTCCATTTAGTCTTTTGGCAGCACTTTCAACATTCTCATGGCTCTACCATATTGTTAAGTCATCAGCATAGAGGGCTTTTTCAGCTTTGATATGTTTGGTAAGGTCATTGATGTAGATGAGAAAGAGGGTGCAGCTTATCCAGTTGTATAGCTTTCCACTAATTCCAATCTCAATCATCTTCATCAAAAGACCCTTTCTCCATGCTCGATCATAAGCCTGTTGTAAGTCAAAGAAGATGGCTACAGTGTGTTTGTTTTCCTGGAATCCATCATGGATTTTCTGTGTCAACCTAAATAGTTGGTCTTCTGTGCAACTGCCTTTTCTGAAGCCAGCCTGTTCATGGCATAGGATGTTTGAGCTCTCGATGAACCAGTAAAGTCGTGCGTTAACCATTCGTTCTGCTAATTTCCCAAGACATGATGTTAGGGATATGGGGCGGTAGCTTTTGGGTTCATCTGGAGGTTTGTTACTTTTCAGGATGGGAAAGATGTGAGCATTTCTCCAATGTTTAGGCAGTTTTCCATTTCTCCAGGTCATATTTATTAGTGTAAGGAGTACTTCTTTCCCTGATGTGCTCATGTGTGTTAACATTTCATTATAAATTGTATCTGGTCCAGGAGACTTTCTTGGCTTTAGTTTCTTCAGCCCTTGTAGGAGTTCCTGCATACTGAAGTCATCATCAAATATGGTTGAGCCAGAGGTTGGACTTTTTCTTGCTGCTTCAGTAGGTACAGATGCTTCTTGTCAGCCTCGGACAGCTTCCCTACTCTGTTCACACTGGTAAAAAAGTGGTTAAAGTGTTCTGCCTTTTTCTGATCTGTGGTGATTGTTCTGTTTCCATCTATCACAGGTTTATCGTTTGTTCTTCTTCTTTTCCCAGACAAATTATTGATCAGCCCCAAGCCTTTCTGCCATTTTTCCTTAGATCTAAATTTGCGCATGTTTTTGCCCATTTATCACGTTTGGCCTTCTTCATTATTAGTTTTACTTTGGCACATGTTTTATTGTTCAGGATTTTTGCTTCTTGTGAAGGTGAGATCTCAAGGGCTTCTCTTGCTTTTTTTCTATCGAGGATTCCAGCTTGCATTTCTTTGTTGTAGAATGGTTTGTATGATTTCCTACTGTCCATTGGGATGCTGTGTGATGCTGAATTGTGGATAGCTTTTGTCACCTCTGCAGTAAATGTTTCTATGTCATTGCTTTTGATTTTACCTAGCAGGAAATCAGATGTTTCTTGGAATAGTTTCCAATCTGCCTTGCCAAAATTCCAGCGAGTTTTCTGTTTGAAATATGCTTTGTTGGGTGTAGTTATGGTGGTGAGGATTGGTCTGTGGTCACTTCCAATGTCATCAAGTATTTCTAGGGAGCAAGCGTCTATTATATCAGATGAACAGATAGTCAAGTCAGGTCGACTAATATATAGATGGCTCCTGTGCAAAAGTGTTGGTACAGACTTTGCATCTTGAAGGACAGACAGGTGTGTTGTTTCACAGAGTTCTTCTATATATCTTCCTGTCTTATTGTGGTTCTGGTAACCCCAATGGGGTGAGTGACCATTAAAGTCACCAGCAAGTATTGTTTTGATAAATTGTGTTGTATGGATTTCCAGTAAATTGCATGTTGTCTGAGGTGGGCTGTATATGTTGTAGATTGTGTATTTTCCTCCAGTGTGCCAGATGGTCACCTTCTTCATGTCTGTGGGATTGGCTGTTAGTTGGGTGACTTGTCCCTGAATGTCATTCCTGATATAAGTAATTATGCCACGGCAGTTGGTACACTTACAGGCATAGCTGGTATATCCTGACAGATATGGGTCAGTGTCTTTGTGTATAGTCTCATGTAAGAGGGCCACATGTATCTTATGAGCATGTAGTAAATTAGCGAGCTCTAGTGTTTTGTTTCTTATTCCACAGATGTTCAGTTGTAGAATATTAAGTATAGACTTTGTTTTATGAAAATCTTGGCTCTGCTGGTTCTCCCTCCGAGGTTTTCTGGGTTTAATGTTTTGATGCTTGTGCAGGTGTTGTTGCTGTGTTGTGTATTGTGCATGTCTGTGTTTGTGCTGATGTTTTGGATGCGTTCCAGTAGTTAATTTTTCAGACAGAGCAGCCTGGTTACCCACTGCCTGCCGCGGACCTTGATAACCGAGGCGACGTCCGATCTCGTTTGTAATTAGTATGTTGTGTACTGGCATTATATTGCTGGGGAGTCTGTGGATTTTCGTCCCACCCCGGGCCAGAGAAAAACTATCACACTACTAGGAAGGAAGGTTTCAACCTATGAACTGCTCCGAGCCACTGCAGCCAAGATAGGGTTCACTGTGCTCATTCCCCGCCACCAATTGACTACTGGTTATGCCGAACTTCTCTATTGCTCCAGGCATGCAACCAAATGTTCAAGTCAAAAGGATCGTCACGTCCTGAGTCAGTGTGCCTTTATGATGGACCTCAGCCATAGGAAAAACAGTGCTGTCAGTTTCCTCCTCCCCACTGCTGCGCAGTAAATCTCTAGCTCTCTCCCAAACACAGAGGGTGCATACATAAACAAAAAGAATACAACATGGCATAAAATACATTGTAACAAAAAATTTAAAGTATGAGAGGCATAATTGTATAGATGACATGCCATGAAGCTTCTATAATAGATAACCTCAATATAACGGCATGTCATCTACTTAGGTTTTTCTGTTGCATGGGTGGTTTATCTAATGGGCCATTGGTGAGACCCACAGACGCAAACCATGCGTTTTGATAAAGTTAAACATAGTGAAGTTATACACATGCTAGAGAATCTGAACATCGACAATAAGGATTTAAGAATCATCAAGAACATGTACTGGCAACAAACAGCAGCAATAAGAGTAGGAAATCATTTTGGCCCTTTTCAACAAATAAAACAATGAGTCAGACTGGGATGCGTACTTTCACCAGAACCTGTTCTCTTTATACGGTGAAAACATAATGCTTGCAATAGTAGATATCCCAGGAATATCAGTTGGGGGGGGGGGGAATAACATAAATAATTTGAGATATGCGGATGGCAGTGTTCTGATTGCAAAAAATTGAGTAAGGCCTTCAAGATTTAATTAATGTAGTAGTCACAGAAAGTAAAGAGGAAGGCATCTTCCTAAATATCAAGAAAACAGAAGTAATGGTTATTTCAAAGAAACAAAATACCACACCTTGCAAGATCAAAGTGAATGATATAGTATTAAAACAGGTCCACCAATTCAAATATCTAGGTACAACGATTACAGCAGATGGAAGAAGTTCAACAGAAATAAGAAGTAGAATAGGACAGGCAAAAACAACTTTCAGAAAAAAGAAAAATATATTGGGTGATATGACCTTGTCATTAGAGGTGAGAAAGAGAGTTCTGCAGTGCTATTAACTCCTATACTTAAATATGGGTACGAGTCTTGGACAATAAACAAACAGGAAAGTGGGAGATTGGAGGCAACAGAGATGTGGTTCTATAGAAAAATGCAGAGAA
The DNA here is from genome assembly GCA_034231615.1 of Meghimatium bilineatum. Lineage (NCBI taxonomy): Eukaryota > Metazoa > Mollusca > Gastropoda > Stylommatophora > Philomycidae > Meghimatium > Meghimatium bilineatum. Next base: position 23,435,909 of record CM067312.1, read on the forward strand.
TACCATGGGCTGTCAGAAAAATCGAATGTAGAGGTGTTGAAAGAGTCAAATGCGAAACGGAGCTTAATCAATAATATACGAAAATACAATCTTCATTTTTATTTTACACTTCATAAGACAGACAGGCTTGGAGAACATAGTCACAACAGGCAAAATTGAATGCAACAACCTGGCACGGCAGGGAAACAACAACGATTTTGATACATAATACGGTGGACAGAGAGCTGTGGAGAGCCTGATGATGATTCTCCTTTTAACTTTTCTTTCACATCTGCCGTCATTTGAGACTATGTGTCCAAGACACTGATAGTTTTACTTGTTGTAGTTTATCTCCATGTATGTTGATGTTTAGCTCTTGTTCTTCTGTGTCTTTGCTGATTATCATGGTTTTTATTGTTGTTTTTTTAAATATGTATATCCAGTCCATATTTATTACTTGATTTATTGACTTGATTTATTAGTCTTTGTAGTTCATTTTCACTTTCTGCCAAAAGAACAGTGACATCTGCATATCTCAGGTTGTTTATTATTTTCCCATTGATTGTGAGTCCTGGCATTTCTTCTATATTTTTAAAGATATTCTTTGTGTAGATATTAAATAAACTTGGTGATAAAATGCATCCTTGTCTTACTCCTCTTCTTATTTCATTCATTAATTTAGATATTTCAGATAATGGTCGTGAGTCCTTTCTGATCTGTATATTTATATTCGAGCATGTCGTGTGAGTGTGTTTTTGTGAGTGCGTTTACATTCAAATGTGCGAGTGTATATATGTTTTATAGCTTCATTGTGATTAGACGTCAACAAGAACATTGATTTCACATATTTTCTATTATATATAAAATAGATTAGTTCACTGAATACAATGACCGCTTCACTAACTCCCCACGTTCAACTTTTGCTTTCAACTCAATAGAAAAAAAAACCTGAACTCGTTGAGTGCACGCATGATGAATCAATGGTTTACTTAATACTGCACACAAGTAGGCATATACAGTTTCTTAAGGCAAGTCTAATTTCTGTTTGATCTCAATGACGGGTTATTCCAGGGTCGTAGGTATGCAAGGTGGTGTCGAAGGATTTGTAAGCTTGGGCGTTAGTTAACTAAATTAGGAAAACTGACACCTGTATAATGCGGGGGTCTGAAGAGGGAGCGAAGAATGACAATAATATTTACCTTCCATACATATCGTAAGAAGCAACTAAGGATGTTCTGATGTGAAGTTGGCTGTCCCATCTCCTATAGAATCAAAGTGAGCCGGAAGCCAAGTTTAAATAAGATATGTCAGGCGGAAAGCAATGCTGTAAACCATGACACAACGCATTCCGTTCTCCGAACTATACCCTGCTAATCTGCAGGAATTTGAGAATGAACGCAGAGGAAGAATAAGAAATACTAACATTGTACTGCATCTAGTTGTCATCTTTACTAAATTCATGAATTTTCTAAGCCCCTCCTTCACAAAGTTGTATATACGACAGGTAAGTAGATATGTGGGAGGGAAATATTTCAGAGATTCATTTTCCCCATACACGCAAAATATTCTTTAGGTACATATGAGTCAGATTCAACACTTCTTAGGCTATCAACATAACAATGAGAGTACAGTTTGAGACGCGAGTGAATTTGAAACACATCGCAGTAAGATTTCAGTACAATGCGGGAGTACAACTTGAGACTCGGTCAAGTCTATAGATTTGGGAAGAGGGAGGAGTGAGTGGTAATTTGGACGGGTTTACTCCTCCCCTCTCCAAATAAGCAACAACCATAAATTATGTAGTAAATCAAGGAGAAAATAGGGCTATCACCCAACCCCCTATATCTTTTTTAATTGGTTTCCCCAGGGAGTGATCGTAATTCCCACTAAAACAAATCTATTTTCTTTTAAAAATAAATTAAAAGGGCATATATATATATGCCCACATATTTGTGTGTGTGACTGAAGTGAGTAGAATTTGAGAGAACAAACTTAGAATACACAACGAATGTTGTAGTTCGGCGAGCCATTAATTTTGTTTGTTAGAAAGCCTGATAAAACCAAATTGGACTTACGTCCGTCGTTGAAAGCAGCACACCTCACAATAATGGGTTCATCCTCCAGGAAAGAAAAGACCAGAGTATCATCTTCCAACAGTGCACATATGTACAGCTTAACAATCACAAGAACAGAATACAATCACAACACACTCTACGGTGACGACTGTGCACTCATCCCTATCAAACTGTTGACCACCAAATTTTTTAAGGAGCACTAGATGACATCAGGAAAATGTTTCTCCCTCCAGGGCCAGATAAATGGAACACATTATATGGAACAAAGCAACAGCTCACAAACACATGCATATATCACACAATGGCATTGGGTCAAAGAGCATTTGCACATGGACAGCTAGACGAGCAACCAACCAATCACAATAATAGGTCCTTTTTTTATACAAAAACTAAAACAATTTGAGAGTGTAAAATACAAGTGTCATTTTAATTGCCATACTTGGTCAATTCCGTGGATGAAATTATTATTTCTGGGAAGTGGAAAGGGGAAGAGAAGATGTGAACTTAGTGCACCATGAATGTTGGTAGGAAAAAAAAAATAATTTAAAATATAACACCCACAAATATATATAACTCAATTTTACTGTGGAAAAAAGCAACAACAGACCCCTTATACAGGAAATTAACAGATCTTCAGTAAGGTAGTGGGAGGAGGGTTAGCTTTAAATTACGTCTTCGGGAAAGTGGTTGTAGGAGGGTTACCTTTAAATCCGCCCTGTTCTGTATGTAGTGATCTTGTTTGAAAAATCTTTGGATAAATATGAACGAGTTACACTCCTTTTGGTTGAGTTTCAAATACTAAATGTCATCCTTTGTTGGTTGAGTTTCAAATACTAAATGTCATCCTCCGTTGGTTGAGTTTCAAATACTAAATGAGTACTAAATGTCATCCTGTGGTGGTTGAATTTTTAATACTAAATGAGTACTACAAGTCACTCTCCGATGTCCTAAAAAAGAGGGGGTGCTGTGTGGACATCAACCCTTCTCCTTATCTACACCCTTGCCCTTACACAAAGTGTCCAGGCAAAGAGTAAAGATGTACATATTTGTATCAAGATAGTCTGCACTATCAACAAAGGCAATCTCTTCATCTTTTGGCTGTGTTAAGCATACGACACAATTCTTCTAGCTATCAACACACAAAAATAAACGTGTCTCTTTCAATCTGAACATTGTAGTAGGGCCTAAGTAAAATAAAGAACAGACATTCTTCTGAAGCAAACAATACAATTATGTATATCCTAGCGTGAGTCGTGTAACATCTGGCTGGTGTCAGTTTCGAACGTTGCGTGTCTGCGAGGCGAAAAGTTGGTCACAAATACTAGCAGTAGTAGGCCTAACATATCTGGCTTGCTCTCGTTAAGGACAGTGTGGTTGTTGACGAGTGTAATTCGCGACAGAATATTATATATTATGTGTTTGATATAAGTTATTGAGCGTGTATTAACTTGTGGCTGCACGTGTGGTTTATGTGTTTATAATTAATAAATAATATGTGGGAATCTGATAAAACAGTATAGCAACATGTAGGTAGGTCTATATATAATACGAAGCCATTCGGTTTTACAGTTCACACAACAGACTAATTCACACATATAATTCAATAATTCATTTTCGATTGATTTAGTTTGTTTTGTGTATTACACACTAAAGTATTTTGTGTTCTGTGTTTCCAACTATTGAATTATTTGTAGCTGCTGTGGTGTATAATTTTGTTCGTTCTGTATTTGCTCTAGTACAATCTCTACGTGATTCTTTGTGATTCTAGCAACTTTATAAAGTTTCTAGTACCAGTTTTTATCACAGCTGTTGTTGCTGTACACCCGTTTTAGAGCAGTGAAGCGATTAATTTGTGATAGTAATGATATAGTTTGAAGGAGATAATAATGGATGTACATACATAGTTAGTTTGAATACTTAGTAATAATATCTGCTGCTCGAAATCTGCTGCTACTGTTGCTTCTATTACTACCGCTCATACTACTGTTATGACTACTATTACAACCACTGCTGCTATTATTACTACTACTTCTGCTTCTTAAATGCACTGCTGCTATTACTACTGTAATTGGGGCTACTATCACTGTTATTACCACTACTTTCTACACTACAGCAATACTACTATTATTTCTACCATCACCAATATTAATACTATTATCAATGGAATTTTAACTATCACTACTGTACTTATTACTACTATTAATACTAATGATGCTACTATATATATATAAAATCATATTGTTCCCACTGAAATAAAGTGCCACAACAGTGGCTCTCTGCTGAATTCTATTCTAGTCCAGTGGTTCTAAAACTTTAGTGCTCTTATATGATCAGCGGAGACTAAGAAGAGCCTTTACATGTACAATAAAAATAAATGAGCAAATATTTTCATAGTTCGCGGCAGAAAAATTTTAAAGGTCAGCGGCATACGAACCTCTGTTTAGTGCTTTATCTTCACCACTTTTCACGAATACATGTGGGCAGCGGTGCTTGAAAGAAATAATGCCATCTGTTTAAACAAGAGCAAGATATACAAATTATCAGTAATTCCTACACATTCTTTCTCTCAATACATACCGAGTGATTTTATTTCTACTATGAAGCAAGCGATGTCTGCAACCATAAAAATTACCCATTAGGAGCTGTCCATAAATTGCGTCTACATTTGTTGTTTTTTGTGTGGTCATTTTGGACCCCACCCCCTTTCCGCCATACGTTGTCAAGAATTCAGAAGTCACCCCTCTCCCGTTTAGTTATATGAAAACCCCTTTGATCCCCATCCCCCTCCCAAGAACTAGTTTAGCAGGAAAATTACTTTAAAAATATGTTTTTTGTGTCAAATCTTTACAAATTCAAAAATTCTAATTGCTGTAGAGAAACAGTATTGCTGACCAACCGTGTGTTGCCGGGGCCCGAAAGGGGAACAAAGAAAAGCAACACTGTTTACCTTCCAAGCATGTCGTAAAAGGCAACCCCATCCCATATAGGGTTAGTGACCCACAGTCATGTTGAAGTCGGATGTGTCTGGCCGAAAGGCGCAGATATCGCAGCAATGCTGTAAACCTTGACACAACGCATTCCGTTCTCCGGACTACATCCTGCTAATCTGCAGGAGTTTGAGAAAGAAGAAGAAGAAACTCCCATTCCAATTGTTGGCGTATGTTAGTATTTAATGGAAAAACGCCTTCTCAGCTTAATCAACATTTTCACATTTTTGTCTCTATAGGTGACATTTTATGCAGCAATTTACCCCACTGACGTGATAGCAGACATCTGTGTCCGATCATCCTTCGGCCAACAAGCATTATTAACAAGGCCAGTTTGAAATGATCAAATAAGTTTGATACATTTTAATACTAGTATTTCACGTTTTGGATTATGCTAAATATATATACATTTGTGTGACGTCATCATGAATTCTGTGGATGACGTTACCGTGGACGCCGCTCTAGGTAGTACTTCAGGATCTCAAACAAAATCTCGGAAAGTTGGTGCTGGTAACAGAGGAATTCAAGGATTTTGGTAAGTAAATCATTGTCATTGTGACGTGTATCATTGGTCATCTTATAATCATAGTCATTTTGTTGTTCACTGTCTTTCCTCAGGTGGTTTGTGATTCACTCTTGCTATTAAGCGTAGGGGAGATTGAAGCTATAGCTTGTATTCTAAAGCCAGATGTGTGGCCACGGCTGTGATATGACCATGTCTGTTCAGGATGTCCATGACGTTATCTATCTATCCTTTCCGTGGTCTTCCTCTGGCTTTGTATCCTTTCTTCTTCTTCTTCTTCTTTCGTTCACTTGAAACATGTCTATATCTGTAATTCTGTCTCCTTAATAAAACTCACTGTCTTTTGTAGTTCATACAGTGTCCCATAGAGCTTTGATTCCAGTGTTGTTTCCTCTGGCCAATATGTCTGCCTAAGCGTTTCATGCTCAGAACATTCTTGAAGTATATGTTTGACACTCTGTGCTGCCTGTCCACATGTACACATGGCTGCTTTGTATCCTGATCTCATTTTGTTATATGCCTGTACGTCATTAATAGTCATTTTTTTAGCTGTCAGTATTATATTTTTATAAATTATATTCATACATACATTCACACGTTGAATCAGCATGGAAGAAAGAGGGGGAAAAGAGGACGAGTCAGGTTCACAAACAAAAGGGAACGATGGGAAAATGAGCATACATACTCTTCGTGTTTGTTGAAAAATGATTAAGCACCAATGGATCAGAGTTACAATCATGGCAGTTACTTGAATACTTATAAAATATGATTACATAGAGACAGACACCCAACTTTCGTTATACCCCCTTCCCGTGTCAACTTTCGTTATACCCCCTTCCCTTTTTAACTTTTGCCATATCCCATTCCCTTGTCAACGTTTGTTATGCCCCTTCCCTTGTCAACTTTTGTTATATCCCCTTCTTTGTCTACTTTTGGTATATCCCCTTTCCTTGTCAATTTTTGTTATATCCCCTTCCCTTGGCAATTTTTGTTATGCCCCTTCCCTTGTCAACTTTTGGTATATCTCCTTTCCTTGTCAATTTTTGTTATATCCCCTTCCCTTGGCAATTTTTGTTATGCCCCTTTCCCTTGTCAACTGTTGTCACATCCCCTCCCTTGTCAACTTTTTGTATGCCCCCTTCCCTTGTCAACTTTTGTTATATTCCCTTCCCTTGTCAACTTTTGTTATATTCCCTTCCCTTGTCAACTTTTGTTATATTCCCTTCATTGTCAACTTTTGTTATATTCCTTTCTCTTGTCAACTTTTGATATATTCCCTTCCCTTGTCAACTTTTGTTATATCCCCTTTCCTTGTCAATTTGTGTTATATCCCTTTCCCTTGTCAACTTTTATTATACACCCTTCCCTTGTCAATAATTGTCAATCTTGTTTAGACAGCCTCCTCCCTCCCCCCAATCACTGACCTAATTTATCGACAGCTCCTAATTGGAAATGTGAATTACTCAATGTAATTAAACGCCTCATTATAACAACGAACTATGCTTGTGCATTTATAGTATCCTGCAGATCGATCGTGTGATCTCTGATTCAAAGGACCGATGTTCGTGAAACTGATGTTTTTGTGATGACAGTTTGGATGACATAATGTATGTACATATTTATACACGGTGCTTTTTCTTTAGGAAAACTGTATGGAATACTTTTACTTTGCGAAATATTGCCTATATTTTACTGGCAACACGCAACAAAAACCCATCTCCTCGATGAGGTTACTTCGAGACTATTTATACAAATGTTGATGTGTGATACGTTCCATTAAAAAGTTTTATATTTGGCTAGAAAGCATTTGTTTCCCTTTAACTCATTTATGTAGACACACATTTATGATTTGTATTATCTGGAATCTAGATTCTACATAAGGTTTAATAGACACAAAGTTATGCATTGTACTATCTGGAATCTAGATTTTACAAACGGTTTAACTACACACAGATATGAATTGTACTATCTGGAATATAGATTCTACATAAAGTTTAAAAGACACAAAGCTATAAATTGTACTATATGGAATCTAGATTATACAAACGGTGTAACAGACATAAAGTTATAAATTGTACTTTCTGGAATGTAGATTCTACAAAAGTCTAATCATAACTAACTCAGCATTTAAAATTGCTTTCTACCTTAGCATTCACAATACAAAAACTGACAAACAAATATTCTAGATGCGATGACATTTCGAGTGTTTCACTGTAGAATTTTTGTTTTCATGGACAAGGAATTTTCTTTATCCTGATACTCAGAACAAACGTAACCAAAGAAAAAATGTGGCGATGAGACGTAACCCGGCGTATCCCGAGAGAATAATGACTCTATTATGCATATCGCGAGAACATAAAACAAAATTACGTATAACAGATTTGTCTATCTCACGTGTTCACCCTACGTGTCCGAGCATGTTTTAGATGTCCACAAATATTGTCATATAAGAATTTCTTCCTCTTCATTGATTTAACAGTGTGCCCTCATGTTCATTGTTTCCAGGCAAAAAATATCGATAAGAGGTAGAACTGCAGAAAATTTGCTTAGTCGTGTGTTATACGTTACTCAGAACAATATGACGATCTTGTTCGGTTGTGGTCACCCCTGGTTGCCCACTCCGAAGTCTATCTCGGGTTCGGTAACATTCATGTAGGCGTACAATAGTGCTGTGATGGTAATTCATCTTTCTGGCAGTGGCCCGCAAGCTCATAACTGCCATCCACCATACTGACGAATTGGTAGCGGTCTTTTACAGATATTCGTTGCATTCCAGGAACATGTACTAGGTCTTTTGTCTCTACTGCCTTTTTATACCGAGTATTTCCAGGCTCATGGTTGTTAGAAGTGGTGATTGCACTTACAACTTTAACACTTTTCATGTATTCTTTACACAATAAAAAAGTAAAGTAACCCATAGCATTTATTAATGCCGTAGGGGTGTGAGATGTTAGAGATCTCACACTTCATAGGTTCTGCAAATTATGGCGGCAGCCATCTCCTCTCCCTCGCAGTCTTTACTTCCTGGATTAATCCGTTACCCATTTAAGGCTGGGTCGACCTGGGAACCGTTGCGAATTGGAAAACATTTTCGCCTCAACTGGGGAATGAACCCAGGACCACTCATATACGAAGCCATTGCGCTAGCCATTGCGCTAACCACTGCGCTACGCCGCTCCCCATAACGTTATTTACACAATACCGTGGGTTGTACCAAGCATGTTGCATCCCTTCAGAAAGCCGTTCTATATCTCACTACTAGCACGTGCAAAATAAATTCTCACACTCCCCACCCCCAACCCCCACATTTACGGTATTGGTATTTCTAATAATGATTCGTTTATAATATCAATGCGAACTTGTGTCTCTGTGTTCTCGTATATAGTCGAACACTATAGGAGAAACAAACAAAAGGACATATCTTTTAAAAACGTACACTAATATTGTAAATTTATCTTTTAGATAGAAGGACCACATGATATACAAGACACACAAAACGTGATACGGCACATTTTGAAATCTCCACACAATTGTGTGAGCATGTCTCATATAAATCTCCACACAATTGTGTGAGCATGTCTCATATAAATCTCCACACAATTGTGTGAGCATGTCTCATATAAATCTCCACACAATTGTGTGAGCATGTCTCATATAAATCTCCACACAATTGTGTGAGCATGTCTCATATAAATCTCCACACAATTGTGTGAGCATGTCTCATATAAATCTCCACACAATTGTGTGAGCATGTCTCATATAAATCTCCACACAATTGTGTGAGCATGTCTCATATAAATCTCCACACAATTGTGTGAGCATGTCTCATATAAATCTCCACACAATTGTGTGAGCATGTCTCATATAAATCTCCACACAATTGTGTGAGCATGTCTCATATAAATCTCCACACAATTGTGTGAGCATGTCTCATATAAATCTCCATACAATTGTGTGAGCATGTCTCATATAAATCTCCACACAATTGTGTGAGCATGTCTCATATAAATCTCCACACAATTGTGTGAGCATGTCTCATATAAATCTCCATACAATTGTGTGAGCATGTCTCATATAAATCTCCACACAATTGTGTGAGCATGTCTCATATAAATCTCCATACAATTGTGTGAGCATGTCTCATATAAATCTTCACACAATTGTGTGAGCATGTCTCATATAAATCTCCACACAACTGTGTGTGCATGTCTCATATAAATCTCCACACAATTGTGTGAGCATGTCTCATAAATCTCCACACAATTGTGTGAGCATGTCTCATATAAATCTCCACACAACTGTGTGTGCATGTCTCATATAAATCTCCACACAATTGTGTGAGCATGTTTCATATAAATCTCCACACAGCTGTGTGAGCATGTCTCATATAAATCTTAAATCAAAGTTTAAAAAATGAACCATCAGTTTATTTCATCTGGGAATGAAAAATATAAATTAACTATCCGTTTACTCCATCTGGAAATGAAATATATACAAAAGGGCTCACAATACACAGAGTTTAGTGGACAAAGCCTCACATACGCAAATACGATCGAACGAGTGGCTCCGAAAAAATCAACAATAATTAAATGGATAAGTACTTTAAAGGATAGGCCTATGCTTCAATGATAAAATAACACATATAAACTAACACAGTGGTTTTCAACATGGGTAATATGGATCCTAGTGATTATCGAGACGTGTAGGTGGACACGGAGTAAAAATTGAAATTGCCGAGCCACAGACTCGTTCAGAAGGACCACACAATAGTAATTATTGTGAACTAAAGGTTGTGCGATAAATATCAATAAACCTTCAAAAGATAGTCATTAATATTTTATTTGACGACCCAAGGGGCCATGGGGGGGGGATATCCTACATGGAGGTCAGTCAAAAACAAAGATGAGAATCACTGAACTAATAGATATCCATCGTAGGCAAGAAAATATCCTATAAATTATTGTTAGTAAAGCATATATTGTATACCATGGACAGATAAAAGATAAATCAAGAAGTGTTATGATCAATAAATGTAGAAGGATGGCTCTTTAATAACACCCTAACAAGAAAGCTGTGGGGTTGTTTTTTTGGTCATATAAAGAGACATAGCAGCATGGAAAGATTAATAGCTGAAGGCTGAGTTAATGGTAACAGGGTAAGAGACGACGATGATGCAGTGATACATCAGATTGCTTAAATGTCTCTATAGCTGCGACCTGTCAACTCTCCCAGAATCACAGAGTGTTAGAGAATACATACGGAAGATCACACTCTGGAAAGAATAAGTCACATGAGAGAGAAAGCATATATGCCCTCAGAAACTGAAGCCACAGTATAGATGTTTAAGGAAACAGAACATTACATACAAAGAATATACCCAAAGATAAATGGACATACATGCAAACAGATGTTTCACAAAAAGTGGCGGTGTCTGGTGAAGGAGTGGGAACCTATATTCATATTGTAAATAACTATACAATTGGTTCTTTCACACTTATAGTCAACATATTGTAAATCTCACATAAAGGGTACAATACAGTCATCCAAGCTGTAACAAATGATTATAAGAGAAGTTAGCGAGTAAGACAATTTACTATCTCAAAACTTTCAGCTTCGTATTGTGAAGTATCTGCTACTTCAGGCACTACCAAAGTATTATTTACATGGGTGATGAGTATTATAAAAACCCAGTAGATTGGAGTGCCTTGCAATCTGTGTCAGACAGATCGTGTCAGAAAAGTGACAACCTCCTTACGTTGACATACAATGATACTTCATGCCTGTTCTACCACTTAAAAACCTAAGCAACAGCTTAATTAAAGTTGGATGGCTCTGAAGTATGTCTGGATATTCACAAAGTACTCATTGTTCAACCACAAAAAATATAACGCGATACAATACAAATACATACGAATAAACACCCATGCACACACACACGAGCACAAACACAGGAAATATAAACACCCATCTGAGAATACCTACTAGAAGTTTCAATATGTAAAACCCCAAGGACCACCTTGAATTGTACTCTAAACGAGAGCAACCAATTAATATATATGCCTCATACCGTGAGCGTCGACGGGACTAACTGGAACACGGTCATTTTCTTTCCCATTGTGATCTGTGGGACTGTTAACAATTATTAGTGATTGTTATAATCAACAACCACTAATACAACGCTTGTAATATTGTGGCATAATGGTTGCGAGGTTTGCTTTGTGCTCAAGATATCGCGGATTCCAATCCCGTCGCGAAGTATTGGTTATAATGTGGTTTTTTTAAAAATATCACCGGGAATTATCCCATGAGGATACGGCGTTACGTGCTATTAGTGGTACTCTCTGCAGGTATTCGCAGGTTTTTTTCAGAATTCCTATAAATCATACACATTCTTCATCTTTGTTCCTTCTCAAAATTCTGCAGATTAGAAGGATATAGCACAAAAATGAAATACGTTGTGTCATTTTTTATATCTTGGCTGCGATATCTGCTCCTTTCTACCTACCACATCCGAATTCAGCATGGGTTTTTGTCACCTATCCTTTCTAATCCAACCGTGTCATACACAATCTAGCTCGTTATTGAAATCTGAAAACAGACTCTGGGTTAATCTTCCTTACAGCCTGTGAGTAAACGGTTAGAGATCTATATTGTATTTTTTTTTCCTGTTATGCGTTGTAGGCTCTATACTTGACTAAGAGGTGACTATGGGGAATTCGACGTGGGGGGTTGACCACCCAATTTCATGAACATCGAAATGTCATGGTGAAGTTGGGTAAAGCTAAGATGTAAGCCACAACACATAACCTTCTTCGGGATACGTCCTTTTTAACTGGTAGAAGTTTGAGAACGAGCGCATTACAGGGAATTGTCCCGTCTCGTACATGTGTGGGGCCAGAAGAAAATTGTTTCGTCTCGTACATGTGTGGGAGCAGGAGAAAATTGTCCTGTCTCGTACATGTGTGGGACCAGAAGAAAATTGTCCTGTCTCGTACATGTGTGGGACCAGGAGAAAATTGTCCTGCCTCGTACATGTGTGGGACCAGGAGAAAATTGTCCTGTCTCGTACATGTGTGGGACCAGAAGGAAATTGTCCTGTCTCGTACATGTGTGGGACCAGGAGAAAATTGTCCTGTCCCGTACGTGTGTGAGGCCAAAATTAAGTTGTCCCGTCCCGTACATTTATGAGGCCAGGAGAAAGTTGTCCCGTCTCGTACATGTGTGACATCAGGAGGAAGTTCTCCCGCCCCGTACATGTGTGATACCAGCAGATAGTTGGTCCTGTCCGGTACATGTGTGATACCAGGAGATAGTTGGTCCTGTCCGGTACATGTGTGATACCAGGAGATAGTTGGTCCTGTCCCGTACATGTGTGATACCAGGAGATAGTTGGTCCTGTCCGGTACATGTGTGATACCAGGAGGTAGTTGGTCCTGTCCGGTACATGTGTGATACCAGGAGATAGTTGGTCCTGTCCGGTACATGTGTGAGGTTAGGAGAAACTTGTCCCGTACATGTGTGATACCAGGAGATAGTTGGTCCTGTCCGGTACATGTGTGAGGTTAGGAGAAAATTGTCCCGTACATGTGTGAGGCTAAGAGAAAGTTGTACCGTCCTGTATACGTGTGAAGCTAGGAGAAAGTTGTACCGTCATGTACATGTGTGAAACCAGGAGAAAATTATCCCGACACGTACATGTGTGAGGCGAGGAGAAAGTTGTCTCGTACAGTACTAATAAATGCTTTCAGTAGGTTGTCATTACTTTCTAAACTGTCCGGATACAGAATTATCAGAAATAGGGTTCAACCTGGTACCTTAGCCCATAAAAACGTTTTTATACCACTCAGCACAGAGCCGGACGTACTAGAACGTTTGAACACATACTCGAACGCGTTTTAATTCCGTGTATAGTGAACGAAAGAAGAAGAAGACATTCAGTTTATAAATCTGATTCTTATAACGCCATCAAGGAAATTAATTTACATTCCGTTTCTTGGATTGTGTTTTGACAAAAATTACCAGAAAAACAGTTGAAACAGAAAAACAGTTGAAACAGAAAAACAGCTTGCTTCGATCACCGGGTTACAAGGTGCCAGTTTCGAAACCATGTCCGGACCCAAAAAAAAGTGGTGATTTTTTTGCGATACTACCACTCCTCCAGTCGACCCAGCTGTAAATGGATACCTTCGTCTTCGTTCGTTCTCAAACTCCTGCAGATCAGCAGGATGTAGTCCGGAGAACAGAATGTGTTGTGTCATGGTTTACAGCATTGCTGCGATATGTGCGCCTTTCGGCATGGCACATCCGACTTCAGCATGGCTTTAGGTCACTGATTCTATATGGGATGGGACAGCCAACTCCATCCCATAAGCTCCTTAGTCGCCGTGTACGACATACATGGAAGGTAAACAGTGTTGCTATTCTTTGCTCCCCTTTCGGGCCCCGACAACACACGGGCGAATTGGGTACCTGACGTATGATACCTGACGCATGACTACCTGACACATGAGTTAGGAGAGGTAAGAACAGCAAGAAAATAAACTGGTCACACCCCCCCCCCCCCCCACACACACACCTAATAGTTGCTGCTTAGTACATGAAAAGTCATTTTTATCCCCGAAGGTGGTTTTCTGCTGCTAAACATACCTTTTTTAAAAAAACACTACAAACAATTATATTAATAAAACAGTTTTCTGAAATGACCATACATATTATATTTAAGTAAGAACGAAGAACGTGTGAAACAATTGCATCTTTTAAAAAATATACTTTAAAAAAAAAGCCAAAACATAAATTTAATGACCAATAACATTTGAAAATGGCCAAACTTGACAAAATGAAGAGGCCAATATGGTAATCCAGGTCTACTTGGACAGCATTTAAAGAGTGTGACACTGATTTAAGATTTCATTTGTATGCAACCAAAACCAATTTTTGCGTTTCGGGCAATTTGATTGGATTGTGTGAAGTTTACGTCACACTAACAAGAAGTTGAGCAAACGTGATTGGCAAACATTAGAGCCTTGAGAAGAAATACCAGTGCGTTGGATACAAGGTTCGTGCGGTCTGGCCTGTTAATAGGAACACAGACTTGCATTTTTACATGAAAGTCGCTTCAGGTTGTTCAAACATCGAGGGCAAGCGAGAGTTTTAATGGTAAGTCACGATGACCGCTTTCAAGGCACAGAATAGTATGATGTGTTGCGATATGATGACTTAAATAGACAAGCCATTCCTGTTCGCCGGACAAAAAAATCAGGATGATGATTCATGATATAAATATATTAGTAGCAACTATATCTTTTACTGACTTTCCTTTCAATTACACAAAGAAAACATCAACAATCTTAAAATAGCTCTAGTGTGTTAGAAATGCGTGCATACGGGAAGATTTTGTCCGGTAAAATGTTTCGGAATGACAGTTACGTATTCCTGCTTGCCAACAGGGGAAGTTTTAGAGAGGAGATTGGCGCCTACGAATAACAATTTTGCTGTCTGAATTGCTACTTCTGCCATAATATGGATCATGTATGTTTGTGCTAATGTTTCAGGACTACGACCCAGAGGGGTTAAGAGTTGTATCATTAGTATAAGAAATAACCCAAAAACTACTGAACATATGAGCACCAATTTGTGACACTTTATGTCAATCAGCTGTAGTATAAATCCCTCAATAGATCTCCCACAGTATAGTATACTTGCGTCACCAATAGACACCACCCAGAATCGCATAGTTGCGTCATTAATAAAGTCACACAATATTATATAGTTGCGTGGACACTTTATGTCCCTCGGTTGTAGTATAGATTCGTCATGAATGGGCGCCCCACGGTATTGCATTGTTGCGTCATCAATAGTCTTCCCGTGGTATTATATAGTTGCGTCATCAATAGATGTTAAACAGTATAGTACAGTTGCGTCGACACTTTATACCATTCAGTAGTATAAATACGCAATAAATAGACGCCCTTATGTATAGTATAGTTGTGTCAGTATAGTGTTAAACATTATAGTATAGATCAATAGATGTCACACTTTTATAGTTTAGTTGCGTCATAAATAGATGACACACAGAATAGTTCAGTTGTATCATAAATAAATGCCACATAATATACGAGAGTTTAGTTGCGTCATCAATGACACAATGTATAGTTATGTTGCGTCATCAATAGATGCCACATAGTATAGTTTAGTTGTGTCGACACTATATGTCACTCAGTTGTAGTATAAATTCGTCTTCAATAGATTCCCCAAGATATAGTATAGTTTCGTTATCAGCAGATTCCACAAGATATAGTATAGTTTCGTTATCAGCAGATGTTACACATCATGTGGTACATTACCTCAAATTGTAGGCGTGGATGTTGTCATGTATAGATGTACAGTACCTCAATTGTAGGCCTGGATGTGTCATGGATAGATGTACAGTACCTCAATTGTAGGCCTGGATGTTTTCATGTATAGATGTACAGTACCTCAATTGTAGGCCTGGATGTTGTCATGGATAGATGTACAGTACCTCAATTGTAGGCCTGGATGTTTTCATGTATAGATGTACAGTACCTCAATTGTAGGCCTGGATGTTGTCATGGATAGATGTACAGTACCTCAATTGTAGGCCTGGATGTTTTCATGTATAGATGTACAGTACCTCAATTGTAGGCCTGGATGTTGTCATGGATAGATGTACAGTACCTCAATTGTAAGCCTGGATGTGTCATGTATAGATGTACAGTACCTCAATTGTAGGCCTGGATGTGTCATGTATAGATGTACAGTATCTCAATTGTAGGCCTGGATGTGTCATGTATAGATGTACAGTATCTCAATTGTAGGCCTGGATGTGTCATGTATAGATGTACAGTATCTCAATTGTAGGCCTGGATGTGTCATGTATAGATGTACAGTATCTCAATTGTAGGCCTGGATGTGTCATGTATAGATGTACAGTATCTCAATTGTAGGCCTGGATGTGTCATGGATAGATGTACAGTACCTCAATTGTAGGCCTGGATGTTTTCCTGTATAGATGTACAGTACCTCAATTGTAGGCCTGGATGTTTCATGTATAGATGTACAGTACCTCAATTGTAGGCCTGGATGTGTCATGTATAGATGTACAGTATCTCAATTGTAGGCCTGGATGTGTCATGTATAGATGTACAGTACCTCAATTGTAGGCCTGGATGTGTCATGTATAGATGTACAGTACCTCAATTGTAGGCCTGGATGTGTCATGTATAGATGTACAGTACCTCAATTGTAGGCCTGGATGTGTCATGTATAGATGTACAGTACCTCAATTGTAGGCCTGGATGTTTCATGTATAGATGTACAGTACCTCAATTGTAGGCCTGGATGTGTCATGTATAGATGTACAGTATCTCAATTGTAGGCCTGGATGTGTCATGTATAGATGTACAGTACCTCAATTGTAGGCCTGGATGTGTCATGTATAGATGTACAGTACCTCAATTGTAGGCCTGGATGTTTCATGTATAGATGTACAGTACCTCAATTGTAGGCCTGGATGTGTCATGTATAGATGTACAGTATCTCAATTGTAGGCCTGGATGTGTCATGTATAGATGTACAGTACCTCAATTGTAGGCCTGGGTGTGTCATGTATAGATGTACAGTACCTCAATTGTAGGCCTGGATGTGTCATGTATAGATGTACAGTACCTCAATTGTAGGCCTGGATGTGTCATGTATAGATGTACAGTACCTCAATTGTAGGCCTGGATGTTTTCCTGTATAGATGTACAGTATCTCAATAGTAGGCCTGGATGTGTCATGTATAGATGTACTGTACCTCAATTGTAGGCCTGGATGTGTCATGTATAGATGTACAGTACCTCAATTGTAGGCCTGGATGTTTTCCTGTATAGATGTACAGTACCTCAATTGTAGGCCTGGATGTGTCATGTATAGATGTACAGTACCTCAATTGTAGGCCTGGATGTGTCATGTATAGATGTACAGTACCTCAATTGTAGGCCTGGATGTGTCATGTATAGATGTACAGTATCTCAATTGTAGGCCTGGATGTGTCATGTATAGATGTACAGTACCTCAATTGTAGGCCAGGATGTTTTCCTGTATAGATGTACAGTATCTCAATTGTAGGCCTGGATGTGTCATGTATAGATGTACAGTACCTCAATTGTAGGCCTGGATGTGTCATGTATAGATGTACAGTACCTCAATTGTAGGCCTGGATGTGTCATGTATAGATGTACAGTATCTCAATTGTAGGCCTGGATGTGTCATGTATAGATGTACAGTACCTCAATTGTAGGCCTGGATGTGTCATGTATAGATGTACAGTATCTCAATTGTAGGCCTGGATGTGTCATGTATAGATGTACAGTATCTCAATTGTAGGCCTGGATGTGTCATGTATAGATGTACAGTACCTCAATTGTAGGCCTGGATGTTTTCCTGTATAGATGTACAGTACCTCAATTGTAGGCCTGGATGTTTTCCTGTATAGATGTACAGTACCTCAATTGTAGGCCTGGATGTTTTCATGTATAGATGTACAGTATCTCAATTGTAGGCCTGGATGTTTTCCTGTATAGATGTACAGTACCTCAATTGTAGGCCTGGATGTTTTCCTGTATAGATGTACAGTACCTCAATTGTAGGCCTGGATGTGTCATGTATAGATGTACAGTATCTCAATTGTAGGCCTGGATGTGTCATGTATAGATGTACAGTACCTCAATTGTAGGCCTGGATGTGTCATGGATAGATGTACAGTACCTCAATTGTAGGCCTGGATGTGTCATGTATAGATGTACAGTATCTCAATTGTAGGCCTGGATGTTTTCATGTATAGATGTACAGTATCTCAATTGTAGGCCTGGATGTGTCATGGATAGATGTACAGTATCTCAATTGTAGGCCTGGATGTGTCATGTATAGATGTACAGTATCTCAATTGTAGGACTGGATGTGTCATGTATAGATGTACAGTATCTCAATTGTAGGCCTGGATGTGTCATGTATAGATGTACAGTATCTCAATTGTAGGCCTGGATGTGTCATGTATAGATGTACAGTACCTCAATTGTAGGCCTGGATGTGTCATGGATAGATGTACAGTATCTCAATTGTAGGCCTGGATGTGTCATGTATAGATGTACAGTATCTCAATTGTAGGCCTGGATGTGTCATGTATAGATGTACAGTACCTCAATTGTAGGCCTGGATGTTTTCATGTATAGATGTACAGTACCTCAATTGTAGGCCTGGATGTGTCATGTATAGATGTACAGTACCTCAATTGTAGGCCTGGATGTTTTCATGTATAGATGTACAGTATCTCAATTGTAGGCCTGGATGTTTTCATGTATAGATGTACAGTACCTCAATTGTAGGCCTGGATGTGTCATGTATAGATGTACAGTACCTCAATTGTAGGCCTGGATGTTTTCATGTATAGATGTACAGTACCTCAATTGTAGGCCTGGATGTTTTCATGTATAGATGTATAGTACCTCAATTGTAGGCCTGGATGTTGTCATGGATAGATGTACAGTATCTCAATTGTAGGCCTGGATGTGTCATGTATAGATGTACAGTACCTCAATTGTTGGCGTGGATTCGTTCATGTATAGATGTACAGTACCTCAATTGTAGGCCTGGATGTTTTCATGTATAGATGTACAGTACCTCAATTGTAGGCCTGGATGTTGTCATGTATAGATGTACAGTACCTCAATTGTAGGCCTGGATGTTTTTATGTATAGATGTACAGTACTTTAATTGTAGGCCTGGATGTTTCATGTATAGATGTACAGTACCTCAATTGTAGGCCTGGATGTTGTCATGGATAGATGCATTCTCATTCAACATGCTGTCGCTACGTAGCTTCATCTTTACTAGTGTCAATAAGAAATACTATTAAAATTGGTTACCATTGCTTATAGTATTACACAAATGTCCAGTTTAAATAATGCAGGAACTCACCAGCTTCAGAATACTTATAATGTAGCTGTGGTGCGCCTTCTAATTTGATCATAAATCACAATATTCAGTGCCGATTCGTAAGGTCGGATCTAAACTTAAGTTAATGTACTTTGAAATTTAAATCTATTTTTTGACAGTATTATGCATCAATCCCTCTCACAAACCTGATTGAAACTACTCATAAAACGTGACACCAGCTCAACAGATACGTTTAGCTGTGCGTTTGAGAGTACTGTTAGTCCGGGTCTCACACCGTTTTAGCTTCTGTTGAAGTATGTTGACAACGATGTCTTTGTAATACGACCCATCAGGATTCTGTTTATCATGGTGCACTTCAGGTGTGTCAATACTTCACACTGCTTGTGTCTCGACACATCGTTACGTGTGACTTGTTCAGTCTTCCTTTGTGGTGTCCCAGCATACGTGTTCAATGTACGTCTCAACATCTTTGCACGCTCATTTCTCTCCACATATGCTTCTTCACATCGTCCCGTGTTAATAATTATAACTCAATCTCACTACACGTTGCTTCTCTCCACATCTTTGCGTGTTAATTAAGTAGGAGGCGTGGCTCCCCAAAATATTTCATGAGAGTCCACTCTTCTGGTTATGAAATAAAGCTCAGGAAAAATCTCCTCATTGGACACAATAACTGTATTACTAGTAATTTCTGAGGGTTGCAATAAAGTGTGCGTCTGTGGTTATGTTAATAGCGACAGACAGCGGCAAATAGTTCGAAATAGTTTGATATTAGGTTCGTGGTTTATTTTTAAGATTCGCAACCATTGTACAGAACGCGTACTCATGGTTTACTTTAAGATTCGCAAACACTGTATAGCACGAGTACATGTTACGACGACGGCTGGCCTACTAGCGATAAGTCAGTGGAAGTGGTAAATAACTGAACGTATTAGTTATCACCACCGAACTAGGATGTGTCGGGCTGTTAGCGCAAATAAAACGGCGACACACCACATCTCCGTTCTCTGGAGTACATCTTGTTGGAAATCCAATATAACCATTGCTCTGCTACAAGAGATATTCAATTAGAGTTTAAGGAGAGCAAAACATATCTCAGACATGGTGTTACCGTACATTTCCTAATATAGTTTCTGTATACCTTCTAATATGTTAATAAAGTCAGTTATCTTTCTCACATGTAAATAATTTCTGTAAAGCTGAAGGTAGGTCCCATGACAACAATCTAAAGATAGTTTTCCATTTACTACGCCGCATCTACTATTAGGTGGACTGGCCAGTTCCCTTCTTTGCTGTGTTTATCTTCCTTAACTCACGTGCTAGGTACTCATTTTACAGCTGGGTTGACTGGACTTATGGTTCTTATGATCCAAGTCGTGTGGCATTGGTTTTCATGTCTTTCCGCAGCCTTCTATTTCATGTGCTGTCAATCATTTCCGATAAACATTCTTGAGTCTAACGGGAATTGACGGGAATCCGTTCAACGGCACCAAATCGCCTAGCAACTCTCGTACACGAGATTTTTCGTACTTGACCAACCGCATCTCCAAAAAAAGATGCGATTTTGTCAAGACATTCAAACTGTGCACTCAAGTCACTGAGAACGAACCAGTCGAGACATGGACTATTACAACAACAATAAACATCCCGTACAGGTATTGAAGTATCCTCAGTAACAACAAACATATAACGTATAACTACCGTCCAATGTTTTCCCCTGATACTATGCCAGGTACTCTCTTGGTCTTCCCCTACCCATCTTACTCTTCATCTTGCCTGTTGTAACAATGTTTTCCCTTGATACTATGCCAGGTACTCTCTTGGTCTTTCCCTACCCATCTTACTCTTCATCTTACCTGTTGTAACAATGTGTTCCATGTTCTCATGATATGTCCACAAAATATGGACTGTCTCTTTCTGATGCGGGTAAGCAGCTCTCTTTTTGAAATAACTTCTTTCAAGATATCTTCATTACGCTTTTTATCTATCACTGGTGTTCTTAACATTCTTCAACATCTCTGCTTCCTCTATAATTTTCACTATTCTGCTGAGTGTCCATGATTCACTTCCATAAATCAAAATGGTTCTATATAACTTCTATGAACTCTCTAACCTCAATAGACAAACAATATATTACGCATGGTGGTATTCATCTTGTGAAATATTGCCATTGTCTGTGTAATTTTACGTTTGACGTCTTTAATACATCTTTCATCTGATGTTATTAATGTATCTAAATATTTGAATATGTTGACTCGCTTCCAACTGATCCCATCTACTGTGATGTTGACTCGCTTCCAATTGATTCCATCTACTGTGATGTTGACTCGCTTCCAACTGATCCCATCTACTGGGATGTTGACTCGCTTCCAACTGATCCCATCTACTGTGATGTTGACTCGCTTCCAACTGATCCCATCTACTGTGATGTTGACTCGCTTCCAACTGATCCCATCTACTGTGATGTTGACTCGCTTCCAACTGATCCCATCTACTGTGATGTTGACTCGCTTCCAACTGATCCCATCTACTGTGATGTTGACTCGCTTCCAACTGATCCCATCTACTGTGATGTTGACTCGCTTCCAACTGATCCCATCTACTGTGATGTTGACTCGCTTCCAACTTATCCCATCCACTGTGATGTTGACTCGCTTCCAACTGATCCCATCCACTGTGATGTTGACTCGCTTCCAACTGATCCCATCTACTGTGATGTTGACTCGCTTCCAACTGATCCCATCTACTGTGATGTTGACTCGCTTCCAACTTATCCCATCCACTGTGATGTTGACTCGCTTCCAACTTATCCCATCTACTGTGATGTTGACTCGCTTCCAACTGATCCCATCTACTGTGATGTTGACTCGCTTCCAACTGATCCCATCTACTGTGATGTTGACTCGCTTCCAACTTATCCCATCTACTGTGATGTTGACTCGCTTCCAACTGATCCCACCCACTGTGATGTTGATTCGCTTCCAACTGATCCCATCCACTGTGATGTTGCATTCCGGTGGATATTTATTCTTTGATATTATCATTACTTCAACTTTTCTGCTATTTGATCTTTATCAGCCCTGTGTTTTGACTTTCGTTTGCAAAGATATTCATCAGTTCTCGTAACGGTGTCTCATATTCGGCTATCAAAACTGTATCATCAGCGTATCGTATGTTATTTATAATGTTCTCTCTGATATTTCTGGCATATCATGTATGGATCTCATTGTTATTTCACGATATCAATTGAAGAGATCCGATGACAGCACACCACCTTGTCTGACTGCTTGTTTGTGTTTAAATGTTCTCGTTTGGTTATCGGTTCTTTCTGGCTGCTCTTTGTTGCCAATATATATTCATTATTATTCTCATATATTTACCATCAATGTTTAAATTCTCCAACATTCTAATTATTTCTTCATGTTTCACCTGATCAAATAACTTAGTGTAGTCAATAAAGCACAAATACAGATCTCTTTTATCTCGTTTACTTCTGTCATTCTTTCTATTAATGTTCTCAAGATTTATATTTCCTTGTTTGTGTCTCTGCCTTCTACAAATCTATATTGCTCATCTCTAATTTCTGGTTTGATTTGACTTCTTACTTTTTCTCATTACAATTCACATAATATTGTGACATAGCTCATTAAATTAATTGTGCGATGTTCTGCAGTCTCAGGCACAGGTTGCTGTGTTAGAGATATGGAGATAGATTTCACGAGATCACAACCCGAACTTGTCTTTAAATTTATGTACAGTTTATAATGGGAGCCGCGTTAGCGCAGTGGTTAGCGCACTGGCTTCACATATGAGTGGTCTTGGGTTCATTCCCCAGTTGAGGCGGAAATGTTTTCAGATCGCAACGGCTCCCAGGTCGACCCAGCCTTAAATGGGTACCGGATTAATCCGGGAAGTAAAGACTGCGAGGGAGAGGAGATGGCTACCGCCCTCATTTGCAGAGCCTGTGAAATGTGAGATCGCTAACATCTCACACCCCTACGGCATTAATAAATGCTATGGGTTACTTTACTTACAGTTTATAAAATGTTAATAGTTTCAGTTCACTTTCTCACATGTTAATAATTTATGTACAGCTAGAAAGAATACCCGGCGTTGCACGGGTTGAGAATAAGAAAATGAGAGTACTGTTTTAACAATGAATATTATGAATAGTAGCTTTGTTGACTACTGGAGAACTGAAGGTGTAGATATTCTGCTTTTTTTTCCAAAGCATACTCGTAGAATTAGTCAGAAAGTAGACACGTAAAGCAATGTGGGACTTACTAATGTAAAAATAATAGTGAAATTCATAGAGATAACGGAATACCTTATACTTTATTACAAAGAAATATATTTATAACACAGAACCAAATATGTTGAATTGCATGATCTATCTATCTATCTATCTATCTATCTATCTATCTATCTATCTATCTATCTATCTATCTATCTATCTATCTATCTATCTGTCTGTCTGTCTGTCTGTCTGTCTGTCTGTCTGTCCGTCCGTCCGTCCGTCCGTCCGTCCGTCCGTCCGTCCGTCCGTCCGTCCGTCCGTCCGTCCGTCCGTCCGTCCGTCCGTCCGTCCGTCCGTCCGTCCGTCCGTCCGTCCGTCCGTCCGTCCGTCCGTCCGTCCGTCCGTCCGTCCGTCCGTCCGTCCGTCCGTCCGTCCGTCCGTCCGTCCGTCCGTCCGTCCGTCCGTCCGTCCGTCCGTCCGTCCGTCCGTCCGTCCGTCCGTCCGTCCGTCCGTCCGTCCGTCCGTCCGTCCGTCCGTCCGTCCGTCCGTCCGTCCGTCCGTCCGTCCGTCCGTCCGTCCGTCCGTCCGTCCGTCCGTCCGTTTTTTTCTCGAAAATCTTTGCTTATTGGCATGCCACTATGAAACTGGATCTGACTGTCGAGTGTGAAGTGGCTCTGACAGGTACTGTGTCATCTCAGTGTTAATGCTGTTGCCTTCGGCACTTGCAGAACGATCTGCGGTGGGATTTTCCTCGACAATTGTGTCAAAACAGCTCTATAGGCTGGACTCGTACTGTGTGACAGTGCTCACAGAAGTCAAAACAATAGTACTACTACTAGTAGTTGATGGATCCTGTGCACTGACTGTGTTTGCTAAATCAATAATGGTGTTAGCTGGTAACATCAGATGGGCTCGTGCATCACTTCTGCCACGTTCGGAGAAGAAGCACAGCTTGAATCGACGATCCAGTAGTGTGGCACAGGTGTAAATACTGTTATATTCAATGCCCGCAAATCTGCTGCTAACACAGCTTCAAGCAGAGCTGCTTTCATAGTTTTGATTCCAGCATCACTACCTTCTTTCTGGAGGAAAGCCATGAGTGCTTCACTAATGGGGATCACAACTGATATTGATGCCTGAGCTGCACTTATTTCACGTGAGAATTCTTCAAATGGTGCCAAAGTAGCTACCACATTCTCCGTGACTGCCTACTGCTGTGCCGTTAGCCCAGTTACCGAATCAATTTCAACACAGTACAGGCTGATGCTGCGCCGTTGTTCTAACAGACGTCGTAACATATAGAACGTTGAGTTCCATCGTGTTGTCACGTCCTGGATAAGCTGATATTGTTGTAGGTTTAATTCATTTTGAAGTTCATGCAAACGATTAGTTGCTGACGAAGAGTGTTTGAAATGTCCTACCAATTTTCTTCCAGTACTGATGATGTCAGCAACATACTTTAGACTCAAAAGACCATCACTCGCACACAGCTGCAGTTGATGCCCCAAAGTTTGGCCACGTCCCATGCCTGCACAATTGACTGCTGGGTACTGCTGCTTGCTGTGTGCAAACACGGATTCATCATAGATGTGGTCGCCACGCCAATACACTGGCCTCCGGTGATGCTTTCTTTTCCATCATTTTGTCATAGCTTTTTCTGTGCATCGATCGCAAATGGGTCTACATTGATGATGTTGAGAAGTCAATGGGACGATCTGATCGTCCACGTGATAACTGTTTGTCACACAACTTATATATTACCTCCGCTGAATCATCGTCTTTAACCTTGGAGTAATCCCAAACGGCGCTGTATGACTTTGATTTTGATGCCATTTTATTTTATCGGCAGGACCACAGAAAGACCTCATGAAACATGTACAGAAAATTCATCTGACTAGGCAACACAATTCCGGCCTAAATCCGGCAAAATTTGACCGGAGCCGAATTGGTAAAAATGGTCGGATTCCGGATTTACCGGATCCGAAATCCGGTACACCCCTAATATATATATATATATAGAGAGAGAAATATATATATGGATTTAAATCATGAATCAACTAATGACAGGAAAGAAAACACATAACATCTATAAACATGGGTTATCATAATACCATTTCTTAAAGAGAAATAAATGATGCATAGA
The DNA here is from genome assembly GCA_034231615.1 of Meghimatium bilineatum. Classification (NCBI taxonomy): domain Eukaryota; kingdom Metazoa; phylum Mollusca; class Gastropoda; order Stylommatophora; family Philomycidae; genus Meghimatium; species Meghimatium bilineatum. The sequence goes on from CM067312.1 coordinate 23,461,809, forward strand.
GGAAGTTTATAACAAATTGTGACAAACAGCAAAATCAAATATAAACATAAAAAAGGACGACAGGTAGGGAATATTTTGGATAGCCTAACTTTATGTCACATAAGTATGTATACTAAGTTGATACATCATTCTCACTGCACATCGAACCATTGGCTTATAAGAGCAAGGTTCTCTCCTCGAGATAACATTACGTAGTGTCTGACTATATCAACTTTGTAAACACCGCAACTGGTCGTCTGTGCTGAAAACGTTTGTATTTACTCCTGATTGTCTGGGCTAGTGGTCCTCAACCTATTTTATGTGAGTGTCCCCCTCTCTTTTGGGACACATTTTTTGTTGTTGTTGCGGCCTACTTGGGACTTAAAAGAGGTTAGCACCTTCCGTTAAGGTTCAGCAGGGCTTTGTTTTGAATTTAATTTTTCATAACTTACTAAACTGTGTTCATATTAATGAATATCACGTGGCCCAGTGCTATAGACATGTCTGATGAGTAGGGAGGTTTACTTTTAAAAATGGGGACTTACCCTCTTTATAAAAATTTTGTTCTTAGTGTTAAATATCGTGTTCATACTTACTTGGGGGGGGGGGCGGGGTTAAGCCCTCAAACCACCTCATTTATATGCAGGTTTGCTTTAGCCTCACAAGTCTCCGTGGTAAGTAGGGTGGCCACATGACCCACTGTGAGAACCACTAGTCTAGCCTTACAGGCACGGCCTTGGATAAATCAGATAAGTCTGACACAATAATACACTACATTAATGCAGTTTTCATATTATGCGGTATTTATAAATCTCGTATTTTGTACTGTTTATTATATTTGACTTACGTAAAACACGGGTTTATTATATATAGTCTCAAGAATTAAATTCGACATTCCTGCTTAATCATTAAAATGCAAGTTTTGCCTCCAGTTCTAAATCCTTCTTCTAATTCGGTGTTTCCCACCGCAGGGCATAAGCCTCACATCAGGCAATTTGAATATTCTGTGGGATCATCTGTATTAATTTTTATTAGAAGTAAGCTTACTTGCAACTATATATATATATATATATATATATATATATAAAATGCTGGGAAAAAAAAACTTGGTGGACAATAACGCTAGGTTGGAGCACTAACATTTTTGAGTTAAGTCACTTTCAAATTAGGATTGGTGGACTTCCTCTAAAGTCAACAACTGGAGATTTATTGACATAGATAATTCATTCTTTCAGGTCACGCATGATTTGTTTGTGGAGATTCTCCAGCAAATAACTTAACATTTTCTATATTTCAGCTATTGGAAATATTCATGAAATGTAAGTACTTGGAAATCGATGCAAAAAAAATGTGGGAAGGAAATGTCGCTGAGTGAGAAAATAATTGTTTGATGTTATATTGAGGTTCTTAATGTGGATCACAAATGTTGATATAATCATCAGTCATGAATATTACAGGAGACGAAGAAGGAGGGGTTGAATGTTAGATTTGACTATAGGCCTACTGTTCTTTAGGATGTAAAGGTGTTCGAAGCTATGGTAATATGCAATGTGTCTATGCTAAAGACAAAAATAGCGCAGCCAATTTGTAAACTATGACAATGCATTTGTTTCCCGGAATAAATCATGCTATGGGGCTGTCTATAAATTATATAAAGAATTGAGGCAGGGGTTCTGAAAATGTATAATAGTTTATAAAAAGAGGTGCATGGGGTTTTACAAAGGTTGACGTCAACAAAACTGTTTTTACATGTCATTTCAATTGTTTAAATTAGAAACACCTTTCGAAAAATCTAAAAACATCATGTAACTTATTTTTTCGTACTGTCTCTGCAAAAATGTTTTTAGGCACAGGGGGTTAAAATATTTTGACATGAATTAATCAGGGTGAGAGGAAGAAGGAAAGTGTGTTAAAAATTAGCAAAAAAAAATTATCAACGTAACTTGAAGAAGCTTGGGTTGCACGAAGACGTAGATTTTTCCATATACTTCAACAGAGTTTTGTGATTCATATTAAGAAACACGGCACATTGTTATCTCTATCTACCTCAGAGCTCGTTCTCCACGTTCGTATGTGAATCGCTAGACGGGATAAATCCAGAAGTTCGTAAGAGTATGAATAATGAAAAAACTGTACGGATAGAGATGAAACAAAACCAAACAGAAATTTACCAGAATATCACGGGATATTGACAAAATAAAACAGTCCGACAAATGACAGAACAAAACAGGATATTTACATATATGAATGTTAATATGGACGTTAATCCCAAAAAAGCTCTCGTGGACAAATTTGTAGATATATGTTCACCAGCGCGTATCAAGTCCGGTTATCAGAGAAGCATGATTTAATGAGTCACCTGAGCCTCACAGGCACACCAATGATCTGCGCTGTTGAAGTGGTCAGTGATAGGAATCTGGTTTCGATTGTTGACACTGTGCGAATGTCGATTGAATCGTCTCCGAAACTCAAACTGGTTTTCCTGATGCAAGTCACGATGCAGCGCTTGCACATGACGTTACGGGACACACATATGAAATCATCTATCTATAAAATAATCTATAAACTCGTAACCCGTAACGATCGTAGAGGTACCTCATGAGATGAATCAACACACAGTCCTCCAGCGATTTATATCTTCAACGATGCAGAATAGTGAGGACGTATCTTCTCCTGTCCATTCCTTGATGGTGTCTGTCCATGCTTTTATTTGTCCTCCTCTGCTTTTTCCACCCTCAATCGTCCCATTCAGTATTGTTTTTAACAAGGAATTCTTGTAGGTATACATCTCCAAACCATTTATTCATTGCAACATTTTAGTGGACAAAAGATTTAGCCGGTGGTGTCTATCACCTCTACAGTTATTCTTACAGTGTGAATGCAGTATAATAAGAGTATGAAATCATATTCAATGGATATGTATGTGTATATCATAGGCACATTTGTAACGTATTCTACGCATACGGATTAGGTTGCCAAAATGACCCGAGACATCCAGTCTGAGACGGATGTGGACCAAGATATCCTTGAGATTTCGGTTACATTTATAAGCAACTAGAAAAAGGGTGGGGGGTGCCGGACAGAATACTTAAGAATACATGAATAAGAATGAAAAAAGATATGAATGAAAAAAGATATGAATGAAGAAGATACGAATGAAAAAGATACGAATGAAAAAGATACGAATGAAAAAGATACGAATGAAAAAGATACGAATGAATAAGATACGAATGAAAAAGATACGAATGAAAAAGATACGAATGAAAAAGAGTGTGGTTCCGGAACGAGATACAACAACAATAGAACTGTGGTGAGGGTGCAACGTGAGAAAATGTTTGATCCAGTCCATGGAGAAATTCTCATGACTGCCCCTAAGTAAATCCTGGAGGGATAAGCCGCACACTCTGGCAGGTCACACCTCTCAAGGTACATGAATGTATGTCTTAACTGCTTACACTACACGGATATGAATGTATGTCTTAACTGCTTACACTACACAGATATGAATGTATGTTCCAGCTACTTACACTACACAGACATGAATGTATGTTCCAGCTATTTACACTACACAGACATGAATGTATGTCTCAACTGCTTACACTACACAGACACAAATGTATGTCTCAACTGCTTACAATACACAGACACAAATTTATGTCCCAACTGCTACTTGTTTATATTTATCCTGTATGTGTTTTGTTGTATTTTCTATCTGTCTTCTCTGTTGTGTTCTCAAAATCCCACCAGTTATCATTATATAGTCCACAGAACTGAAAGCTTCGTAATTTACAGCTTAGCTGCAAAATACTGTAATTTGATATGTAGTGAGCTCAGGACCCATCTTCAGTTGTTTGTTAGAATAACAGTAGTCATCTGTAGCGGAATTAGAACTGCCTGCGCTTATATACTGGTTCAAATCATTGTCAGTTACGAGGACAAAACATTACGAGTTCTGAAGGCTTTCGGAATCGAAATTTAGTCACTGGTCAAAGGGAAGCAACTGATAAAATTCTAAATGTCGGGTTTGGTGTGTTTCGTTTTCAGGGAAATCTAACTATCTTACAATGTACCTTTTACGGTGAGGCACTACCCTTTCAACCGCAGAGTTAATCTAATTTAGCTAAAGCAGAGCTTTTCACCATAAAAAATTGTGGAAGATGCGATTTTGGTAATCCAACCAACTCCGAGAATAAAAGAGTGTGAAGAGATTAACCCAATTATTTACAGCATGCACCAGGATTGCCACATAGAACATTTTTGCTAAAATTTAAGTTAAAAATATTCAGGAAATGGCCACAATAATACATTGTGTTAAAATATTGTGAGAAAGTAATAAAGAAAAACTGAATTCATTGTGTGAAGTACAAGTAAAACTCTAACTTTAATAATTGCATCAAAGATATTTATTTGCACTCTTTGTTTCTTGGTTATGTTGTGACAGCAGTTATAAGAGAAACAATTCAACCAACAATAACAATACCTGCTGGCATGACAGAAGTTCAAGAGAAATAATTATGCCAACAATAACAATACTTGCTGGCATGACAGAACTTACAAGAGAAGGAATGTCGACTTTTCTGCTAAGCTGCGGGAGTTTGAGAATGAACTTAGAAGAAGAAGAAATGTTGCTAAAAATTACATTTTAAAAGCTCATATTTTGCCATGAAATATCTAATATTTCCTTGATTTGCAAAAAAAAAAAAAAAAAAAAAAAACAAACAAACAAAACAAATAAAAAACCCGCAGCAACTTACTCACTTAAGTAGAAGATGGTCTAACACATGACATTACAGCATACAGCAACATTAAGTCGCAGAAAAATTTGGAGAACCTCAAGAACAATGCAATACGCAACAACATTATGTTACAGAAAGTTTTATAGAACTTCTTCAAGAACAATGCAACATACAGCAACATTAAGTCACATGAAGTTTTGTAGAACTTCTTCAAAAACAATGCAACATACAGCAAACATTACGTTACAGAAAGTTTTGGAGAACGTATCCAACAAGAACAATGACAGAGAAACAACTAATCTGAAATTGAAAGTGAAACTTTAGAAGCACGAAATACAAGTAAATTAAGGAGGAAGCGAGATGATAAATTAAAACTTCTTGAGACTAACGGGAAATGAACCAGTCCGTTCTGACGGTAGAACGGACTGGTTCCATCCCTGTTGGTCTCAAGAATTTTCAGAACGGATTAGTTCAATTCCCGTTGGTCTCTAAAGAATTTTTTATTTATCCTCTCGCTTCCTACTTGAATTTACTTGAATAAGCAATTATTTGAAGCAAAATTGTACCGTCTAAATATGTTTTCCATGTTTACAAAAAGAACCACTGGCCCTTGTAGAATTAATACGGATGTTATATGTTTGTTGTTACTGAGGATACTTCAATACCTGTACGGGATGTTCGTTGTTGTTATAATAGTCTTTGTCTCGATTGGTCTGTTCTCAGTGACTTGAGTGCACAGTTTGAATGTTAAAATCGCATCTTTTGTTGGAGGTGCGGTTAGTCAAGCACTGAAAAGCCTGTTTATTCTAGTTACCAGGAGATATGGTGCCGTCAGAACGGATTGGTTCAATTCCCGTTGGTCTCAAGAAGTTTTAATTTATCCTCTGGCTTCCCAGTTGAATTTACTTGTATAAGCAATTATTTGAATCAAAATTGTACTGTCTATATATGTTATCCATGTTTACAAGAGACCTATTGACCCTTGTAGAACTAATACGGATGTTATATGTTTGTTATTACTGTAAGTACTAAAATACCTTTACGGGATGTTCGTTATTGTTGTAATAGTCCTTGTCTCGATTGGTCCGTTCTCAGTAACTTGAGTGCACAGTTTGAATGCCTTGACAAAATCGCATCTTTTTTTTGGAGGTGCGGTTAATCAAGCACTGAAAAGGTCATTTACTGTAGTTACCAGGTGATTTAGTGCCGTCAGAACGGACTGGTTCAATTCCCGTTGGTCTCAAGAAGCCCGAAATAGTGAATAAGTGTGACAAATGTATCTTCCCTATTGTTTAATGCTTCGTTTTCTGTGTTCGTTCTCAAACTCCTGCATATTAGTAGGATGTAACCAGAAGAGCGGAATGCGTTGTGTCATGGTTAACAGCTTCGCTGCGATATCTACGCCTTTCGACTTGACACATTAGACTTCAGTATGAATTCCGCACCATTTTGACCCTATATTGAACGGGACAGCTAACCCGATAACCTCCTTAGTCATCTCTTACTACATGCATGATAGGTAAACAGTACTGCTGTTCTTTATTCCATATCTGAGCCCTGGCAAAAAAACCAGCGAGGTTTTATCATCATAATGAGAATGTTATGCTTTGTGTTTCTATCATGTTTACCATTATCATGATGCTAAATTGTATGTTTATCATCATTAGGATGTTAAATTGTGTGTTTCTGTCTAATCTATCATTATTAGGATGTAAGATTATGTGTTTCTATCCGCCGAAGACGGATGTGTCGGGCCATTGGTGCAAATAAAACGGCGACACAACGCATTTCCATTCTCTGGACTACATCCTGCTGGAGATCTAGTAGTACTGCTACAGGAGAGTACCAGCAGGAGTTTGAGAATGAACACTGAAGAAGAAGAAGACGTGTTTCTATTATTTTTACAATCATCCCGATGCTAAATTGTGTGATTCATTCATATTTTCCATCATCACACTGCGAAAATGTGTGATTCTGTCTCATAACAGAAATACTTAATACGTCATAGAGGTCTTCTAGTAGAAAGACTTGCCGTATCTTTTTTTTAACGATCATACCCATGATGCAATCAATATTAATTCATGTCCATAGTTGAAACGTGACCGTATAACTCTATAGGAGACCTGTCAACTGAAACGTAAACATGAATTAGTTTACGATTTGCGTGAAATGTATTGGTTGACCTATTTTTGGCATACTCTCCAAGTATGTAAATAGCGACCAATCAAAATCCCAACCACATTTTTAACAAGTAACGAACGGGGTCCTAATTAATTCTGTTAGAAGGCCTTTAAAGTTGATAGCCACGGATTAACAAAGTATGGCGGTACTTTCGTTATATTTTCTAAACCTTACCGCCCAGTACTCTGAAAATCACAAATGATAACTTTGACCCAACTACTAAATGAAGAAAAAAAAACAACTAACAACAACAGGTTAAGCCAACAACAGGTTAGGCCAAGGAGTATGTATAGAAAAGAGACAACAATCGTCTTCGTCTATGCTACGTGTCTTTCGTAGGCCGATATTTTCACTGACGTTCTGTATTCCTCACGATTCTATGTATGCTGTCCTGTTTCCACAGTAAAAAAATTGAAGGTTTCAATGTTCCTTATCCATTGACGTTTTTGACAACAAAATTTTCGTTTTCCTGGCATCTCTCATTACAAAGTTAATCTTTCTAACATAGGCCTATTGTGTGTTTTTATATTCCCAACATTTATTAGTTTACTTTTATTATGTTTTTCAGAAGCTTAGTTAGTTAGTCATTCCTCTAGTACCAAAGACGGATGTCATAGATTTCCATGTCTCTCGTTTCATTAGACATTTGCTTTAGATCTTCATTATTTCTAATACCGATGGTGAAACATTCTCTTGTAATAGTTCTACGTAAAGTTTCTTTTGATCTTCCTCGTTTTCTCTTGCTTTTTGGTGACCACATCAAAGCTTGACAGGGATTCTTTCAGTATCCATTAGTAGTGCGTGTCCGATGTAATTCCAGCGACGCTTTCTTATATAGGTGGATACATATTGTTCTGATTCTTGTCTGACAATTGTGTTTGATTTTAAGTCTGACCAAGGTATACTCAGTAGCTTTCTAAGACATTTTCAAAGGTGTTTAGTCTTTGTTCTAAGTTTGAAGTTTGCAACTTTCGCATCCATAATGTTGGAATTATGCAGGCGTTGAAGATTTTGAGTTTTGTGTTATTTCTTAGTGTTTTTGAATGCCAGATATTTTATAGTTTATTGAATGATTTAGCAGCCAGTGCAATATGGTGTGCTATTTCTATTGATAAATCTCCTGTTATTGATAGCTTGCTGCTAAGATATGTGAAGTTGTTGAATTTTTCAAGAGTGTTGTCGTTTAGTTTAATATCCGTTGATTTGTCCAAGCCCACGTCAGAAGCTAATCTTCCTCTATGTTTAGGTCATTGCGGACATTTGCATTAGATCCTCTCACTGTCCTGATAACCTTATGTTATATCACAATAACATTTGATTAACTGTCTTCTAAAAAAAAGAGATGCCACCACACGGCAATCGGTAACATGCACTGACGTCGGGTATATCTGCCAAAAATGGAAGATGGAAAATGGATTTTCCGTCGGGAAAATGGAAAGTATAGGAATAAAAAGGAGCCCTATTATGTGAACTCAATAAATCAATCAAGTTCTATGCCGAATGGCGTAGGCGATCATGTTTCTCCACCACTCTTTGTCTCTTGTGTTGTCAATAAGCTCGGTTGGTGAACTTCTACCGTGCCACAATACTAGTTCATCTATCAACTTCTCTATTTTTTGTCCCCTGTCTCTTCTCCCCTTGAACTTTCCAGTGGTTATTAAGTGTTCAAGCTGTGTTCTTCTCAGCACATGCTCTAGAAACTTTGACTGTCTTGCCCTTAATGTTCGAAATCATTTTTTTTTCGCCAGCATCAATGGTGACATCTGCATTAGTTTTCTTAGCTGTTCATGGTATTTGTATCATTCTTCTCAGAAATCACAACCTCCAGTTTTTTAAGAATTTTTTTATTTACTGTCCATGCTTCACATCCATAAAAAAGAATTGGTTCTATATAACATCTCAGCACTCTAATTCGGGTCTGCATTGATGGTGTTCCATTGCACAAAATGGTTCTAATGTTTTTAGAATGTTGATTTGGCTTGTGGTGTACGGCTCTTTATCTAACTTGAAATCTACCTTCTGATGTTAACAGGGTGCTAAGATATTTCACCCTTTCAACTGGTTAATTTTGTGTCATTAAACATTATGTTGTTGTATGTCTCTTCGAGACAACTGTAATTTCTATTTTCTTCTTGCTTAAACTGATATCTAAACCATTATTTCTGTGAACTACATTGTGATAACCAGCACAAGTCTGAGAGTCACAATAATGATTTGGGCTGCGGTAGCTCAGCTGTTAGTGAGCTGGCTTTCTTTTCGGGTGATCCAATGTTAAATTTCCAGTTCAATTGGTAGTATTTTCAAACCAACAGGCTCCAAATCAACTCAGCATAAAGAAAATGGGTAATAGATTGTCTGGGAAGTAAAGGCGACCACCTTTATTCTGACTACATCACCCAAAAGTAGTCTGTTGGTTGTTAAAATACGGGCGTTGGCAGAATTAAGGTGACATGTGTGGTGAAGTGGATATCTGTGGTGAAGTGGACATATGTGGTGAAGTGGTAATCTGTAGTGAATTTGGAAATCTGTGGTAAAGTGGTCAAGATATCTGCCTTAAATTCACAAGGTTATGGGATCAGAAATCACAATGTGTTGTACTGTTTTCATTAAAAAATGCTTTCCAAGGTACATGAGAATTATTGTTTATGCTACGGAGTTACGTGCTCTGGGCGATATTCTCCCTAGACAGTATGCTGCTATGTTGAAAAGAACAGTGTATTGGTAAACCGGAGTACACTGAGGTTAATCGGTTGTAAACAAATATTGCCGGGAGTTTTCTTAACATTTTCTAGCTATACTGATGAACGAAATTATAGGAAGTTTGATTAGTTTTCACAAGAAAAGCTCACACGATTATAGAAAACAGATAATAGATTAACTCTAAGCATTGTGTTGTTTTGTTTGAAACAACGTTTATCACGACGTGACATAATCCCATAGTGTGTACATTAGTATCTAGAAATCCACTAGTTAATCATCTGCAAATTTTAGTACAAGTAAGATGGTGGTCAGTGTGTAAGCTTGACCAGGTGATTATGTTGGTCATTATTGAAGTACCCCTTTAAATATTAGACAATATGTTATAAATGTTAATTACCTATTGCTATAGTTCAATCAAAAATAATTGCCTTGAAATTTCTACTAATATCTCAATAACCCGTGTTTATTGAAAACCATTTATTGTTTCACATGTAAAAGTGTTGCCAAGTCACATTGTTGCAAACATAGGAAAACGTTTTGAAGCACACTGTAGCCTTGTCTCCTGACAACCACCAACATTATTAATAAAACTTGTCCGTGTCTACAATAGTCCAATCAGTTGTGATCCCTATCCACTTCTTATTTATGCACGTCACAATGAAAAATACATATCAGATATTTCTTAGCCAATCATCATATGTCTATATAACTTTTGTACTGTGCAGAGTTGACGAAAAATAAGTCAAACCTTCGTCTCATAACTTAAGAACAAAGACATGCTACCGGAAACAGCGCGTTTATCTCATCGTCACAGACCTGTTATGACGTTCCTATGCTTCCGGGTGAAATTGTAATACGCACGACAATTGTATACTTAGTAAAACTTCCTGCAAGTAGCAAGAGAGTTGAATGTCTGATTAAGTGTACGGAGACACTCATGGATATAGTGTCATACTTGAAGCATGTAAGTTAGCAGTGATATCATAATAATTTTTATTATTGCAGTAAAACCGTTTTAGATGTTCTGAAAATCGGTTTGCTGTGGCTACCGTTAATAGAATTAAGAACCTCTATTCTATCATCAATATTTATGACCACATAGATATAATCTTCGAAGGTTGTGGGGGAAGAATTACCTGTGCTGCGACCAAACGTAAAAATTACGCACTTATTAGACACACAAGACAAGCTCTGACCCTCCGATCCCTCTTACATAAATTAACTTTTGTTATGGCACCCATGGACTCTGGCGCTTTGGGTGCAGCCGTCTCGGTATTCACTACCTAGTTTGGCCTCCACCTATGCACCCATTATTGTCTTCTATAATCAAATTGGACACCCATCGACTTGTACCACCGTACAAGTAAATATTTTATTTATAAAATAATATTAGTGGTAGGCCTATAAGTTTCAACACTTTCTGAGAGGACATGATTACCGGAATCGTAACCAATTATACTTGCTGATCATATGTCATGAGATAATAAAATTAACTTACACGAATGAGAGGTTTTAATATTCGATTTAGTAAAGTGTGTTGCCATCAACGTGGCCAGAAAACGTAATCTCTATTTTAACATCAAAACAGTTAATACACTTCTGTTTTACCATCAATACAATAAGTACACTTAAACTCTTACCATCAATACAATAAGTACACTTAAACTCTTACCATCAACATAATTCATACATTTAAACTCTTACCATCAATATAATTCATACACTTAAACTCTTACCATCAATATAATTCATACACTTAAACTCTACCATCAATATAATTCATACATTTAAACTCTTACCATCAATATAATTCATACACTTAAACTCTTACCATCAATATAATTAGGCTACATTTCATCATCATACCTATAACCCTTCAGGGTTGTAGGGGTGTCATTCTGGAAACATCAGCACAAAAACGTCCCAATATCTCTCTGTTATCATTTCTTTGTTTAACTGTAGAGAATCTTAATCCTGTCCAGCCTTTAATATTATCAGTCCATAATCTCCTCTGACCTCCTCGTCTTCTTCAACTCTACCATGGAAGATATTTTTGGAAAGAGAATCATGCCTCACCACGTGCCATATCAAACAAGTTTAGGACGCCTCACCACTGCCATGAGATGGTCTTGTTAGCCTGCAAGAGTATTTATTTTGCTTCTCGTATATGTTGGTTTTATGTTCTGTATAATGAATACGTAATATTCGTCTACACCATTTGTTTTCAAAAGTTAGCACATTTAACCTCTTACCATCAATATAATTAGTATATTTAACCTCTTACTATCAGTATAATTAGTATATTTAACCTCTTACCATCAGTATAATTAGTATATTTAACCTCTTACCATCAATATAATTAGTATATTTAACCTCTTACCATCAGTATAATTAGTATATTTATCTTCTTACCATCAGTATAATTAGTATATTTATCTTCTTACCATCAATATAATTAGTATATTTATCTTCTTACCATCAGTATAATTAGTATATTTATCTTCTTACCATCAGTATAATTAGTATATCTATCTTCTTACCATCAGTATAATTAGTATATTTATCTTCTTACCATCAATATAATTAGTATATTTAACCTCTTACCATCAGTATAATTAGTATATTTATCTTCTTACCATCAATATAATTAGTATATTTATCTTCTTACCATCAATATAATTAGTATATTTATCTTCTTACTATCAGTATAATTAGTATATTTATCTTCTTACCATCAGTATAATTAGTATATTTATCTTCTTACCATCAGTATAATTAGTATATTTATCTTCTTACCATCAATATAATTAGTATATTTATCTTCTTACCATCAATATAATTAGTATATTTAACCTCTTACCATCAGTATAATTAGTATATTTAACCTCTTACCATCAATATAATTAGTATATTTAACCTCTTACCATCAGTATAATTAGTATATTTATCTTCTTACCATCAGTATAATTAGTATATTTATCTTCTTACCATCAATATAATTAGTATATTTATCTTCTTACCATCAGTATAATTAGTATATTTATCTTCTTACCATCAGTATAATTAGTATATCTATCTTCTTACCATCAGTATAATTAGTATATTTATCTTCTTACCATCAATATAATTAGTATATTTAACCTCTTACCATCAGTATAATTAGTATATTTATCTTCTTACCATCAATATAATTAGTATATTTATCTTCTTACCATCAATATAATTAGTATATTTATCTTCTTACTATCAGTATAATTAGTATATTTATCTTCTTACCATCAGTATAATTAGTATATTTATCTTCTTACCATCAGTATAATTAGTATATTTATCTTCTTACCATCAGTATAATTAGTATATTTATCTTCTTACCATCAATATAATTAGTATATTTAACCTCTTACCATCAGTATAATTAGTATATTTATCTTCTTACCATCAGTATAATTAGTATATTTATCTTCTTACCATCAGCATAATTAGTATATTTATCTTCTTGCTATCAGTATAATTAGTATATTTATCTTCTTACCATCAGTATAATTAGTATATTTATCTTCTTACCATCAATATAATTAGTATATTTATCTTCTTACCATCAATATAATTAGTATATTTATCTTCTTACCATCAATATAATTAGTATATTTATCTTCTTACCATCAGTATAATTAGTATATTTATCTTCTTACCATCAATATAATTAGTATATTTATCTTCTTACCATCAGTATAATTAGTATATTTATCTTCTTACCATCAATATAATTAGTATATTTATCTTCTTGCCATCAGTATAATTAGTATATTTATCTTCTTACCATCAGTATAATTAGTATATTTATCTTCTTACCATCAGTATAATTAGTATATTTATCTTCTTACCATCAGTATAATTAGTATATTTATCTTCTTACCATCAATATAATTAGTATATTTAACCTCTTACTATCAATATAGTGAGCACAATTAACTTCTTATACATCTGTTTCTGCGATCAATTATTAAACATTCAGTTCAATATTAATCATGTATAGAGCAGGTTGTTTTCAGTAAAATTCACGTACATTGTTTTGCGAAGAAGCTCATGTGGGCTAGGTTGTCGTTCTGTCAACAGCGAAACTGGGACAGTTCTGTAGTATATGTTCTGGAATCTGTGTTGCTGTTCCGTAGATTCAGGCCACAGAGTCGCTGTTACCGATTCGGTGTAAGTGTGCTCTTAGACTGAAGTATTCTTTCCCAGTAGAACCCTGTTCATTTCTGTTCAATTTGTTAATGTTCTCTTGCTCGGGGCTGTAGTTTCCATTGAGTTCTCTCCACTGAAGTCGCATAGATTGTTTCAGTAGAGACTTTACTTCCCTGAAGTTTTTAGTTACGTGAGTTTGATGGTGATTGACTCCTGCTTTTGCCAATTAGTCTGCTTATTAGTTACAAGGGATGCCACAATGAGCTGGTATCCATTGTTGTAGTAATGTAGGTTTTCTAGATAATTCAAAGATATTTTGTTTGATTTTACCATCAATAAAATAAGTAGACTTAACCTCCTTTACCATCAATATAATTAGTAGACTTAACCTCCTTTACCATCAATATAATTAGTAGACTTAACCTCCTTTACCATCAATATAATTAGTAGACTTAACCTCCTTTACCATCAATATAATTAGTAGACTTAACCTCCTTTACCATCAATATAATTAGTAGACTTAATCTTCTTTACCATCAATAGGGGTCTATAGGACTAGATAGTAATATATGTTTTACATTCAGTAGAGGTAATACACATAACCTCTATTTTACCATCAAAATAAAGTAGAACAATTAATATCTATTGTATCATCATTATCATTAATATACTTAAACTTGTTTATTGTCATAATTATTACATTTAAGCTATGACTATCGATGCAAACGATACCTCTCTATCTCTATGCAAACGATACCTCTGGCTGTCTATGCAAACGATACCTCTGGCTGTCTATGCAAACGATACCTCTGTATCTCTATGCAAACTTACTTCTGGCTGTCTATGCAAACGATACCTCTGTATCTCTATGCAAACGATACCTCTGGCTGTCTATGCAAACGATACCTCTGTATCTCTATGCAAACGATACTTCTGGCTGTCTATGCAAACGATACCTCTGTATCTCTATGCAAACGATACCTCTGGCTGTCTATGCAAACGATACCTCTGTATCTCTATGCAAACGATACCCCTGTATCTCTATGCAAACGATACTTCTGGCTGTCTATGCAAACGATACCTCTGTATCTCTATGCAAACGATACTTCTGGCTGTCTATGCAAACGATACCTCTGTATCTCTATGCAAACGATACTTCTGGCTGTCTATGCAAACGAAAATTATTGTTTTGGAGATCTTAGTCTGAGCGTTGGAAAACGAAATAAAAATTTGCCGGTAGCAAATTCCACTGCTGCTTCTCAATATTCATCCCAGCTGCAAAATGATTCATAGCATTATGTTGTATGGAGCAGGGACCATGGAAAGAAAAATAATTGGTCAGCTCACCCTTAAGTGCAGAACGGTGTCATTTTTCACAGTTCATAGCACGGCCAAGGTGCCAGGAATAATTCCTGCTATAGGCAATAGGCAGACTGTTCAGAAAGCGGTGGCAACAACTGAACGTAAATATTGTCTAGATTATCAAATACACAGCAAATGTATTTGGACAGTTCGAGTATGGGATCACCACTGTAGATGGTTTTTTGATCTACCCGTGATTTACTTGCTTCACTCCTCTGTTGAGCTGCTGCATTTCTCATCTTTTCACAAGATTCTGCTCCTTTTTTTAAACCTTAGAACTCCATAATTTATTTCGAAGGCTTTCATTGAGGTCTTTAACGAGTCATTTTAGCGCTTCGTTTGGCTACATTGAGAACTCAATGAGAACGTGTTCCCTTCTGCAACTCAACATAAAGAAGTATCTTTGGTAGGCAGTGGTTTGGCATAAGTAGGTCTACCATATGATCTGCTCAACGAATGTGTGTCTGTATCAGGATAGTGTTAATGCTAGGGATATCAGATCTGTCAAAGACAGTGGCCTCCGGAATCATGTCTTGCCATCTGATGTTCACTACTTTATATGGTCAGCATCACGTTCGCTGCCTTTACTTTCTCAGAAGATTCGGTATCCGTTTCTTTAGAAAAGTTCTAGATGCAGTGGCGTAGCGTGGGTTAATGGCGCCTGGGGCGGAATCATAATCCCTTTTTGCTTTGTAACATTAAAAAAAAATAAGTCAGTAATTGTAAAAGACTGACCGAAAATATTTATTTGAAAACATATTAGGTACATAAATAAAAATACTTTATCATTTAACTGTTAGGTTAAAGGTGGCAAATTGTTTATGACGTCGTCAAAATGAATTTCGTCCGTGATACTTTGTTCTATTGACAAAATGAATTTCGTTCGTGATACTTTGTTCTATTGACAAAATGAATTTCGTCCGTAATACTTTGTTCTCTTGACAAAATTAATTTCGTTCGTGATACTTTGTTCTATTGACAAAATGAATTTCGTTCGTGATACTTTGTTCTATTAACAAAATGAATTTCGTTCGTGATACTTTGTTCTATTGACAAAATGAATTTCGTCTGTGATACTTTGTTCTATTGACAAAATGAATTTCGTTCGTGATACTTTGTTCTATTAACAAAATGAATTTCGTTCGTGATACTTTGTTCTATTGACAAAATGAATTTCGTCCGTGATACTTTGTTTTATTGACAAAATTAATTTCGTTCGTGATACTTTGTTCTATTGACAAAATGAATTTCGTCCGTGATACTTTGTTCTATTGACAAAATGAAATTCGTCCGTGACACTTTGTTTTATTGACAAAATGAATTTCGTTCGTGATACTTTGTTCTATTGACAAAATGAATTTCGTCCGTGATACTTTGTTCTATTAACAAAATGAATTTCGTTCGTGATACTTTGTTCTATTGACAAAATGAATTTCGTCTGTGATACTTTGTTCTATTGACAAAATGAAATTCGTCCGTGATACTTTGTTTTATTGACAAAATTAATTTCGTTCGTGATACTTTGTTCTATTGACAAAATGAATTTCGTCCGTGATACTTTGTTCTCTTGACAAAATGAATTTCGTCCGTGATACTTTGTTCTATTGACAAAATGAATTTCGTCCGTGATACTTTGTTCTCTTGACAAAATGAATTTCGTCCCTGATACTTTGTTCTATTGACAAAATGGCTACATTACTTAATCTTGTGGAGCTCAGGGTAGACCTTATGTAATTTTTTTATTAACTTTAACTGAAAAGCTGCGTTCACATGCTGCAATGCTGATAGCTATTGTTAAAATATGCGAAGCATTATCACGATGTTTGGCACGCAAATACAATAGTTGCATTGTTGAATAAATTCCAAAATCTCAAAGGATCCCTTCATAACCTTATTTTGGTCTTTTGTATCTGCTAGAGCGATGAAATTGAGTAATCTCTCTCTTTCGATTACAAACTCTTTCACATCGATGTCAATAGGCTCTTCTTCGAATTCACTCTTGTATTCTGGATTTAACAATTTGCTTCATATTAGGAAAGAGCACATGCAGTTGCTGAAACCTGGTCTTGATTTCTTGTATTATTCTGACCAATGTTTGAACATTTCTTGTCTTAATTCAATACCATATTTTAAACCAGCCTCTGCAACTTTCTCACTAGCCATCTTTTTTGTTTTTCTTATTCGATGAGGAGCTGTATCGATGCCTAGATCTTCACAAACATTTTTAGCATAATCGAATGCGTCGTTAACCATAACATCACGGTTGTCGACTAGGAACAATTGTAATGCCTAAATTTTCACAGCACATTGATGCACATTTAGACCTTTCATCTGCAGATACAATTGTGTATCATTTATTTTACAAAGAATTCGATTTCATAATCCAAGGAAGGCCAAAAATTAAACGACTGGAGAGCAGGAAGTAGGAGATCAGCCTCTGATCTTGTCACTGCATTTTTAAAAATGTTTTGCGAAAGTGATTCCAGGACTTCAAACATCTAATACAATGGATCTTCATGATCGCTATAGCTTCGTACCATGCACTCAATCGTGTTTCACTAAGACGTTTGACACCTTGACCTGCAATGTCAGTAAGAATTTTCCAGCGGTGAGTGGAAGACGAAAAATACTTTAAAACTCTATCCATAGTACCAAAAAACGTAACGGAGTCCACTGCTATTGACGCTGCGTTTACTCCCACCAGATTCAAAGTATGGTTACTGCCAGAAACATACTGGATATTTAGATTGATTGCCTTGATACGCGTTTGTGCACCAGAAGAAAAACTTTAATCAAAGAACTAAGAACACAAAAAGATTTTATATCACGAAGTACAATAAAACAGTATCCCTGTGAGAGGATGCACAAAATGTACCATCAGTCAATCACCACAAACACTGTGAACTTATTACGTGTAAAACCGTCTGTTTATATCTTACTTTGGGGAGGGGGAGGGCAGTTAGAGCCATCCCTTTGTTCTTCGAAAAGAATCTTTTTAGGATTTCCTCAGGCAAAAAACACATCTTGTTTTTGTATTATCTAGGGTAGTAGACGGATTTATAATGTTTGGCATGTTCTGTTTGCAAACGCTAATGCTTCTAGTGGACTGCTGCTATGTATTTCTCTTCAAAGAGAGCTTAATTATCCAGTTTTATTTCTCATATAACTTAATATTTGTACAATTTACCGCATAGAAATTATTTTATATATGGTTGGTTGGTTGGTTGCTGATCCAGCGGTCAATGGGCTCATGCCCTTTGACCCAATATTGCTGGGAAGTCTGTGGATTTTCGTCCCACCCGGGACAGAGCCAGAGAATAACTATCACACCTTCAGGAAGGTAGGTTTCAACCTATGCACTGCTCCTAGCCACTGTATCCAAGATAGGGTTCACTGTGCTCATTCCCCGCAACCAAATGACTACTGGTTATGCCGAACTTCTCTATTGCTCTAGGCATGCAACCAAATGTTCAAGTCAAAAGGATCGTCACGTCCTGAGTCACTGTGCCTCTAAGATGGGTCTCAGCCATAGGAAAAAACACTGCCGTCAGTTTCCTCCTCCCCAGAGCTGCACAGTACATCTCTGGCTCCCTCTCAACCACAGAGGGTGCATACATATATTCAAGTAAAAATGAAACACAATTCAACAACAAAATAACAGCACAAGGAGCATAATTGTATAGATGACGTGTCATGACGCTTCTATAAGAGGATATCCTCAATATAACGGCATGTCATCTACTAAGGTTTTCTGTTGCATGGGTGGTTTGTCTAGTGGGCCATTGGTGAGACCCACAGAAGCAACCACATGCGTTTTTTATATATAAACTTAAATAACACCATAAGCACCAACCATCTGCACTTTTCCGGGTCAATTTTATTGCTTTATCCTTTGAAGATCATTATTAGGAAAGAGTCTTTTGTCATAATTATCATTGTCAAGTAAGGAATTGTTAATTTAGTAGCTTACTTTTTAGTTTTTGAAAATTTGCCGCCCTCCCGATGGTGCCGCCCGGGCGCCCCCCCCTCACTACGCCACTGTCTAGATGGAACCGATTGGTAATCAAAAATAATTTTAGCGGAACTGAAAACTAAACCTTGATCAATTAACTATAGAATGTCAATGCATTAACCACAGATCCATCGCGGTTTCTAAGTTGTTTTACGTATCCTGTTTCAAGACAATCAAATATTTTTTTTAAGTATACTAATTTTGTGGGGAATAATATTTATGTTCAGTTTATTGTGATTTCTGTCTGAACGGTTCGGAAGTAGAACTAGGTACTTTAGCCAACCAAGCCGTGCTTGTTACATCATTGATAAATAATAATTGAAGTTTATTTTATATATGGGATTAATATTCAACTAATGTTGAGCGACGAGGCGCCACAAATAGATTCTATCATATCGTCATTACAATGTGGACGATTGAGTTTCGTACTAAAGCTAATTCCACCGAGCTGAATTTATGGATTGGGTCCATTCTTCCACAGAGCCGACTCTTTTGATTGATAAGTCCAAAAATGTGAGGTCTCTTAAAATTTACACCTCACAGGATTATTTAGTAGGATTATAGTTACCTTAACCTTACATTAGTACAGTAAATCTGGTAGTGACATAACTTCATCCTAACACTATACGTACCGAGCTGTGGCGCGAGTCTCTATGTAGATGAAAGTCATGTGATCTGTCACTTCACGGCAATGTTTGGTTGTATCATTGTTGGAAGTTCTCTAACGTAGGAAATTTGTCTCCAGTATTTTACAACCAGTTTCCACACCAGTATATCTTTTAATATATATATATATAAATCATACTACTCAGCAACCATTATCGTGACCTAGAAATTTCCATTACACATCCTCGTTTATAGAAATCTTTGACTATTGGAACTTAGTTAATTCTTGTGATTCTTGTATGTCCTTATAATTATTATTGTGATTCTTGTGCGTCCTTATAATTATTGTTGTGATTCTTGTGCGTCCTTATAATTATTGTTGTGATTCTTGTGCGTCCTTATAATTATTGTTGTGATTCTTGTGCATCCTTATAATTATTGTTGTGATTCTTGTGCGTTCTTATAATTATTGTTGTGATTCTTGTATGTCCTTATAATTATTGTTGTGATTCTTGTGCGTCCTTATAATTATTGTTGTGATTCTTGTGCGTCCTTATAATTATTGTTGTGATTCTTGTGCGTCCTTATAATTATTGTTGTGATTCTTGTGTGTCCTTATAATTATTGTTGTGATTCTTGTGCGTCCTTATAATTATTGTTGTGATTCTTGTGCGTCCTTATAATTATTGTTGTGATTCTTGTGCGTCCTTATAATTATTGTTGTGATTCTTGTGCGTCCTTATAATTATTGTTGTGATTCTTGTGCGTCCTTATAATTATTGTTGTGATTCTTGTGTGTCCTTATAGTTATTGTTGTGATTCTTGTGCGTCCTTATAAATATTGTTGTGATTCTTGTGTGTCCTTATAATTATTGTTGTGATTCTTGTGCGTCCTTATAATTATTGTTGTGATTCTTGTGCGTCCTTATAATTATTGTTGTGATTCTTGTGCGTCCTTATAATTATTGTTGTGATTCTTGTGCGTCCTTATAATTATTGTTGTGATTCTTGTGCGTCCTTATAATTATTGTTGTGATTCTTGTGCGTCCTTATAATTATTGTTGTGATTCTTGTGCGTCCTTATAATTATTGTTGTGATTCTTGTGCGTCCTTATAACTATTGTTGTGATTCTTGTGTGTCCTTATAATTATTGTTGTGATTCTTGTGCGTCCTTATAATTATTGTTGTGATTCTTGTGCGTCCTTATAATTATTGTTGTGATTCTTGTGCGTCCTTATAATTATTGTTGTGATTCTTGTGCGTCCTTATAATTATTGTTGTGATTCTTGTGTGTCCTTATAATTATTGTTGTGATTCTTGTGCGTCCTTATAATTATTGTTGTGATTCTTGTGCGTCCTTATAATTATTGTTGTGATTCTTGTATGTCCTTATAATTATTGCACGATTAACTGTTCTCTATCGGCTTTTATATTTTTGAGTGGTCACGGTTCTCAACGTGGGTCATATGACCCCCACACTCCAGGAGATCACATCTTGTTTTATGGGTGGAAATGCCGATGAAATATTTGAATTTGAGAGAGGAGAGACACGGATCCGTCTAAGGGAAGCCACAGAAATGTGCTTATTTAAGCAATGTTTAATGGTACATATAGATACGAAGAAAGTGGAAAGTGGAGATTTGTTTTGGTTTCAGAGAGAACACTGGAGAAAATGTCTTCCGAAAGTTAGTTACGAGCGAGACCATGTTGAGAACCTCTGTTAACCAAACCACGCATAACCATTCTTAGTGGACTTCTTACAACACACATGGGAGGGCTACATGTCAATATTCTTTGTTATTCTTTAGGTGTATTAACCAGGGTTGTAGATGCGACTGTGCTAAAATCTTTCTGTACCAAATTTATCAATGTGACACTCCTACGACCCTGACGGACTATCAGTATATTTTGCCCACCTCATCTTCTACCATTGCCATTTAACTAGGATTAAATTTTATGACGCGACTAATGCATGCAATGACATCGCCATTCCAAGTGAACGATTGGCTTTCATCCGATCATATCGCCAGTACAATGTGAACGATTGGCTTTCAAACCACAAGCTCACAACCAAGTTGGGTCTGTGAAGTGAACCAAAAAACCTCTCTACCACCGAGTCAACATATGGAGAAAATGTGTGTTTTCAAACAGTGTTCAGTACAGAATAGACTTCTGGAGATAGTGCCCACTCCAAACGTTTGATGTTCAACACTGAAACAAAATTTTTTTACTTCCTGTGCAGGAAGTCTCCATCTCCTGATGTTTTTGGCAGTTGGTGAAAACTGACTTTATTGGCACTTCATAGAAATAAAAGGTTTTGCTTGATGTGCAATTTTAAATTTAGCTAGCTGACAAAATTAGGATCAGCCTACAACTTACAGCTGTATATTTCCACGTGACAAGACTAAAAAACCTTGGCGGAGATATCCACAGAACTGTAAGTCAATAAATCTTCCATTCTTACAGTGAGTTCTAAATATGACAAGTCTGAAAAAATCTTGACGGAGACACCCAAAGAATTATATGACAATAAATCTTCCATTCTTACAGTGAGTTCTAAATATGACATGACTGAAAAATCTTGGCGGAGACACAAAACTGTTAAGTCAATAAATCTAAATTAACATTTCATTTTCTTGTTTTGTGTCTTACTAACTCTGACCTTGTGAAGTAATCATATATGATCAATGTACTTATATATTCATATTCCGTATCCATTCCTCTTTCCAATTATATATTACACATACACTATTTATCAATATTAGTATGTCAAGTGATACAATGAAAAACACATGTAGGGAAATTTTTCTACTCCTGAAATATTTTCATATTTTTATTGCTTCTGGTGTCAATCAGAAAAATGTACAGAACTAACATTTATTTATATAAATTCATCAAATGAAATGCATAATGAAGAGAATTGAATATACTTGTGTAAACATTCTTGAAAATGGATATCATCAATGACAAGTATGGATACATTTTGGCAAGTCACAATATTTATACTAATAAATTAACATTTTCATTTTCTTTTTGTGTGTTTTACTAACTCTAACCTTGTGAAGTAATTAAATATCATCAATGTACTTATATATTCATATTCTGTATCCATACCCCTTTCCATTGATATATTACACATACACTATTTATTAATATTAGTATGTCAAGTGATACAATGAAAAACACATGTAAGGAAATTTTTCTACTCCTGAAAATTAATTTGGTCCAAACCTAAAAATAATCAAGTCCTGAAAGAGTTAAAAGATCAGTTCGGAGAAAGTCTCCAGATGTAAGATTTCCTGCAACGATCTCCATCACCTACAATCTCTTAATCTTGTATACAATCTCCTGCCGAAGACGTATGTGTCGGGCCATTGGTGCAAATAAAACGGTGACACAACGCATTTCCATTCTCTGAACTACATCCTGCCGGAAATCTAGTAGGACCATTGTCCTGCTGCAAGAGAGATCCAATGGGTTCATTTTAAATGAACGCTGAAGAAGAAGTATACAATCTAACAGACTGCAGGCTACCCATCATTTGATGTATCCGTCTTACATAGTTCTGTTTTCCTTTTTGAATTTCATTTACCTGAACACGTCTCCATATCAAATTGCCCTTCTCTGTGTAAAAGTTTTGATAACAGTTGCTTAATTTTCAAAAAAAAAATTTCCATACTTGGACACACAAAAAAAGACAGTGATGTTGAACGTAGTTATGTATTTCCAACTCACTTATTCATATTTATTTGCAAAATTATAGTGCCCATCATACGCAACCATCACAAAACACAAATAAGGATAGACGCTTCATATAAATAACTGGTTTGCGAACTCAAATTGCATCAAACTTGAGTTAAGCCTATATTTGCAATGCGATCATTACTTTCAAACATTGTAATCCAGCGATTACTAAATGGTTAATGTTCACAGAGACATCACATTAAAAATAGTCACAGAGCAGCCTAAAGATAGAAAGCGTGTGAAAGATCAAGGAATTTCAGAAAACAGAATTGAAGCTCTGAAATCCTAGAGATCAAGAAGTTAAAATAAGACAGAGAAAGTAATTCATTGCCAACTTTGTTAGCATATTTATTGGAGCTTTCTACTTCAGAAAATAAAACAGATATGCACCAAAGGGCCATTCCCATATGTGTTTTCCTGCGTTCAGTATGTTGTTTATTTCGTTTGTTATCTTTCGTCCTCATGAAGGCTTTTATATTTCTTCAAACGTGTCAACGCAATGAGAATGATAAAAGAAAGCTACAACCCAATTGCAATAATAAACAGCAGAGATGGAATGCCTCTACTTCATGGAAACGAAAGAACGAATAAGTGGAAAGAATACATCCAAGAACTGTATAATCCTAACATTCTGACGCAACATACTTATAAGGGAAAAGACCAAGACATCGCAGAACAAGACATTCTAAGCCAAGAAATAGGAATGACTATGAAGAACAGCCCAAATAAGAAATCGCTTTACACTGATGGCATACCCAACGATGTCATTAAAGCATAATGACACTGGGGTAAAAATCGCTACAAATAATATTCACAATAGCATGGAAAGAATGGAAAGTTACAGGGGACTAGCAAAAGTCAGTAATCGTGCCATTGTGGAAAAACAAGAACAACAAAAGAGAATGCGATACATACCGAGGAATCTCGCTATTAAGCCACACCGGGAAAATATATACAAAGATAATATAACAACGTGCAAGATACATCTCAAACCACAATTGAGCCCCTCACAATTTGGCTTCAGAAAAGAGATTAGTTGCACAAATCCCTTGTTCACGCTGAGGCACATGAGTGACAGAGCAATATAATACAACAGCGCAGTATTTATTGATAAGGAGAAAGCGTTTGATAGTCAACAGAGGCGTACTATGGGAAATTCTAGAAATGTATTGTATCAAAGGAAAATTGTTAGAAAGTGTAAGAGCATTGTATAAGAACTGCCAGAGTGTGGTAAGAACATCATTTGAGACCCCAAAAAACAACAAAAAAGGGAGAGTGTCAGGGTTGCGTGCTCTCACTCTTGCTTTTAAATATATGCATAGATATAATAAAAAAAGAGGCAAAAAGTGCATAGGGCAACATCACCAACTAAGAACAAGATAACTCAGAGTAACTAAACAATGAACTGAATGAACTGCTTTTCGCAGGCGACAAGAGGCTCATATAAGAATACGAAGAACTACAAAATCATGTCAGCTACCTATCTACAACATGTAGAAAATACAATATGAAGATCAATACATAAAAGACGGAAACTATGAAAATATGCAGAACACCGAGTCTATTAAACTTACAGATAGACAACATAGGAATATAACAAGTATCGGAATTCAAATATCTTGGTAGTAATTTCACAGAAAATGGAAGCCTTGATAGAGAGATAGAGACGAGATATCAACGGCAAATGCAGTAACATACCAACTGTCACCACTACTTCTTCATTCTAATATAGAGATGGAAGTTAAAAGACAAATGATATACAGTATATACCTACAAACACTGTGTTACCAGTGCCAAACCTGGTCTCTCTCGTCTTCACATTACAGAAAGATAGTGACTTGTGAGTTGAAATGCTTGAGCAAAGCTGCAGGTGTCACCAGGCTTGACAGATTACGAAATCAAGACACTAACGAAAGAATAAGTATAAAACCTTGCACAGAATACATAGACAGACAGCAGATCACGTGGTGTGGCCACGTTATGAGAATGCAACACCAAAAGTTGCTGGTAAAGATATATAACAAAATGAGAACATTTACAAAGCCAGAGGAAGACCATGAAAAAGATGGATAGAAAACGTCAGGGACATCTTGAACAAACACAATCATAGCATTGCCGAGGCGACGCATCTGCCTTGGAACACAAGCTCCAGCCCGAATCACCCCTATACTTAACGGCAGAGTGGATAACAAACCACCTCGGGAAAGACAATAGACGGATTTTATTTGAAACGTCGTCTGTCACTGTGTCTCGTTGTAAAGTTATTTTATTGAGTAATATTGGTAACACATACCTGTTTCTGTTCATTTTTATATTTTCCTTGTGTTACTCCAGCCCCATTCTCCATTTCCAGTTTCGGTTTGTTTACACGAAATCTCTCGAGTTTTAAGAGCAGCTACAACCAATAATGACAAGGCAATGCCAAGAATTACGCTCTCTTAGAGATCCCCTTCCTTTAGATCGGCGGTAGACAAAATACATCCCGATGGTCAAATCCAACCAGCAAGATATTTTACATGTGCTCTATGGTGACATAAAATTACTAAGCTCTAGCCACTAAACTCAGAAAATGCTACGTAGAACTTTAAACGGCTTTAAAAAAAAAAGGAAATGGTTGCCCCTATCCCTAGCGGAAAAAGCACAGTCCGGCTCGCCCTACACAAAAAAGTTGCCAGCCTCTGTTTTAGACTCAGTTACAGGCGGATAAACTACTATAAGACCTATGTGTAAAAAGGAATTTGATGGTTTCAATTAGTGAGTCAGAACATCTGCCGAATAATCTCCTGCGGTGTTGATGAGTGACCCGAGATATTCTGTTGTTGACATTTTCTAGTTAATTTTCTTTGTCAATCATTGTTGTAGGTGTCAGTCCATTTCATTTGGTGTGCATTACTATTGAGGAAAAGATTTTGGCCTTGCTATGATGTTTAACTGGCATAATCGTGTGCTCTAGACCTGTGGTTTGTCTTGATATTAGGGCAGTGTAGTCTTCATACCAAATTACTGGACTGTCATGGCCTCCGATATTAGGATAGTGTTGTCTTCATACCGAATTACTGGACTGTCATGGCCTCTAATATTAGGATAGTGTTGTCTTCATACCGAATTACTGGACTGTCATGGCCTCTAATATTAGGATAGTGTTGTCTTCATGCCGAATTATTGTAATCTCATTGCCTCTGTTATCTTTAGGTTCTGGTCTTTATAATTAATGTCCTCCTATTTGATTCTTTCCCTTGGCTATGTTTATTATTTATTAATTTAAATATACATTTATTTAGGGTTAGGGTTAATTGTGTAAAACATAACTAATCCTAACCCCCTAACACCAATCCTAAAATGAAATATTTATATGTAATTATTGCTTAATTATTTATGTAATGCTTAGATTAATTAATCCTAAATAAGCAGGTAGTCACGGGTTTCAAACCAGAACCGGTCTTTATACGGAATTCCTGAAATCTCATGGGCTCCGACATTCGGAGGTTGAAGCTGCTCATAATGTGAGCCCTCTCGTACATTTCGCATGATTTTTTTGCTTATATGTTTTAAAAAAATGTGGTGAGAGGTCGCAGCCATATCGGATTTTTTAGGGGGACCTCGATCATTCGGATATTTCTCCCTCGAGGCAGACAAATGCCTGTTGTTCCCGATGAACACAGATTCTAACTTATGAATGCGAGTTTTGGTCAAAAAAATAAACAGGTGATAGTGAAGTGGAGAATTAGAGGCAACATATAAGTAGTCAGGGCCTTAGATACATATTCCGAAAAGGGGGAGGGGGGATTGCCACATTTTGGCAGCATTCTCAACTCTCAACACAGTACATGATGTGACCAGCTCTCAACACAGTACATGATATGCCCAGCTCTCAACACAGTACATGATATGCCCAGCTCTCAACACAGTACATGATGTGACCAGCTCTCAACACAGTACATGATATGCCCAGCTCTCAACACAGTACATGATATGACCAGCTCTCAACACAGTACATGATGTGACCAGCTCTCAACACAGTACATGATGTGCCCAGCTCTCAACACAGTACATGATGTGACCAGCTCTCAACACAGTACATGATGTGCCCAGCTCTCAACACAGTACATGATGTGACCAGCTCTCAACACAGTACATGATGTGAGCAGCTCTTAACCCAGTAAATGATGTTACCAACTCTGGACACAGTATATAATGTGACCAACTCTGGACACAGTACAATGATGTGACCAACTCTGGACACAGTACATGATGTGACCAATTCTGGACACAGTACAATGATGTGACCAACTCTGGACACAGTACATGATGTGACCAATTCTGGACACAGTACAATGATGTGACCAACTCTGGACACAGTATATAATGTGATCAACTCTGGACACAGTACAATGATGTGACCAACTCTGGACACAGTACATGATGTGACCAATTCTGGACACAGTACATGATGTGACCAACTCTGGACACAGTACATGATGTGACCAACTCTCAACACAGTACATGATGTGACCAACTCTGGACACAGTACATGATGTGACCAACTCTGGACACAGTACATGATGTGACCAACTCTAGACACAGTACATGATGTGACCAACTCTCGACACAGTACATGATGTGACCAACTCTGGACACAGTACATGATGTGACCAACTCTCGACACAGTACATGATGTGACCAACTCTGGACACAGTACATGATGTGACCAACTCTCGACACAGTACATGATGTGACCAACTCTCAACACAGTACATGATGTGACCAATTCTGGACACAGTACATGATGTGACCAACTCTGGACACAGTACATGATGTGACCAACTCTGGACACAGTACATGATGTGACCAACTCTGGACACAGTACATGATGTGACCAACTCTGGACACAGTACATGATGTGACCAACTCTGGACACAGTACATGATGTGACCAACTCTCAATACGATACTGCGGTTACATTTCTTAAGAGATCAATAATCTCCTACGCCTCCCTGTAGGACACATGATGATGTTGAGCGACCAACACTCTACGTGTTCTCTGACAGAGAGACCGATCAGTCAAGACAAGTCGGGCTTGATTGTTTGTTTGTGATTATTGGCTGGAGGGCAGATTTCAAACAAACAGTGGCCAGAGACGATCTAGCATATATGCCAAGTTCTAATTTCTGATCAGCTCATTCGCTGCTTTTCTTTGTGGATAACGTAGCTTTAGTCTCTTCTCTTGTAGCCTATAAAACTTGTATACTAAAAATTGTCCATATTTCTACCACCTACTCAAATCAACAATTGGTAGAAATAGGAAACAAGGTTGCACGTGTAATCTTTAGAATACCGAATATTTCATAAGATTTAAAGAGATACATTTTCATCATTTATCGTGTAACCTATTTAGACCAGCCAAAAGAACGTTCATTGCGCAGTTAATTAATCATTTCTTTCTGATCAGTATATGTAGAAGTGTGTACAGTGATTCATTTAATAGCGTAGAAACGGTGTTTTAATAGTCTGTGGATTTGTAAAAGTGACAGTAGATATGTTTATAAAACCTTGCATAGAAAGGTAAGTTTCACATACTTCGCCACAGTTCTTGTTGTCTTTGCATAGCTCATATGCATACGTGCATACCTCAGAGTTAGTTCTGACAGACCACACACTATACAGTGAGCTCCCTCATGTGAAGTGAAGCAGGCTTCAGAGAGGAAAATCGTGGATGTGTCGTACCGAGGATACCATTAAACAGATTTGGGCCCCAGAAGGCATAACTTTTTGTGAGAAATGGTGACTTATTCCTGTGGTCTTTCATGAGGCAGTAAAGACCGTCATTACGCTCAATAGAGAGTGCAGGGAACACAGCTCTTTGAGAATGCATGCTGAGGTCAAGGCACTCATCTACGAACATGCCGGCGACACAAATGTTGTGATTTACACAGACTAGTCGGCCATCCGTCAATACTGATGCGCATGTGCCTTTACTGCCAGATCACAAGAAAGAATATTACATGAAGTCAGAAAGCCTTTACCGCAACAGCAAGCAGTGTAACAATGCAAGTATTTGCTGTAATGCAGACACTTAACTAGCTGGAATCTCAAGCCTATTCCCATGCGTGCATACCAAGTGACTCAGTGAATGAGTCAGAAAGTCAAAGCAAGTGATGCACGTAGGGGATTGGTGGAGTCATTAGAGTGAGATAAAATGCGAGCATCACTGCGAAAGCTCACGCTTATCGTTATCCTCGGCTAAAAGGGTGTAGAGGGAAACAAACGGGCCGACTAAATAGCTAGCCTTGCCACCATAACAGATGGTCAGCCTATGGACCGAGCAGATATACTCACTCTTCTTGATTCTTGATTAAAAACTGGATTCACAGCACGCGGGACATTCCCATAAGTGCTACGCCCTCAGCTCCATCAGCAACTCCAATGTATGTAAACTCAGAGTCCCGGTCAGGTGTTGATTGTGTGATCTTCGGGACTTTCCAAAACATTTACTTTTCCTTCCCTCACCTCTAGATACTCTCATTTCAAACATTTTCTGTATGTGTACGTTCTCAGCCTCATTGACATCATCTGCATCTTGAAATGAATGTATTACTGCCTTCATTAAGTCTGCTTTATCTCTTTTCAGCAATATGCCTTGTATCGCCGCATTGCCTGTCAATAAGTCGCCTCTCTCCTCTGACCGCAGCATAAACGTGGCATTATATCCATGCAATGCTCTGGACTTCTTCTTCTTCAGCGTTCGCTCCCATATAACCACTACGAATATATCGTGTGATTTCCGCCGGGGAGCGTGAAGTACGTTGTGCTGCAAGTTTCACAGTAAAACTGTGTTATTTGCACCTCGGTTGACCACTTGTGGTCAGGACATCTGAGATCCAGCACATCCGTTTTCGTCATGCCTTTAATTCGGGTAGGCTTCGCTAGTCCGTGACAGCCTGTCTATCTGTCGCCGGGCACGCTGGTGTGTAGTGCCTCTTCGCCAAGACGCTTGTCGAGCGCGTCTATCTGGCACGAGGTGTTCCACCGGCTATGAACTCACCTCGTGCATTTGGACGTACTGTGCTTGTGCCCATCGGGTAGTTCCGTATGATGAAGAACTTGCCAGAAGATTTGGGCCCTGGCTCGTTCGCCCTTCCACCCGAGGCGTCGTTAACAGACATCGTGAACCCCTCACCCAAGTTCTAGTCTCACACCACGCATTTGAGAGCACTGCGTTCTCGAGCTGAGCGACCGTGTCCCAATAGCGCCTGAGCCCATCAAGTACTGAACCATTTCTCTCTGCAAATGTATTTCCGGTGTAGAAAATCTTGCCAGTAGAATTGGGTCAGGACTGTCATCGTTGTCCCTTTTTTGCCTGAGCCCCTCGGGTACGGAACCCTTTCTCTTCGCGAGCATATTTCCGATTTAGAAAGGCTCTATCTTAGAGTAGAGTCAGGTCTTCTTGCTTTTCCGAACGTCCATGATTGGGTCTGGGCCTCTGCCTATAAGGAGCACAGGTAACTAGAAGTTTGTCTTGAGCTAATAGAGCTTATAGTTCCCGTTTCCTATGAACTTTTCCCTTTCTATTTGCAGTTCGAGCTGCCCTCTGGCGCTGTTCTGCCCTTTCATTGTGTCATTGTACCCAGTATGAAATCTATTTGTCTTTCACCATGCATCTACCTTTACGTGCCTTTTACATTGGCCAACCCTCCAATGGACTGACTAGCGTCACTGTATGACGACATTGTCGCTTTATGTGGTGATGCTGATGGTGTCGGAGATATTGTCTGTCTATAATGCAGTCAAATCTCTTTCCATTTACTACCTTCACATTCTCGGACACGATCCCCAAATGATTTGGCCAGAATCAGCTCGAGCTGCAGTATTTCTGCTTCCAGGATGCACCGCGGGGAGGTACATTTGGGATCTTGGTTATCTGCTAACCGTTTTCCGCCTAGATCAATACGTTCCTTTTGCACCCCTCTGGACAACTGAGTTGTTCAATAAGTCCCACCATTCTTTTCTTATCATGAACTTTTCTATCTTGCACAGCATGCTTTGAGAGTATGTGACTATTACCGAGTGTGTTGATGTATCGGTTATCAAACAATTAAGGTGCTGCTGTAACTCCCTCTATCTCCATCCTCATGCTTGATGTGACAGTGGAATATGCTGAAGATTTCTCAACCAACTTCACGCCGTTTTTGTAGGTCACTGTGACTCAAAGTAGTGACTCAATGAATGATTGGGGCGGGGGGGGGGGGGGGTGTGACGAAAGTTGATGCTAACGTAACGGTTATTATACACTAATAAAATTGTGCGAATTTGAATTTTTTCAATTAAAAATCTTTTCAAAATATGCCTTTTTCGCACTTTTCCTGTAACCTTTTTTGAGGTAGGGAGATGCATTTTTTATGTGTGACATATTTAAAAAGAGGTCCATGAATTCTTGAAATTACTTTAAATGGACAACAACTTGAAAAAGTACACAAATTCTCCTATCTAGGAAGCGAATTAACACTCGACGGTGATGTCATGACAAAAATTACAACTCTCATTGCCCTAGCATCAAGTGCATTTAACAGACTGTCTAATATCTGGAAATCAAAGTCAATCAGCACACGCAATAAAATGCGCTTATTTAAATCCTGCGTTATTCCGGTGCTATCATATGGATGTGAGAGCTGGAAAAGCTCTTTATCTTCAGAAAAGAAATGACTGAGTTTCGATAACAAATTCTCCGTAGGATAACGCACATAACACCCATTGGAGTGAATTCAAATCGAATGATAAAATCAGAGAAGAGACACATCAAAATTTCATCACCGATGTTATCAGAAAACGCCGTTGGTCCTACATCGGCATGTTCTACGCGCAGACACCAACAGAATACACCACCAGTCTCTTGAATGGATACTTACAGACAAAAGAGCAAGGGGTAGACCAGAAGAAACACTCAGAAGAACAATACTTAGAGAAAGTAAAACAACCAATATTCATACTATTCAAGAACTGCACAGAATAGCTTTGAACAGACATAATTAGATAGATCTGACCTCTGCCCTATGTGCTAACTTCAGCGCAAAAGGAAAATCAATGAATGAATTCTTGACAAGCTGTTGACAAGAGAGAGATGAAATAGGAGGAAGGGGATTTGCCAAAAGATTGTTGACTTAATTTAAAAATAACCCCTTACAAAACAATTCCTTTAAGATAACCGTATGTCCAGGTGTCGCCTAATTTACATAACTGAGAATATCAGTGCTTTTATTAGAAAAGCTATGAGCTGACAAGAACTATCTGCTCACAGCTATAGGGATTATTTCATCATCATCATGTTAATTAGCTAACTAAGTGATTCTCGGAAACAATCATAAATTACGGAAAATAAGACTACAGTAGTACATGTCGTAAAAGTAGGATATGTACACAGAAGGCCAGTCGCGGAAATTAGATCACTTTAGGAAAGGATATCTCCTTCTCTATCAGTCTTTTTTTTACTACTGATATTTTTTTGAAAATTTTTTTTTTAGTTATTATAGTTTTTGTGTGTTTGGATTTATGCATTTACTGTTAATGTGAGTGGATGATGTAAGATACATCTTTCTTTTTTGTATTATTATTTCTTTTTTGTTTGTACACTTTGGTTAAGTTAACATAAATATATTTGAAGACAGTAAGGCTATAGATTAAGGCTAGATATCAATAGTAAATATCAGTAAATATCAGTAGTAAAAAAAAGACAGAGAAGGAGATATCCTCTCCTAAAGTGACATAATTTCCGCCACTGGCCATCCGTGTAGAGGCCTACATATCCTACTTTTACGACATGTACTACAGTAGTCTTATTTTCCGTAATCTATATCTCTTTAAGGCTATAGATTGAAGCTTGTTCAAATTGATACTTATTATAAGAAGTTGTAATGTTTATCTAGCGATGATGACTGCGCGCCTATGGCTGTGCCAGAAGTTTCGATTATTTTAAAGAATAATCAATTGTTCATATATTATATAATTTGTTTGTCCGGATTAAAGCCTTTTACTGTCGAGGCACTCTTTGTCACCATAAGATCAGATAATATAACATCACATATATGTCATCTATCTCATCCTTGTGATGCCGGATCAAACGGGAGAGCAAAAACGTCACATCATTTATATGTCATGCATGTAGTAAGAGACGACCATAGACGCTTTTGCCGATGCAGTTGACTGTTCAATCCTATAGAGGGTCAGTCCATTTTTTTTTTTTGCCAAATGGATGCGAATGCTGAAAGCGAATATGTCAGACCGAAAAGTTCAGATATCGCAGGCATGACATAACTCATCCCGTTCTCCGGACAACATCCTGTTAATATGCAGGACTTTGAGAATGAACGCATAAAAAGAATAATAACATCACCTCCCTATCTCCCATCTAGTCTTTAGTTTGTTATATTTACATCTATAATTATCTCTACTGAAACTTCTTCATTTGCTGAACTAGTTTTCTTCTTTATTTAATATCCGTCTCTCGTTCTGTATATATTTTGTTTTATCAAATCGTCATGTCTTAGGGGTAGCCCAACAAGATGAAAATATGTAGGGTTGGGGGGCTGAATTACTATAGGGCAATACATGTATTTGAAAATAAAAGCTTTAGAAAACTTTTGGTTAGGAAGAATTCAAACAAGCAAGTAAGAGAAAACACCAAACAGCAATCTGTTTCTACAACAATAAGAAAACGATGGACTTATATTAGACATGTTCTTAGAATGAATGAAAACAGACTGCCACTACAAGCATTACAATGTTTAGAAGATGATAAAAGGAAAAAGATGGAAGATCAAGAGAGACTTTTCAAGCAAAACATCTTTTAAAGAGAATATGATTATGGATCTCAACGGCACGCAAGAATTGCACGCAGTAGCATCACATCGTTTGAACGGGAAAGCTCTGGTTTCTGCAGTAGCATCACAAAGCTCTGGTTTCTGCCCCTTGCACCGTATTTGGCGATGAAGGAACATACATAGTTGTTAAATAGATAGAATACATGTATAAATATAAATAGATAAGTTAAAGTGCTATCAATATTACATAAAAAAGACATACTGAAAACAAAACACAAGCACATACAACGCTTTGACTAAAAGCCTTCAGCACGACGAAAAGCAATAGACAAACAGCGAAGAACATATATAGGTACGCATATGACTCGATGAGTAACAAACCGTACGAAAAGAGGATAAAGAAATATAACGAAGAACAGCCAAAACAGAGAAATTAGTAATGGTCGGAGTGTGGAGAAACTAGAACATGATAACATATATTATGGGAGATGGACAATTCTATTTTTTTTCCTTTCTATATTTTTCCCTCTGTTCATCTTCACTCTTTACTTGGTGTTTCTTTCTCTTGTTTGATACTCCAAGATATTACATTCATTTTGATATCCTTATTCATATTGTAATTGTTACTTCTTCTGCGTTCGCTCTCTTATAACCACAACAAATAAATCGTGTGATTTCCGTTGGGGAGCGTGAAGTACGTCGTGCTGCTAGTTCCACATTTGAACTTTGCTATTTGCACCTAGGTTGGCTCACTTTGTGGCTCGGACATCTGAGGCCCAGAACAAAAGCTTCCGTCATGCCTTTAATTCGGATAGTGGGTTTGTCTAGCCTGTGAAAGACTGCATATCTGTCGCCCGGCACGAGGGTGTGTAATGACTCTTCGTCGAGACGACTGTCGTTCAGGTCTATCTCGCACAAGTTGTTCCATAGTCAGTTAACTTGCCTCGTGTAATTAGACGTTTCGTACCTATTGGCGACTGAACCTTTTCTCATCCACGAGCCTGGTTCCGGTTTAGGAAAAACCCGACAGACGAACTGAGCAAGGGCTGCTTTCTTTGCTGGGCGCCCACGATTGGGCCTCTGTCCTTAAGGAGAACCGGTAACTTGAAACTTGTCTCTAGCTAACAGAGCTTGTAGTTCCGATTTCCTTGGAACTTTTTCTCTTTCTATTTGCATTTTGCACTGTCCTGTGGCGATGTGCTGCCCTCTCATTGCACTCAGTATATTATCTTTTCGACGAGAGTTTGGTTTGCATTGTAATTTCACTATCAACTCTACTTCCTTGCAGATATATGTAGGCCTATGCATATATATATATATATAATATTTTAATGGGAGAGTATATATGTAATTTCGTATAAGAAATTCAAAATTAAGAAATCAGTAACGCTGGGCACAAGTAGGCAATTTAACAATAAGCAAAGCTAACAACTGCAGACATAGGAGTCTCGTCTAGAATATGTCTTTCATCGGGATATGAACAATTGTCACATATACGGCATTTTGATGGGTCCAACCACATTCTTAGACTAAACAGAACATCATATTAAATCCAATTTTCAATACAAGAAAAAGGTAAAAAATGTTATCAATTCCCTCCACCTTCCATTCCTTTAAACAGTATCACGACAACACCATATGAATTTATTGCTAAATTCATAAGAAAGTCATCCAGGGTAGCTTGGATGTCTCTGCTGTTAAATGTATGCCGTCTAATGCTTTTGTGATAGTGCCATTATGTTTACTACTTTAACTGTTTGTATACTGTCTTTTTAAAAAAAAGACCATAAGGTTGAAACTGTCTTGTATAGGGCCGACCTACTGTTATTTATATTTTTTTGTTCCCATACTCTATAATCTGCGCGGTCATTGTGAAGCTGATTGACCTTGTGCTTTAGGTAAGCACTGTTGTTATACAATTTTACTTAGGTCTGACGTTTCCGTATTCGACTGAAGTATCTGGACTGACGCGACGTATTTTTCGATTGACGTATTATATAGCCTATATAATGTGCGTTATTTTGTCAATCTTAAGACACATACCGCTCGATCGAAACGTCGATTGTGTGTACTTGTATAATCAAATCCCATTATAACAATTAGGTCCAAATGCATAGCGAAATATGTATGTAATAACCGAAATTCGCTTTATACGGTACTAACAGTAAATAATAAATAGAATTAGGGATTTTGAAGTGTTGTTAAATAGGGAAAGTTGTTTATAAAAGGATGCGGTATAGAGGGATTACGCCGTATTTATTTGAAGAAACGTTTAAGGCCTAGTTTATGTTTGCTTATTGTTCTCCCGTCCCTTGCACAATATTAATGTTTGTATTGACTTTGGTTATTCAACAGGTGGACTGGAAGAATCTTCTGGAAAGGCTATCATCACACACTTGACGAGGCCGATGTGTATGACGTGTTACCTCGAGATTCAACGGTCAAACTGTCAAGTAATCTGGCTAGGTATGTACATCTGGAACTGATTTATTATTTGTAAAAAAGAAATAATTTAGGATCACAAGAACTAGCTTAGAATTCGCGACGCAGTTAAATTTCGTTGCACTAGTATACTGCCGAATATGCACGTGGTGACTTTAATTAAATTCAACAATAGTGGTTAGAACTATACTCTATAAAGATATGTTTCAACGATACATTGACACTAGAATAGATCGATTCTCAAACATTTTTGCTAAGAACAAATCGCACGATACATAAACATTTTGCTGAGAAAAGCCTATCAATACCCGGGCAATTGCTCGGTATTCAAACATTCGCTGAATATTGTCTGAGATATGACACAACTGCGTGGGTTATTTTTCCAGCATAGACCTATGTGGCTTTATTCGCCTTGAAAGACGGTCTGAAACAAGCCTGTATGAGATGGAATGAATGGGACACTATTTGAACATGTTTTCTCATGGCTAAATCTATGCCGATCTATGATTAGCTTATATTAGTCTGAGTAAACACAAAGAAAGGAGTCGAACCTTCGGTAGTCCACAACACCCTAACCCTATTAGAATTCAACTGTGCTATTAATTTTGTCATGCTTATTTTTGTGATTGTAATACTATGTATGTAAATACGTTACTATGTATGTAAATACGTTACTATGTATGTGAATACGTTACTATGTATGTGAATACGTTACTATGTATGTAAATACGTTACTATGTATGTAAATACGTTACTATGTATGTAAATACGTTACTATGTATGTGAATACGTTACTATGTATGTAAATACGTTACTATGTATGTAAATACGTTACTATGTATGTAAATACGTTACTATGTATGTAAATACGTTACTATGTATGTAAATACGTTACTATGTATGTGAATACGTTACTATGTATGTAAATACGTTACTATGTATGTGAATACGTTACTATGAAGCTTAAGAAGTTTAATTTTAAAAAAATATCACAAATAGAAATTTGTGAGAACTTTGATAGAAATGCAAAATAACTGATTGCAAAATATGAACGTAGTGTCCCTGCGTCTGGTCATGACTATCTCCAGTATAGAAGACTACCTGTACATAATTAATTAAGATTTTATTCGTACGTTCTTTATTTTACGTTATAAAACAGTAGCAAAAAGAATCGCTGCTTTCGAAATGAGAAGCTACAGAAGAATTTTACGTATACCATGGACAGCTAAAAACACACATCAATAAGTGTTAAGATCAATAAACACCGAAGACGGCTGTCTCCTTAACAAGAAAGCTGTTTTTTAGGGGGTGGGGTCATATAAAGAGACATACGCATGAAAGATTAATAGCTGAAGGCAGAGTTAACGACAACAGAGGAAGAGGGCACACAAGACAATGACGATGCAGTGATATATCATATTGCTTGAACATGTCTCAGACTGCGGCAAGTCAAAGTGTTCAGAGAATCCACAAGGAAGACCACGTTCTGGATAGAATATGTCACATGATGATGATGATGAAACGGATTCATTCAATTTATATTATTTGCTATGGGAAATGTGTTTGGTAGTGAAGCTTCTTATCGCTCCAACAGCCTTCTGGTACCAATTGAGTTGTATAGTACATTTGTTGATGATGAATGGTGATTGATATCGTTTAGGGATGATGCTGTTTTGTATGTCAAATCTACTATTTGAGGTGAGATTTAAAATGGCAAGAAAACAATGTAATCATATAAAAAAATTTTAAAAACCATAAAAATGAACTTGTTTAATCTAGTTATAAAAATAATCACATAGAAAGGCACCACAAAGCACAACTTCTACATAATCATCAACAACAACAAAATAACTACTATAAAATTCCATAAAACAGTAAAAACGACGCTCTGGTACACAATATGAAGGTCTTCTAACTGCAGCCGAAAAATGAAAATATTTAATAGTCAGGTATAAAGATTCAGTGAAACAATGTACCGGGTAGTCAGTGCCAGAAAGAGAGATCGTCAGAAGAAATAAGAGCAATAACACAAGCTGAATTCAATTAGGTCTATTGATCAAAGACAGGCACACCTCTGTAGTACAAAATAGAAAACAATGGCGATCGTTAGTCTAAAGTAGTAGTCACACTGTAATGTAACATGCATGTCGTAATAAGTAGCTAAGGAGGGTTTGGCGAAGTGTTATCTACCCCAATCAGTAAGGGATCAAAGTGGTCCACAATATCATGCTAAAATCTAACGTATTCCCCCAGTCAAACCCGTAGATACAGATGGACTTGGGATGGTGATTTTGAACTCCCTTCATTAGCAAGTCAGAAATTTACTTCGTAGTACATTTAGTATGAGGAAACAAGTAAAAAAAAAAAGAGAGAATAACACCCCGCCTACTTTTAATCGTTTTCTCAATAGGTCAAAATTTCCCAGAAAATGAAGAAATTAATTTTTTTAGTAAACCCCTTTTACCGAAGACATATCTACAGCCATTATCACAACCAAGCTGTAAAGTCTGACATAACATATAGCCCTCTAACTGACATTAGCTTTGAAACACGCAGAAGAACCAGAAATCTCGTGTATCTGTTGCTAGATAAAAGAATATTGTATGTCCCCAGGTGAATGATGATTGATTGTATTCACACTTGCCGTTCAGCGTAGTGGTGGGAACTTAAGTTATTGTGTTCTACGTCACACCAATATGGCGCGGTATTTTTTTCACAGTGTCAGTTGTGCTAATGTTTTCAAAGTTGTGTTAACATCATAACCAGTGTATAACATCAAATTGTGTATTTTAAGACAGTCTAGTTGAGGCTATCAAATGGATATATCTGCGTGATGTGTAAAGAGTGATTATATATATTAATGTTGAAGTTTATGTGATGAACAAATTTACTTCGGTGTCAATAACACATTGAAATCGCTCACTATTCACCATGTAGCTACAACAGGTTTGACGTGTCGTGTGAACACAGCACCAGTGGACTGCCTGGGGCGTGTTCTGGCTCCACACTCGACTGACAGCCTGTTAGGCAGTCATAAAGTAGGTGATATTGTGCTGAGACTATCTCAAAAAGCATAATGGTCTTGTCAACATAAACACGTAAAGTCTGATATTCGGCGAATTTACGCGTACGAGGTACGATGGTTTATCGGCCCACCGGGTAATGTAGGCGAACGCCAGCAACGCGGTGTGGACCGCATCGGGCATGGTGAGACACGTAGAAAACCATAGTCATCCACTGCATCGTACTTCACTTCCAGTCGTCTCGATTCGTCTTGCCACTGGTTTCAAATGAGGTCTGACAAGAGAGTGAGGGCGAAGCTTTGCACAACCCTTCCTCACTTTAATCAAAATCCCCAGTGCAAGTCATTTTCACATTCACGAAAATTCACCCGAAGGGAAAAGCTTTTCCCACTGACTCTAGGAGCATGGAATGTACGCACACTCCTCGACAATGACTCTAACACAAATAGACCGATTCGAAGAACGGCCCTGATTGGGAGAGAGTTAGCAAGGTACCATATTGACATAGCAGCTCTGAGTGAAACACGACTTGCTGGAGTCGGTCAGCTCTGTGAAAGAGTTGCAGGATATACATTCTTTTGGAGCGGAAGAGATATTAAGGAAAGACGTGAAGCAGGAGTAGGCTTCGCCATTAAAACAACTCTCGTTGGCAAACTAGCAGGCCCACCAAAGGCAATAAATGACCGCCTCATGACAGTAAAAATCCCCCTACTCTCTGGTAAAAAATATGCAACAATCATCAGTGCGTATGCACCAATCATCAGTGCGTATGCACCAACACTGACAAATCCAGAAGAAGTTAAAGATAAGTTCTATGATGAACTTCATGCAGCTATCAGTGCAGTTCCAAAAACTGATAAGCTCATATTACTTGGAGACTTCAATGCAAGGGTGGGTAAAGACAATATCTCCTGGAACGGTGTAATAGGGAAATATGGAGTGGGTCAGTGCAACAACAATGTACTTCGTCTGTTACAAACTTATGGCAAACATGACCTCCTCATTACCAACACCATATTTCAACTCCCAATCCGAAACCGGATCTCCTGGATGCACCCTCGATCAAAACACTAGCATCTTATAGATTATATAATTGTAAGAAGAAAGGACCGCCAAGATGTTCGAGTGACAAAATCCATGTGCGGTGCAGACTGCTGGACTGACCATCGTCTTATTGTGTCAAAACTAAGAATTCGCATACAGCCTGCCAGACGCCCGAAAGAAGCAAAGCAAAGAAACGTATAGACGTCAGAAAGTTATCAAATGTAAACACACAACAGTCCCTAGCCTCTACTCTGGATGAATGTCTGAAATCTGCACAACTAGAGCAAGATGTAGATACGAACTGGACATATCTGAGCAAGCAAATCTACGACACTGCTACTGCGGAACTAGGTCATTCTATCAAAAACAAAATGACTGGTTTGATGAGAATGATAATAAAATCAAAGAAATGTTGGACGAAAAACATCATCTTTTCAAAGCATACTTAAATGATCCAAAATCAATGTCTAAAAAAGAAGCACTCAATTGCAAACGGAAAATAATTCAAAATAAACTACCCCATATGAGGGACTCATGGCTGAATAAGAAAGCAGATGAGATACAAAGATTTGCAGACACAAACGATTTAAGAAACTTCTATGATGCGCTTAAAATGTTATATGGCCCAACCTCATCGGGATCTTTTCCACTTCTCAATGCAAATGAAACACAACTAATCGTAGAAAAAGATAAAATCCTGCAGCGCTGGGTAGAACACTTTGAGCACATTTTGAATAACCCATCATCAATAAATGAAGAGGCTATCAACAACTACCGTAGGTTCCTCTCAATGAAATGCTAAGTGACAACCCTACTTTGGAGGAAACTCGTAAAGCAGTTCATCAGCTTTCTAGTGGAAAAGCACCTGGCTACGACTCAATACCAATCGAAATATACAAATATGGTGGTAAAATGCTTATTGAGAAACTTCACATAATTTTCCAACAGTCATGGATAAGCGAAAAAATTCCACAAAATTTTAAGGATGCTACAATTATACACCTGTATAAACGTAAAGGGAACCGCCAGTCCTGTAACAACCATCGTGGTATCTCTCTACTGTCCATTGCTGGAAAGATATTTGCCAGAATTCTTTTGAACCGTCTTACATCTCATCTAAATGAAGGACTACTACCCGAAAGCCAATGTGGTTTCAGAAAAGAACGTGGAACAACTGATATGATCTTTGCTGAAAGACAGCTTCAAAAAAAATGTCAAGAACAACACTGTGACCTGTACACAGCATTCATAGACTTGACAAAAGCATTTGACACAGTAAGTAGAGAGGGGCTGTGGAAGATTCTGGCAAAGTAGGGATGTCCACAGAAATTTATCTCAATGGTGCAGCAATTGCATAATGGAATGCAAGCTAGAGTTCAGGATGATGGAGAGTTATCTGAAACCTTTCCTGTCTCAAATGAGTAAAACAAGGATGTGTATTAGCACCTACCCTATTTAGCATCATGTTCTCTGCTATGTTGAATGATGCTTTCAGAGATCTAGACCTGGGAGTAAACATCACCTATCGCATAGACGGAAAATTGTTCAACCTTTGGCGGCTTCGAGCAAAAACCAAAGTTAAATCACACACAATCAGGGATCTTCTATTTGCTGATGACTGTGCCCTAAATGCCAACTCTGAGGCTGATCTACAAGGTATTATAGACAGATTCTCCAAAGCCTGTACCAACTTTGGGCTTACCATTAACACAGAGAAAACAGAAGTCATGTTACAACCAGCACTTGGAAAAAGCTATCTCGAGCCCTGCATAAAGGTAAATGGTGTAGCACTGAAAGTTGTGAATAGATTCACATATCTAGGCAGTACGTTATCACAAAATGCCAACGTTGATGATGAAGTGTATACAAGGATCGCCAAAGCAAGCAGTACTTTCGGCAGATTGTACGCAAATGTTTGGCGTAGAAATGACATTAACCTACAGACTAAGCTGAAAGTTTACAGAGCAGTGGTACTTCCAGTGCTGCTATACGCTTGTGAAACATGGACTGTGTATAGACGTCATGTGAAAAAACTCAATCATTTTCATACAAATTGTCTCCGAAAAGTTATGAACATCAGATGGCAAGACAAGATTCCAGATACCACTGTCCTTGATAGAGCTGGTATCCCAAGCATTGACACGATTCTGATGCAGACACAGATTCGTTGGGCAGGTCATTTGGTGCGTATGCCAGACCATCGTCTGCCAAAGATACTTCTCTATCGTGAGCTAGAGAAGGGTATACAATCTCAAGGTGGCCAAAGGAAGCGCTACAAGGACTCGTTAAAGGACTCACTGAAAGCCTTTGAAATAGACCACGATACATGGGAAGAACTTGCACAAAATAGATGTACATGGCTTTCTAAAATAAAAAAGAGCGCATCATTTTGTGAAAAGAAGAGAAATGCAGTATTTCAACAGCGGAGAGCAGCTAGAAAGTCACGGATAGACCAAGATCCGTCTACAGTCGTTATTCCATGTCCAAACTGTCCAAGGACATTTACAGCTCGAATAGGGTTCATTAGCCATCTATGAACTCATAATCAAGGACATAACTAAAATTGAATTTTCAAAAGTGGATGTAACAAATGGTCATCATCACTTGTGATGGACGAACAACATTGGGAACTTAAGTTGTCATTTCAAGGCCAGATGTGTCGCTTGGTTGCATTAAGTCCATGTTTGTTCAAAGCTGTCTTGATGTTTTATATCCACTATTATCTTGGTCTACCTTTTGCTCTTACCTTTTGATATTATGTTGTTATATGCTCTTATTGGCTTCATTCTCATACGGTGACCGAACCAGAACCATTTTACTTGCTGTCTTTCAATATGTTCAATACATGATATGCCTATTATACCAACTCTTTTTCTAATTTCTTCATTTCTTATTTTATCTAGTTTAGTAACCATTGCATCGTTTCTCAGATACTTTCTTCCACATGTATCGATTTTCCT
The DNA here is from genome assembly GCA_034231615.1 of Meghimatium bilineatum. Taxonomy (NCBI): domain Eukaryota; kingdom Metazoa; phylum Mollusca; class Gastropoda; order Stylommatophora; family Philomycidae; genus Meghimatium; species Meghimatium bilineatum. The sequence goes on from CM067312.1 coordinate 23,505,595, forward strand.
CTGCTGCGAGGCTGGTAAAGACCATGTTACGTCCATTGGTAGTAGAGTGTTGGTATAAAAATTGCAAATATTATCTGTCTTTTGATTTCCATCTTAATCTTTGGGTGAAGAAGTAATGGTGAAAGTTGGTAGGTCCCTGTGTTTGCTGTCTGGCACCTTGTTTCTATTTCTCTGTCTAGTCTTCCATTTTCTTAAAAATTTCTACCTAGATATTTAAATTCTTGGCTTGTTTCACTTTGGTGTTATCTATTATTATATCCATTGGTGTTGAGACTTGCTAATTTTCATACCTTATGGTTTTTTGTACGTTAATTTTCACGTAAGTAGTAGTTAGTTAATGAGTTGACCTCTCTTTTGGAGAGGCAAGCCCTTTCAATCATTGGATAACAAAGTTCAATTAGGCTATATCAGGACGCACTACTATTAAATATTAGAGGTAACAAAGACCTGTACTTCTTACATGCTAATAGCAAATTGGTTTTGTAAATTTTCCTCATCTTTGTATATGGCATATTAGACTTTGATCGTCGGCAAATAGTAATTCGTTTATTTCATTATTAAGTTCCTCATCAGGTTTATTTGCAATGTTTTTCTCTTTGTTGATGTGAGCTAAAAGTCTGTTTGGCGAAATTTCAATTCAGGGTTTTATTTGTACTTGGTACAGTAAAAGTATAACGCCAACACATAATTGAGTTATTTACCTTGTCTGTGTTTGTACATTTATATTTATTTATTTTAGGGTTAGGGTTAGGATAGTTGTGTTTTACATAACTAACCCTAACCCCAAATAAATAAATATTTTAATTTATTCCTTCCTGTGTATTTTAATCAATATTTTGCCTCATGGTATTTCATACAGAGAGTGGGAGAAGGAGCTCTACGCGTACAAAACAGGAGGAAGACCTCGTTTGACTAGGGCCTTATGGAGATGTTACAGATTGCAGGTTGTGGCCTTCACCTTGCTCATCCTCATGGAGGTTAGATTATGATCTTTAGTAAAGTGCTCAATGAAGACATCTGCACATAATTAATTGGGACTTCATTCGTTAGACTTTTTTTTAAACTATTCCCTTGATTTTCGCTAGTCACTTTTTATATAGAATCATCTAGAATATCTTTGGCATGCGATTCCAAGTATAGGCCCATATAGCCTAGGCCTAAATAGTGACAAACGAAAATCACAACAATAATAAAAAAGGTTACAAATGAAGTCCTCATTAGTTCTGTGTAGAGGTCTTATATAGGCCTACTGCAGACGATCTCATGAGTGTTCCTTCAAATATAGAATGTTCTCGTCTATATTTCTTCTTCTTCTTTCATTCAGTGCTCTTGTCTATATAAAGTAATCATATTAGGTAAATATGTTACAACCACCACCACTAATAAAAAGATGATAAATATAACTATAATAAGTTGAATAGCTTAACTAAGGATGAATACAGTTGACATTTCGATCATAAGATCTTCGTCAGAACAGATATAGGCACTCGTATGAGCAATGAAACTTCCATCAGTGCATAGCTTATCCATCCATCTAACATTAGTGAGGGTATTGAAAACATACAACTATGCATAGACATAAGATTAACACCACTGAAATGAAATGTGTGAGACGTATGATTGGAGTTAGCTTGAGAGACAAAATCAGGAATGAAGCACTAAGGAAACAATTAGGGATCAAACCAACAATAGAATACATACAGAAAGAACAAGTTAAATGGTACGGCCACATAACCAGACAGAAAGAGCAAAGTATTATAAAAAAAAAACACTTAACAAACGATACGAAAACAGGAGACCTATTGGACGCCCTCGTAAAAGGTGGATAGATAGTGTATTAGAGACACACGGAAATATAACAGCAGAGGAGGCAAATAGAAGGGCAAAAGACCGTACACTCACTCTCCCCTCAACACCGAAAGGTACATGAGGACAGAAAGAAGAAGAAGATGCATAGACAGTAGGATGAGATTTACGTTAGTTAGTTATTCCTCTAGGGCCAAAGACGGCTCATAGGGCTGATGTCATAGATTTCCATGTCTCTCGTTTCATTGCAATTTGCTGTGTGTCTTCATTGTTTCTGATACCGGTGGTGAAACTTTCCCTTGTAATAGTTCTACGTAAAGTTTCTTTTGGTCTTCCTCGTTTTCTCTTGCCTTTTGGTGACCACATCAAAGCTTGACAGGGGAGTCTTTCAGTATCCATTCGTAGTGCGTGTCCGATATAATTCCAGCGACGCTTTCTAATATAGGTGGATACATATTCTTGTTTTGATTCTTGTCTGACAACTGTGTTTTATTTGAAGTCTGACTAACGTATGTTCAGTAGCCTTCTAAGACATTTATTTTCAAAGGTGTTTAGTCTTTGCTCTAATTTTGATGTTGCTTTCCAACTTTCGCCTCCATATGTTGATGTTGGAATTATGCAGGAGTTGAAGATTTTGAGTTTTGTGTTATTTCTTAGTGTTTTAGAATGCTAGATATTTGATAGTTTATTGAATGAGTTAGCAGCCAGTGCAATACGGTGTGATATTTATGTTGATGAATCTCCTGTAGTTGATAGCTTGCTACCAAGGTATGTGAAGTTGTTGACTTTTGAAAAACTGTTGCCGTTTAGTTTGATGTCCGTTGGTCTGTTGGTCAAATATTTTTGTTTTGGATGTGTTGATTTCAAGCCCAAGTTGTGCAGAGAATAATTGCAGGCTGTTTTTTCTTGGTTATCTTTGTGAGTTGAGCTAAGTGTAACGCTAGGTCGTCTGCAAAGTCGAGATCTTTCAGGCTTTTATTTCCGAGGCAACGATACCACGATCTTTATCGGCTGTGCAATTTCGCATGTCAACACAATATCAACACAAAATTTCGTTCCTCAGTAAAGGATGTTAGAGCGTACCGAGGAACTGACGTCGGCAGTGACCACAATCTATGTATTGCTACATTAAAACAAACGTCTTCTGTGCTTGTTCTCAAACTCCTGAAATTAGCAAGATGCAGTCTGGAGAATAGAATACATTGTATCAGGGTTTATAGATTTGCTATTCAGCCTGATACATCCGACTGCATCATGGTTTCTGTGTCACTGATCCTGTATGAGATGGAACAGCCAATTCCACCACATAAACTCCTTATTCATTTCTTACAATATAGACCTTCTAGGCCTAAATGGAAGATGGATAACTAATTGAATTCATGGAGGCAAACAGTTATGAAGACTCGGCCTATTTATTTTACCTGTTGTGGAGCCTACACTGACCATAATTTTAAACCTGAGTCTATAAGAAGACATGCTTCAAAGATCTAAAATTGCTCCAGTGTGAATTATTAATTTCTGCTTACGTTTTTACTCAATGTGACGCAGCCTGGGATATAGACCATTGATTGCTTGATCATATTCTGGTGGTCAAGATGTTGCCCTACATGTTGGCACTTGATATAATGACCATTGATTGATATATCAGATTCTGGTCAAGATTTTCCCTACAAAATGATACATGAGCAATGACCAAATTAATTTAGTTTATTTCTGATCGGGTTATAACCCTAGAATGTTTCAGTTGTTTACCATTTCTTTCTGAACCAGTTTTGGTTACTTATCAATTATCATCTTTGACACACCCTCAGTTCAATACGGGGTCTAGCCAAATCTTGCCTTCAAAACCATTGTTAATATGATCATATGTCTGCCTTTTCCACCATCAGTTGTGTGTACAATAGGGTGGATGTACCCTTACTAAATAGTTGCACTTCGTATAATCAAACTAACATATTGTGGAAATACACAATGGGTTGGAAACATTAATCATGAAGGGAAAGGTTGCAAGAAAAACAAAAGAGGCTGCTCCAGGCATTTATTGATACAGGATACTGAAGATTTTTGGAATATGACACTGGAATAAGTAGGACAGCTTGTACGGAGCGTACAAAGATGCAGTGAGGGCAATGTTCTATAATTGACATGTCACCAACAGCAGAGATTCATGTCAAATGTATGTGTGTTTGTGTGTTCTCATGTCCATCTATGTGTAGGGTAGCGTGGGGCAACAATGCGCACGTGGAAAATATTCGCAGCCAAGTTTTTTTCGGAACTATGGAGTTTTCCCGCAAACCACGTGGCCAAGCCTGACGCTAATATTCGTTTCTGTCGAACAACGAATTTTCATCGGTCACGATCAGGTAATTTTTGAGCCATAAGGTAAATTCATTTTTAACGTTCTCGACCTAATTTTTTTCAACTTCTCACTCTTTGTCCGCTGTTACCATTACTGTCATGTTATTTTACATATATAAGCTGAAACATGAATGGTATTGTTAAGCTATTACGCACGTTACCATGTCAGGATACTTTGTGTTTTCATGATATTTTCTAAAAATTGTGAACAGTGTGATTTTGGGGTAAAGCAGCGAACACGAATAGGGCAAACATGCGCTGCGGACTCACTGCGCATATTTGCCCGATTAACGTCTCCCTCATGTTGCCAAATATGTAAACCAATATTTTATTGTCACGTTACGTTTCTTTTTAGGAGTTACAAACGGAAAATTGAAAAAATGATTCCACTGACTGAAAATGAAGCCGTCGCTGCTATAGATGCACGATCTTCATGGTCATAGATGCACGATCCCTTCCGATCATAGATGTACAATCTTCACGGGTCATAGTTGTACGATCTCCGCCGATAATGGATTCACGATCTCCGCTATTCATAGATGCACGAACTCCGCTATTCATAGATGCACGATCTCCACTTTTCATAGATGCATGATCTCCATGGGTTATAGCTGCACAATCTCCACGGGTCACATTTGTACGATCTATGCCGATAATAGATGCACAATCTCAGCTATTTATAGATGCACAATCTCCGCTATTCATAGATGCACAATCTCCGCTATTCATAGATGCACGTTCTCCGCCGATCATAGATGCAGGTTCTCCGCCGGTCATAGATGCATGATCGCTGCAGGTCATAGTTCTACGATCTTCGCTGATTATTAATGCACGATCTCCGCTATTCATAGATAGTTGAAATTATAGTCGAACGCTTTATAAAGCACCCCAACAATTTGTTATAATTTGAAACGAATCTAAGCATCCATAACCTGTATTAATTTTTTTCATATTTTCTTTTTTCATTTTTTTCGTATTAAAGTTACATAAAGATACATATGCCTAGTCTTTGTGTTCTATATAATTTTCCCACACTATTACTGGCTATGTTAAGATAGGAAGTGACGTTATTATTTTGCCGTTTTTTGTCAATTCGCCCATGATTTCATAATTGTTTTTGCCTGCTCACGTTTGCCCAAAAATTGGGGGCAAAGGTGGTGTTTTACTCATGCTCATAAAATCTCATTCTATGGACTAAACGTAATTGTATGTTGTAAATACCCTCACTATTGTTAGATGGATGGATAAGCTACACACTGCTGCCAGTATGGTCTCTCATAGTTAAGATAATTTGTCAGAATATGTATAATTTTTAAAAAAGTGAAACGTGCGTATTCCTGCCCCATGCTACTCTATATGTGGTGTAAGTGTGAGTGTATGTAAACCATGTTCTGTAAGATTATAAAAAGTGATTTTATTTGGTAAATTTTAAATACACATTATTTCAGGAATGTTTACGAGTTGTTCAGGCTTACCTAATGGGAGAATTCATTAAACTATTTGAAGTAGATCCTGCTTTCAACATCATCAATAAGAGCACCAGCGTAAACAGTAGTATGTCAACAAACAATACTGATTTCTACACACAGCATCAAGTAATCACTCAACCTGATATCTTCATCTACATGGCCTTCATCTGTGTTACCTATCTGATCAGCATCTTCCTGGATCATAATTTCTTCCACCATGGATACAGAATGAGAGTAGCCACTACTTCCTTGATTTACAGAAAAGTAAGTGTTTTTTTTCAATACCATTTAGGCCTATAACTTTGTCTTACTATGGCTGGAATTGTAACTGAGCGATAAAGTGATAGTTGAACAATAACAGCATAACCAGTTGGAAATTAGCTGCAAGCAGATTTGGTATCTAAACCATTCAACATATTTGGGTCAAAGACAAAAGCTCATGAACTGCAGGATCAGCAACCATAGAATGTAAACATTGCTTAGGACAGTGCAATAGTTGTAAAACATGGAATGAATTGACAGATTACTATAGAGATAGGTATATACCTGTCAGCATGTATCAACCAGAAAACACAGGAAGTCTAGCAAGCAATTAAAAAACATACAGTACCCCAGGCTATTAATTATTAGTTAGTTACTTATTCCTCTAGGGCCAAAGACGGCACATAAGGTGGATGTCATAGATTTCCATGTCTCTCATTTCATTGCAATTTGCTTTAGATCTTCTTTGTTTCTGATACCGGTGGTGAAACTTTCCCTTGTAATAGTTCTACGTAAAGTTTCTTTTGGTCTTCCTCATTTTCTCTTGCCTTTTGGTGACCACATTAAAGTTGGACAGGGGAACCTTTCAGTATTCATTCGTAGTGCATGTCTGATATAATTCCAGCAACGCTTTCTAATATAGGTGGATACATATTCTTGTTTTGATTCTTGTCTGACAACTGTGTTTGATTTGAAGTCTGACCAACGTATGTTCAGTAGCCTTCTAAGACATTTATTTTCAAAGGTGTTTAGTCTTTGCTCTAATTTTGATGTTGCTTTCCAACTTTCGCATCCATATATTAATGTTGGAATTATGCAGGAGTTGAAGATTATGAGTTTTGTATTAATTATGAATATACATAATAATAGATTGAATTTAATAAAAACTAAAGCAAATACCGGGTAGATAAAAAAAGATATGAGCTAGTAAGTAAGAAATAATTAATTACACACTGCAGAAATTTAAGAAAATATGTAAATCTTTAGGTCTATATTAATGAATGTTAACAGATTGTGGGATTCTTTAGTTTGTGCAATTAATTTTAGGGTGAATTAAACTCTCATTCCTGTGTCTCTTATTCTGGTACAGCATTTTGACAGATTGTATTTTGTCCATTTCTACATTTTACACTATTTTTTAGCATATTTATTAGTAATAGTAAGTAACAGCATTACATTATCCTTAGTGCTATTACTTCTAGTAAACGAACGTAACAACATTACATTCTCTTTATTGCTATCACTTCTAGTAATTATCATCATCATCAGGTGCCATGCCAACTGGCATAAGCGGTCATGACTCTCCACAGCTCTCTGTCCACAGTATTATGTATCAAAGTCGTTGTTTCCTTGCCATGCCAGGCTGTCAAACTGTCTAATATTTTCTCATGTTGTCACCCTCTGTCTCTGCTGCCTTAAATTTTGCCTGTTGTGACTATGTTCTCTAAACCTGCCTGTCTCATGAAGTGGCCAAAAAGAAAAGATTGCCTTTTTCTTATATTGTTGATTAAGATGACTGTTTCGCATTTGACTCTTTCAACACTCTACATTAGTTTTTCTGGCAGTCCATGGTATTCTCAGCATTCTTCTGTAGAACCACATCTCTGTTGTCTCCAATCTCCCACTTGCCAGTTTGTTTATTGTCCAAGACTCGCTCCCATATGTTAGTATAGGGGTTATATAGCACTGCAGAATTCTCACTTCTAGTAATAGTAAGTAACAATATTACATTATCCTTAGTGTTATAACTTCTAGTAATAGTAGGTAACAATATTATATTATGCTTAGTGTTATAACTTCTAATAATAGTCACAAAATTATATTATCCTCAGTGTCATCACTTCTTATTGTCTCTGTTTACTATTATAAAACCAACTGACTAAAATTTTCAAATAGTGTATGAATAGAAAAGCTGCATCAGGAATCAGAAAGCTTGTCAGAGTAAATTATGCATGTATACAAGTATGAATTATTCGCCACATCCATAGAAAATTTCTTGACACAATACTCCTGTAGTTTGCTGTTGCTTTCAGAAGGAACATCTGATTTAAACTGACACAGAGAAAAACACATACATTCTCACTCGCCATTTTGACCGGAAGTCGACGGCATGGAGAGAGTGTTACTGGAGGGGATGATAGAAGGCATCAGTGGCAAAGGCAGACCAAGATGCAGTTGGACAAAAGACATTCAAGAATGCCTGCGCATGTCACTGGAAGATGCAGGGCAACTTGCTCAAGACCGCAGAGAATTCAAATGAACAATTGGAAAGACTACGTTCTGGAAATAATATGTTACCTGATGATACAAGAATGAAGTAAACAATATTATAAAAGGAGAAAGGAAACATAAAAATGAAGAATCATGTTTCCAGTATATTGTACAAGCCAGGTAAGACACTGGACATGTGTCATGTAATTACATGTAATGTGATGTTCCATTACAGCCAACGTATCAGGATACATGACAAGATTGTACGTACATGTTCAGTTAAAGAGTGGTGGGATTACCTAAAAAAAGTAATTCGTCCATTTTAAGTGCATTTCCCTCTATTTTATTAGATTTTAAGTACATTTCCCTCTATTTTATTAGATTTTTGATGACCTTTTGCAGAAAATTGCTAAGGAAGAGGTTTAACCTACCTTTTGGCTGTTCCTATTACTATAGGCCAATGACTGTTCTGAATTCCTGGGGGAAAAAGCTACCTAAGATCTACCACCTTCCCCCCCCTCCCCCCCCCAAAAAAAAACCCTGCTCTCTTATCTACGGATTTGGTACCTGATATAATTTTGACTGATTTCAGCTTATAATCATGACAAGCTATAATCATTATAAGCAAATAATAGTTTATAATCATGACATGCAAATAGTAAAAATTTATAATCATGGCAAGCAAATACCGGTAGTAAGAATTTATAATCGTGGCAAGCAAATAATAATAGCTTATAATCACAACAAGCAAATGAGTAGTGAAATGTCTTCAATAAAAATGTCTTCATATAATAGACCTATTTTACACAAGTAAATAACTATTTAATTTCAGGTCATGAGATTGTGTAGTTCGGCTCTGCGGCCTTCCATTATGGAAATGATTATGAACTTGGTAACTAAAGAAGTGGATATATTTCCTGTGGTAAGTACTTCATGTATTTAAGACAAATTATTGAAGCTTATTTTATTTTGATTTATAACTTTGTTTTTCTGTATTACTTATTTTATATGGGGATTAAAAAATGGATTCCAGAACTGAAAACAAAACAATAAAAAGTAGTCCTGATGTTCAATTCAGAAAGTGTAAATATTTAAGACACATCATTAGGAAATAGTACCAAAAAAAGCAAGCAATAACTTGATTGATGATAATAGAACCCTTAGGGAGTACAGCTTCATTAATCTTATCTCTGCATATATCTTTGTCAATCTTATCTCTGTGTACATCTTCATCCATCTTATCTTTGTGTGAAGCTTCATCAATATTATTTCTGTATACATATTTATCAATCTTATCTCTGTGTACAGATTAATCAATCTTATCTCTGTGTACAGATTAATCAATCTTATCTCTGTGTACAGATTAATCAATCTTATCTCTGTGTACAGATTAATCAATCTTATCTCTGTGTACAGATCAATCAATCTTATCTCTGTGTACAGATTAATCAATCTTATCTCTGTGTACAGATTAATCAATCTTATCTCTGTATAATCTTCTTTAATCTTATCTCTGTGTACAGCTTCATCACTCTTATCTCTGTCTCAGTCATTGAAGTTAGCAAAATATTTACTGTATCATTATCAAGTATTGTCTCCATTTTTTTACTGTAGCCTGCCCTCCATCTTGTGTCTCTTGTCATGGTAGTGCATTCTGACAGATTAAATTTTCTTCATCTCATGATGTTTCCTTTCTACTTGTGCCCATGCTTATATTTTGCTCATCACCCTTTATCTTTAAAGTAAGTTCTTCAACAATAATTTATTTTGTGCTTCCAAAATATATTATTTACTTAATATTTATTCCTTTTAACAGAACATTTTCATATCTAGTTTCTCTAGGAATAGAGGATTAGCTTTATTGTTCTCAGATCTTTTCACTTGTACTTCATCCCTTTCACTACCTACTAATACTACAACTCTGAACATGTACGTTTGTAGCTTCAAGCAATAATCTTCAGGGACATCAAACAGAAAAACACTTGTAAACAAGACATTACACCCATGAACTCTTAAACGCAAGGCTATTGGCTTAAATACTATGTGACAGAATTTACAGAGGAAAAGTCTTAGTCTTTTTTCACAATCCATACAGTTCTCTTTATTCTTCTATATATTCACATCACAAATGTATCAATTTTTTCATCTAGCTAATTATTTATTCTCCATGTATCTGAAGGATACATTAATGTACAGAAGACTATATATGGCACTTAATGTTTCTCATTTTTAGTTTGTAATTTGGATGTTTGTTTGAAAGTATTTTTATTCACTCTTATTAAACTTTTAACCTCATTACATAATACATTGTATTTACATTTTAATTTAATCAAATATAACCCATATTATCTCTTGTAGTAAAATATCTATTAAATATATTATTGTTTTTATGCTGTATAGGTGGTATTGCCAGCAACATACATCCTGATTGGTCCAATACAGCTTGGAGTAACATGCTATCTCCTTTGGGATTGGTTGGATCTTGGCCCTTCCTGTGTGATGAGTTTTGCACTTCTCTTTCTTTTGTTTCCTCTTCAAGTTTTTATGGGACGTTTGTCACGGGTTCTTAGGTAATGAAATTCATTTGCAACTGTTTAGTCATGAGTATAGACTTATCTTTATCAAATGTATTGTCTTTATAAGACTTAAAATAATTAAGCAAAGAAGAAATTAACAGTTATGAAAAAATATATTAATCTCAGTAATTATTAATTAATAAACAAAATATAATCAACATACCACATTTTTTAACATCACCATCAAGAAGTACATTCTGGATAGGAGACTTCTTCTCAAAGCATTGTACACCACTGAGAGTTGGAGTCTTCTGGGCTTGAAATAAAATTGTAACCTTATTGCAAATAGAAATTCAGATCTAATTGATTGTAATTTCTGGGGACTGAAACAACAATAAAAACAACAATAAAGTAATTTTTAAACAAGAAAACATCTTTCAAGTACAGGGCACAAAAACATACAAATTAAATGAATCCATAAAATATATTGACATTACACACAAGTGACAGCTCATGTATATGTTTATGAAAAAAAACTTGAAATCTTGAGAGGATTAAGATACACCCAGTGGATTTTGTGATAGACTTACACTGATTACATTGTTCCTATGACAATGGGATGGTTTATCCAGAGGTTTATTTTATACTAAATGCCTTCCTCCAAGCTGTGTGGCTACAATGTCATTCACTTATTAGAAAGCTCTGCATATAGAATTTAAAAGTCTATGCATAGAATCTAGGACTATGCTCCGTAAAAGAAATTTCCATAACCACTTCCTCAGAAGTGCAAGGGAAGGTGTGTAGTTTGCCAGATATCTGTATGATTCATTCATGCACAAAAAATGTTACAGGAAACATACATTGATTGTAAGAACTAATCTTCCTTTTGCAGAGAGAAAATATGCAATTGCAGCAATAATATTAAATGTTTTCTTCTATTTCAGAAATAAAATGGATAGTTTAACAAATTCTAGACTGAGACATCTTCAGCTGATTGTGTCTGGACTGGAAGAAATGAAAACATCGAACTGGAGTGATTTCTGTGAGAGGGTGATTGGAAGATCTCGGACGTAAGTATCATTTCATTAATGTTCACTATATAAAACCATGTTTATGCATAGGGTAACACTGCAAATATCAACATTGCAGAGAATACAAAAATTAGTAGTGATTTTAGTTTGTTTTCCTGTGTGTTTGTAATGATTCATAAATTTCATTATCTTGTGTCTTAATTTTTCACCAATTAAATTAAGCTTTACTGCAACCATCCTCATATGTTATTTGCATAGTGATTTTCTAATAATTATTTCACTTTCAAAATTAGGAGATAATTTTTAATGTTTAAACTGTAATATTTTGTAAGAATTTTGTGCATGTGATAGTAAATTTTAAATAGAGATGTAACTTATAAGCTGCAGATATTTATTACTGGTGGTTGAGAATTATGAGAAAAAAAGAGAAATGACGGTTAATTAATAATGCCAGAAAGGGACAATCTTTATTTTTTAGCCACGTTATAAGAGAGGGAGATATAAGAACATAGTTACAACAGGCAAGATAAAAGGCAAGAGAGACAGAAAGATAGCATGAAAAAATATTAGATAGGTTAACATTGTGGCATGGTGAAGAGTTAACAATGATCCAGAACACAGTGATATATTCTGTGCACAAGAATGTTAAATTTCATGTGATAAAGTTTTGCCAGTTGACATAGATAGATTTGTGCGGGCCAATATGGCACATGATAATGAAGATTGAGAGAATTATTGATATATTTTCACACTGATGAAACCACACATTTGACACTTGCTTATTTAAAAAAAAATCTTTCTCTTAACAGATCTGAACTCAATCAAATGAAGAAGCTGTCTAAACTTCAAGCTTTTAATAGTTCATTGGCCTTGACATCAGGAAAAGTGGTTGTCATGGCAACATTTCTGTTGCTAGTTATAATGGGTCATCAAATTAATGCAACACAGATCTTCACAACATTGGCACTGATAGAATCCTTGAGGGTCAGCTTATGTATGTTACTGCCATCTGGAATGTTGGCTGTCTCTGATGCTTTAACTACAATGAGAAGAGTTGAGGTTCGTCTTTGTTTAGTGTCTGCCATCTTATTTATAAGTCCTTATGTATTTTTCTAATCATTAGACTAAAAATGAGCAGACATTACGGTAGCATGTAATATACTATGGGGGTGTAAAATATTAGAGACTTTACAGTAATAAACATTAACTGTAACTATAATAAATGGAGGCTGCGGTAGCTCAGTTGTTAGTGAAAGGAATTTTCAACAAGGATGAATAATGTTTGACCTTGAAAAGCAATCCTTAATTTCAGGAATAATACATAGTCACTGAACGTCTGATTCGGATATACGCATAGACCCACAAGAGTAAATGATGATGAAATACTCACCAAACCTCTGTTCAGAAATATACATAGGCTCCTATGGGCGAATACGGAATATAGAGATAGCTCCACTATAGGTAAATACAATAATGAATATAGAAGTATAAGCTTAGACCATTATAGAATACTCAAGTAATACTGGGGACATGTTTAGAGCACCAGTAGGACATTCTGTTGAAATAGATGCTGGAATTTATGCAATGAATTTGCAGTTGAAATGCTGTTAAACACAGATTTTGTTCCACACCATAATGTTTTTCTAACAAATGATCTTCTTCATCAGCATTCATTCTCAAATTTCCACTGGATCTCTCTTATAGCAGGACAAAACTTTTACTAGATTTCTGGCAGGATGTAGTCCAGGGAATGGAAATGTATTGTGTCACTGTTTCATTTGCACCAATGACCTGGTACATTCATCTTCTGCAGTTAACAAATGATAATATATGAGGCAGTTTCATTGATCTGAAAAGAAAAATTGGGCAACAGTCTGATGATCAATAATGACCACAAACCTATGTGTAATAGAAGAAAAGATACAAGTTGTTGATAGGGCGTTTTCTTAAAAACATTGGTGGCAGGCCTTTTCTAAGCAACAAATATCATATGTATTTGTTTATAATAATTTTGCATACACATCAAATGTTGTTCTTTCTAACCAAATATATTTATCTACTTAGAGAGTTCTGCTACTTCCCGAGAAATCATCACTTCTGAGTCGCCCCTCTACCGTATCACTTGGTGAAGATATTACCATTAAGTTTAGTAACTATTTTGCAAGCAGAGAAAAGGTAAGATGTGCTTCTCTTTTTGTTCCTGGTCATGTGATTTATATTATCTATTTTCTCTGAGCCCCCCCCTCCTGAATAAAATACTAATTGTATTGCAAATTTGCAATCTGATGTTAAGAGAAACACAGTTATGCACTAATTACTAGAGTAATATAAATTTGAATTGAATGCAACTATTAACTAGCACTTACCTTTTCATACATGCAATATTCATATTATATATCTTTGAAAACAACTATTACTTATGAAATTTAATTTTTTTCCAGTTATGTTTTTCTGCTTACACTTTGAGAATTGAATTCATGCAAAGAAAGAGTACTGTAGTTGTTAGCTGGAGATTTTGAGTTACTTCAAAGAACTTGATCAGGAATAATTATTGTGATACATGCATTCTACAGTTCCTCACATCATGCTTACTTAAAAAAAAAAATTGAGGTTTTTTTATCACAATAATTACAGATTTGTTTCTTTAGCTTGTTGAGTAAATAGTATTTCAGACTGTGCTTTCAATTTCCTGAAGTTCTTTTTCCTGATTTGAACAGCATAGTTTTCTAGAAAGCCCATAAGGACTCATTGTGTTGTTTCTTTAGTTCCACAAGCTGATTAGTTTTCTACTGCTGAGAATAAATTTGCTCTATAGACTGCAAGAAATGCATTGCTGATTGGGAGCAGGTGTCTCAGAGTGTTTACTACAATGTCTTTCTTGATGGGTTGTTATGGTTCAATTCCCAGCTGAAGTGAGAATTATTTTATACTAAAATTAAATTCTAATTACATTAATTTTGTCTCAGAAGATGAGAGCTAGAACAAATCTGAAGGACATCTTGGTCCACAGCCACCTCAGGTCCTCTGCACCTGACCATTTTGGTACCATGCAGTGCTCACGCGGTCGTTGTTTCACATGTCCTTATGTGGTTCAGATGCGCTCCATCTCATTCCCCAAGGCCAGTTTCTCCATCGATGAGGCCTTTACATGTGAATCCCGCAATGTTATTTACGTGATCATATGTAAACGCTGTGGTAAGCAATATATCGTGAGACTGGCCTTAGACTGAGCGACCGCTTCTGTAACCACTTGCATGCTATCAAACACAGAACACCCACTCCTGTGGCCAATCACTTCAGCGGCGATGGCCACCGTGGTGTCCTTGACATTCAGGTCACTGCCATCAGATCCTGCACCACCGATGATAGATCTAGGTACACCCTAGAAAATCGTCTCATTTTCGAGTTGGGTACCATCAAGCCATTTGGACTCAATTCCGACCACTCTTTCGCTTAGTTCTCGGTCTATTGGTCTTTGTTACATTATCGTTTTGTTCCTCTCGTTCCACCTGTATTATCGTCTTTGTGTACTTCATGTTCGTATGCTTCCGGTATCTATCTAACTACCACATTTCACTCGGATATGCATTCATTTCTACTTGTGGTTTTTTTTATGTTTGTATGTTATGTCCTTATCTTGAAAAAGGTCTATTGGTCCGAAACGTCGACTTTGTCCTGTTTATTGTCATTTGTAGATTATATTCTGTGTTTTGTTTTGGTGTATGTACCATATTTACATCCGTTAGTGATAGTGTGTAGTGTTTCAGTCATCATTCAGCAGGACTTCATTACCTGTCTTCCACTTGAGAACAAATTTGGGAAAGTGAAAATGACTGACAAGGTTCTGCCCACATCACCCTTAGAGAATCATTGGTTACAGAAAATTCAATGGCTAACACCATATTCTCCATGTTTCTGAGGGATGTAAAAAAAAGTAACTTTATTATTTATGTTTTTTTACTTTACATTGTTGAAAGATACAAATAGATTATGGATTTCATTAGCCTATAATCAACCAATGAAAATAATCATTTTGATTGTTACTGTCATGCATGTTTTTCAATGAATTCTTTATCTTCTCAGAGTTTTGATGCCCCAATGGTTCTAGTCAACATTGATATTGATATAGAAAAGGTGAGATAATATCTATATATATCTGTGTGAATGTATATTTGTGTCTCTATGTGCCTCTGTTTGTGAATACTTGGGATCACTAATGCAATCTAAACGGAACTAATGTAAATTAATATGAAAATCAATAAAACAAGCATGCATTATTCTACAATCATACTGTAGTTTTAACATCTTTCTGTTAAACATACAGATCTGTTTTATTTATTGTTGTAGACTAGTCTGTCATTTATTTTGTTATTGTGTTGCCCTTTGTTGTAGTATCTTTAATTCATGAAATAAGTTTAGGATGTTTGTGACCAGTGAATAAATTATGCAATACATATTTTAGGTTTAAATATGTTTGTTATTTAGTTATACTGTATCCCTGTGAATTTAGTTTAATAATTATTAACCACTGTTAATGGAAGTTAAATTATATGTGTGACTATATAAAGAAATGGTGTCCATTAAAATGATCATGAAAAGAACATGTCATTCATGTTTAATCATTAATTAACTAATTTTGTAAAAGATATTTAATGTTACAATGAAGCAAATAAAGCTGTACAAATGATATACGAGATGTGTTCAAATGAAAACCGCCAGTCTTGTGACACCTATGTTAGCACGCAAGGAGCATGAAGATGTCTATAGACGGCCATGTCGTCATTTTCTTCATATGCTTTGTGTCCTGTACAGGCAGTTAATACCGTCGCAGGTATGATAATGAATCCATCCAAATATGAACAGCGAGAAGTGTTTTAGTTTCTTACAGCCAAAGGATGTTGACAAACCAACATTCATCAAAGAATGCAGGCAGTGTATGGTGGAAAATAATATTCAGAGACAACAGTAAAGGTTGGGCATGAATGCTTCGGGAAGAACAACAGTAACAAATGATCTTCTGTGGCCTGATCTGGCATGCGTTGTTGTGACAGAAGATATTCAGCTGTCAGTACCATTCTTGATCAGCTAAATGAATCAAAGTTAACTCTGCAGCTAAAAGTAATTTGCTGAGTCACATTGTACACCGGAAATACGAAAAATGACCATGGAAATACATAACTTACAATGATGTCATATTGAGCCTATTTATTTCTTATAAAATTAAGTGCACAACAACTTCATAGACACCCTATATATGTGATTGGAATTAACACATTTTAATATTCGCAATATGCCATTTTGCAATTTCCAGAATAAGCTGTACAGCATAATAGGACCACCGGACAGTGGAAAGGTAAGGAAATTATATACAATATTTAATTTCAGCACAACTATAAAATATAGTATAAAATCCTCCAACCTTTAATTTGAGATCAAAGAGGAACCTGGAATAAAATGTATCATTTGTAAAACTTTTGGGTTCTTTCCTAGTAGAAACTAATACACTGTTATAGTTTTTATCCCACATTTTAGATAGTCACGGCGCATGACAATTCGCGGGTATTTGTTGCTACATACAATAACAAACATGGCTGCTGCTAACTCAGACATGATGGTTTGAGTCTCCCCAGAAATACGCAGAAATTAGTTTTGTTTCTACAATGCAGAAAAAGTAGTACCTGTTAATAGTATATGTACTCTACATTTCTTCTGCATGCTACACACTGGGGTGTGGGGCTCTCTTAGTGTGTAGTGCACAGAAATAATGAGCGCACAGTACAAATGATTGCCATTTTACTATCTGTGCGTTATAGAAGAACAATGAAAATAATCACGCTCTGCACATTGCACGAGTGTGGGGTAGCGTGGAATGGAGAAACAATACACACCGTGTCTCATCTTTATAACATCTTAAAAGTTATCATGCAGAATTAAATGTGGACATCAAGGACAACAACCACAGACACCACATTTCACACTCCTCTTGTTCTTATGCAAGATTACTTGTCCCAATAAAACTTGTTGCATTATTTATGATAGTGTCCCTTGTATAATATGTTTGTATGTCTCTTTGTACCTTAGTTACGGGTAAATACATTTCACTAAAGTCTGCTCCGTTTAATATGTGTTGGTCTCTACTAGGACAGTACCACCTTTTGATATTGTCATTAATTGGATGATGCATTATAGAGCAGAAGATAACATAAAAGGCATACAGTGAACTTTGACTTCTACGTTGGATAATCTTGACTTTGCTAATGACACAACTCTTGTCTCACCCATACATGTAAGGTTGTGCAAGAAAAGATATGATATATCAACCATTGTTGTTAAATGGATTACAAATCAATCAAAAGATATTGGCATTGTATCGAGCAGAAGCTTATGCTGCACATGGAGGATAATATTCATGAAAACTGTTTTGAGATGGATACCTGAGAGAAAGCAAGAATAAGTTAGACTCAAAGCTACATGGAGATGAAAAGTATAACGGGAACTAAATGAAATACAGCTTTTGCTTGCTATAGAAGATAGTTCAAGACAGTGGAATGAATGTTATGTTGTGAATGCTCTAAGTGTCATTAGTTTAACAGGCTAATGATGATGATTATTGAGATTGATTCAGGATGACTGAGGAATTTGGGTATTGATTCTTAACAGTTCAACACTATTATACTAGACACTAATTCTGTACCTATATTTTTATGTCAGAATTTGAAAAACTACCTGAATTGATGTCTCTTAAAACAGGCATTTCATTAAATATTTTTTTTTTTTTTGCATTCATTTTTAAACTCTCACCGCATCTCCATTGTAGCTGGACAATGATCCTACAAGATTTTAAGCGGATGTAGTCCAGAGAATGGATATGCACTATGTCAGCATTTTATTTACACCAATGTCCCAACACATCTGACTCTTGAGGTGGTAACTAATACTTTCAGCATTTTCTACTTCCACTGTATGGTGGATGTCTGTAACCTAGTAGGGCCAGCCATTGCCTATTTACATGACAGTTCTAGGTATAATGAACAATTTTCATTAATTCGAGATCCAAAAATTTCATTTTTCAACTGGGTTAACTAGCGAATGTACACTGAATGATACCCTCTAGGACTATAGACTGATGCTTCACTTAAGAACTTTACCACTGTGCTATATATAGGATGTAACAACATAATGGTAAATTGCTACTGTAGCTGCCTTTCCATAATCTGACTGCTTTTGGTACCAAGATTTCTGAAACATACCATTCATATATTCTCTTGCTTGCACTGACCTCATTCTGTCTAAACTTTGAAATTCATCATTTAAAAAAACTCAAATTACCAATTTTAAAAAAATTTGCATGGCCAGCTAAAATATAGGGTCTACATCTAGCAATACAATTGCATAATGAGTCACAGATAAAATCAGCTTCAAGGTGTTATATGAATAAAATTTGAGTGTGTTAACATTGGAACTCTCTATTTATTCAGAGTTGTCTTCTCCTATCTGTGCTTGGTGAACTAGAGCGGCACAAAGGTCACATTTTTTATGATGGTCATATTGGATACATACCCGCTAAGCCATGGCTGTGTCCTGGGACTATTCGTGATAACATTGTGTTTGGTTATGAGTTTTCTCACTCCAGATATACTCAGGTGTTGAATGCCTGTGCTCTCAATCAGGTATGTTTTGCTTACACTTTACTCAAGAAAATAAATATCTTCTCATATTTAATACAAACATTATTTTATTAATTGTTACCCTTATTATCTTGGAATATTGCTTCCATTATAAATATATTTAATTTCTTATTTTATTTTATGCTTGAAATTTGATGGAGTTGATTTTCTTCTTATTCATTAACCATTGTTTGTTGTATTGCAAGACAGTTTACAGGTAGGATGGGATTGATACCTACTTCTTTTGTTCTGACATGTTAATTTTATACTCTGGCCTACTTCCTGTGAGTAGAAGGCTTCTTTTCACATATTTCACATTGCTGAGATTTGTAATCTTCTGGGGTATGAAATAAAGTTAGTCTCCCTACTGCACAAAATGATACAAGAGCTATATTGCTCATAATTCCTGGAGATTAGAACGTACAATAGTTTTCAATTGATAATCTTTAGTACAGGATTTGTCTCCTCTCTTGGATACCTGCATATTTAGTAAAATTATAGTGATGCAGCCTGTTGCCAATTAAAGGCAAGAATACTTTCTTGGTGAGTTCTTATCTGCGTATCATGGAGTCTTAAACTTCTTGAGTATTTAAAGAAGTGGAGCCTTAGAAAATGATAAATAATAGGACCTATATTCATTTTATTATGTAAGACTATTTCTGTACTAGTCTAAAAGTTGGTTTGATTGTGTTACTTAGTTGATGATAGGGGACCTCGTTAAGGATCAGTGAAACTTTGGAAAATAACAAAAATAATATCAGTACTTCCATGAGTAGGCTCTATGTTCAAGCATAACTTTAGGCATGTAAGATAAAGAGGTAGGTTAGAGCACATCATAACTTTAGACATGTAAGATAAAGAGGTAGGTTAGAGCACATCATAACTTTAGATGTATAAGATAAAGAGGTAGGTTAGAGCACATCATAACTTTAGATGTATAAGATAAAGAGGTAGGTTAGAGCACATCATAACTTTAGATGTATAAGATAAAGAGGTAGATTAGAGCACATCATAACTTTAGATGTATAAGATAAAGAGGTAGGTTAGAGCACATCATAACTTTAGGCATGTAAGATAAAGAGGTAGGTTAGAGCACATCATAACTTTAGATGTATAAGATAAAGAGGTAGGTTAGAGCACATCATAACTTTAGATGTATAAGATAAAGAGGTAGGTTAGAGCACATCATAACTTTAGATGTATAAGATAAAGAGGTAGGTTAGAGCACATCATAACTTTAGGCATGTAAGATAAAGAGGTAGGTTAGAGCACATCATTATTTTAGATGTATAAGATAAAGAGGTAGGTTAGAGCACATCATAACTTTAGATGTATAAGATAAAGAGGTAGGTTAGAGCATATCATAACTTTAGATGTATAAGATAAAGAGGTAGGTTAGAGCATATCATAACTTTAGACATGTAAGATAAAGAGGTAGGTTAGAGCACATCATAACTTTAGATGTATAAGATAAAGAGGTAGGTTAGAGCATATCATAACTTTAGATGTATAAGATAAAGAGGTAGGTTAGAGCACATCATAACTTTAGATGTATAAGATAAAGAGGTAGGTTAGAGCACATCATAACTTTAGATGTATAAGGTAAAGAGGTAGGTTAGAGCACATCATAACTTTAGATGTATAAGATAAAGAGGTTGGTTAGAGCATATCATAACTTTAGATGTATAAGATAAAGAGGTAGGTTAGAGCACATCATAACTTTAGGCATGTAAGATAAAGAGGTAGGTTAGAGCACATCATAACTTTAGATGTATAAGATAAAGAGGTAGGTTAGAGCACATCATAACTTTAGGCATGTAAGATAAAGAGGTAGGTTAGAGCACATCATTACTTTAGATGTATAAGATAAAGAGGTAGGTTAGAGCACATCATAACTTTAGATGTATAAGGTAAAGAGGTAGGTTAGAGCACATCATAACTTTAGATGTATACGATAAAGAGGTTGGTTAGAGCATATCATAACAATAGGAATACATTTGTGGAAGAAGATACAAGAGAAGTCACTAGACAGCTTAACCTTATATCATGAAAATAAGTCAGCAACAGAATTAGGGATTTGAGTGTTTGGTGGTCTATGATCACCTACATAAGCTAGAAGCCAGAACACAAATTACACAACTACTATGCCTCCCTTACATAGACATTTTGGTGGGCAAAAAATATTTGGTCACATTCCGTAATGTTAACTAGAATTTTTGTAAAGTCATTAGCCTTATCAAAATATCTGTTATTATATTTTTATGACACATGGAAGATACTGAGGTCTAAAACAATATACTCTGTTCTGCTTAAAATCAAAATCCTGATTTTCATCAACTTTAGTTAACATTAAATAATTTTAGACTTGACACAATTTTTTATCGTTTGAGAACCTGCATTTAAATTATGTCAAACACAATATAATCAATGTTTGAAATATAATAAAGGTGTCATTTTATTAGAATTTCTTGCTTACTGGAACAATCTATTTTACAACTTCAGGTCATTGATTCCTTACCACTGAGAGATCAAACAATTGTCGGAGAAAGGGGTCTTGCCCTTGATCCCAGTATGCAAGCCAAAGTAACATTAGCAAGGTTAGATATGTCGCATGCAGCAAGTTTCAATCAGTGTTATAGATGTCACAAACTTATGTGGTTTTAGCAAGTCACGAGACATGATTTCCATACTAAGACTATCCTGCAGGCAACATTTGAAAGGGGAAGAAGAAAAATAAGAAGAGCATAAGGAAATTATGGATTGACAATATTAAAAATAAAATTAACCCATAGCATTTATTAATGCTGTAGGGGTGTGAGACATTAGCAATCTCACATTTCAGTGGTTCTGCTATATGAGGGCGGTAGCCATCTCCTCTCCCTCACAGTCTTTACTTCCCGGGTTAATCCGGTGCGCAATTAAGGCTGGGTCAACTGGGAGCTATTGCTATCTGAAAAATATTTTTGCCTCAACTGAGGAATTCTTCTTCTTTTGTTCACTTGAAACATGTCTATATCTGTAATTCTATCTCATGAATAAAACTCACTGTCTTTTGTAGTTCATACAGTGTCCCATAGAGCTTTGATTCCAGTGTTGTTTCCTCTGGCCAATATGTCTGCCTCAGCGTTTCATGCTCAGAACACTCTTGAAGTATATGTTTCGCACTCTGTGCTGCCTGTCCACATGAAACCAGGAACACTCAAATACAAAGCCAGTATGCTAACAGTTGCTCTACTCAGTTCCTGGCATATTAAGAATGGTCAGTATTAAGTTTTTCTACACTCATACATAGGATTGAGAACAGAGTGGCATGTAGGATTTTTATGTTGATGTCTCCAAAGTGGTACCTTTATAGCACTGAAGGTTAATGAGTGTCCATGATGATACAACTTCAAAGTTTTCTGTGGTATGTGATATCTGAACACATTAAAATGAAAAATGTTTTCTTTGATGAGTGGAGAAAAATATAAAGTCAATTTTGTTTTCCAGTATTACGAGAGCTGTTCTCAAAAGATCTGTGACATATTTTTTGCCAGAAAACTATCATGTGGTGCTATAGTACATGAGAGCCATGTACTATACTTTGTACTAATTTATGTACCAAACTGGAAGTCAGTAACTTTATGCATGCATTGTGTGGTATTCTATAGGTGCATCTGTTACCAAGAACATATTTTTTGACAAAATACACTTGGTTGCTCCTACAACCTCCATAATCACCAAATGTTTTGCTCCATCTTGCGATTTTTTTCTTGTTTCTGTAACTTAAGTTAGCCATCATAGGTCACATTTTGGATGAAATTTCGGAGATTCAAGTGAATGAGACAAGGTAAAAAAGGCTATTTTGACAGGAGAGCAGGAATAAATGTATAAAATCATGAAACAACTTTGATGGAGATAGAATCAAGTAGTCTATTTTCACTCACCAAAAAATACATCCTGGAATTTAGTGATCAACCCTTGTACTTATTGAAGCTAATAGAAGCAGTGGAAATTCATGGCTGCTCCCCGAACATATGATGAATGATATGCTAATCTTTGATGTAGCCTGTTATGTCAGCATATTTCTTATCCAGTTTTATTTATGCAAAATTTAGTGCCATAACACTTTAACACTTTCATGGCACATCATTTTTTCAACATGATGAGTTTTACAGATGGTTAGGGGTGCAAAGGGAACGCATTGCTCTAGGCGGACCCAGGGTTAGCAGATAACCAAGATCCCAAATGTACCTCCATGCGGTGCACCCTGGAAACAGAAATACAGCAGCTCGCTGATTCTGGCCAAATAATTTGGGGATTGTGTCCAAGAATGTGGAGGTAGCAGATGGAAAGAGATTTGACTGCACAAGAGACAGACAATATCTCCGACACCACCAGCAGCACCACATATAGCAACACTGTCGACATACAGTGAAGCTAGTTAGTCCAGTCCGAACATTGGAGGGGCGGCCAATGTAAAATGCACGTAAAGGTAGATGCATGGTGAGAGACAAATAGATTTCATACCAAGTACAATGAAACAATGAAAGGGCAGAACAGCGCTAGAGGGCAGCGCTAACTGCAAATAGAAAATGAAACGTTCCTAGGAAAGGGGAACTACAAGCTCCGTCAGCTCGAGTCGAGCTTCTAGTTACCTGTGTTCCTTACAGGCAGAGACCCAGACCCATTCATTGGCATTTGGTAAAGCAAGAAGACCTAATCCAACTCTAATGTCGAGCCTTCCTAAACCGGAAATATGCTCGCAAAGAGAAAGGGTTCAGTACTCGATGCGCTCAGGCACAAAAGGGACAACGATTTAGCCCTGGCCCAACTCTACTGTCAGGTTTTCCTACACCGGAAATACACTTGAAGAGAGAAAGGGTTCAGTACCTGATGGGCTCAGGCGCTATTGGGACAAGGACGCTCAGCTCAAGAACGCCTTGCTCTCAAACGCGTGGTGTGAGACTCGAACTTGGACAAGGGGTACATGATGTCGGTGAATGACACCTCTGCTAAGAGGGAGAAAGAGCCAGGGTCCAACTCCTCTGTTGAGTTCTTCCCCTTAAGGAACCAGGCTCATGGATGAGAAACGGTTCAGTACCCAATGGGCACAGGCACAGCACGTCCAATTACACGAGGCAAGTTCATAGACAGTGGAACACCTCGTTCGAGTCAGACGAGAGCAAAAAATTGTCTGTGCGAAGAGTCTCCACTACGCGTGCCTGGAGACAGATATAGAGGCTGTCACAGGCTAAGGGTAGCCCACCCGAATTGCCAAGGCATACTGAAATCGGATGTGCTAGGCCTACAAGGCGCATAACGGCACAACGTAATCACGCTCCCGGCGGAAATCGCACGGATATCCGTGATGGTAACAATGGAGCGAACAAAAAACAAACAAACAAACAGATGGTTATTTTAAGAAATTGTTAAAAATGAACCAATAAAACTCCATCTTCCAGTTTTTATTCAGACATGAATAAGCTTTACACATTTTTTTTGTTCT
The DNA here is from genome assembly GCA_034231615.1 of Meghimatium bilineatum. Taxonomy (NCBI): domain Eukaryota; kingdom Metazoa; phylum Mollusca; class Gastropoda; order Stylommatophora; family Philomycidae; genus Meghimatium; species Meghimatium bilineatum. Next base: position 23,530,402 of record CM067312.1, read on the forward strand.
CAAAATTTTCACATTTTATATTTATTTTCTGCTTGTTTTTTTATCTGACAGTGGCATGATCCCCTTTTTGAGGTTCTGGTTTCATCACTTGATATTTAGGTCACAGAGCTATCTTGTGTAAATTTATGACCATCAATCAATAAACCCATAACCCTTCTGGGTCGTAGGGGTACCATATTAGATACTTCAGCACACAGAGTCCTCCAGCGAATTCTATCCTCAGTGATGCGAATTAGTGTGGAAATATCTTGCTCTGTCCATTCCTTGATGTTGTCTATCCATGCCTTTATTTGTCCTCCTCTGCTTACTCCACCCTCGACAGTTCCCTGCAGTATTGTTTTTGACAAGGAATCGTGCCTGCATACATGTCCGAACCATGCTAGTTTTTGTCATTTCACTATTGAAAGAAATGGCTCCTGAACACCTGCACACATCTCTACTTTATTTCTTACGTACACATTGGTCTTATGTTCCCTATAGGAAATTCGTAGAATTCGTCTGTAGCATTTGTACTCGAAAGCCTGTAATCTTCTCTCCATGTCTGCAGTGAGTGTCCAACTCTCACAACCATACAGCACAACAGAAAGCACCAGCAACTTATACAGTTTGATTTTCACTCCAACACTGATGTTGCTTTTCCAAATCACAGTTAGCCTTGACAAGGATGCTAAAGCCATCTCCAGCCTTATTAGACCATATCATTACTTGAATCATTATCTTGTATAAATCCATGACCATATCATTACTTAAATCATAGTCCAATTCTATATCTGATTCCAAGTCTGTTTTATCACTATTGCTTGCTAAAATTCAGAATCAATTTTGACTTTGATATCTTCAGCTACATTGCGCATTTTGAAGTGTTAATAGAAAAAAATATGTTAAAATCATTAAAACTGAATATTATCAATAGATTTATCTTATCATGGCTGCAGCCATAGATAAGTGACATTTTTAATAGACAGGAAGTACCACATGCAGTTATACTGATGTCAGGTAAACAAATCTCACCCCCCAAAAAAGTAAAACAAAAGTAAAAGGTTGTTAATGGCAGTAAAAGAGATTGTGTGTTTCAATGGCATTTGTTGTCTGCTGCAGCAGAAATGTTATAAATAACCAAAATGTCAGAGGATGTGTGACAAAATGCACAATGCTGTAGTAACCAAATGATTAAATGATAAATACTACATAAAATACAAAGGTTACTATCAAAGCTTAACGAACAATATTATTAGTTATACTTTGATAGTAACCTTTGTACTTTATGTAGAAGTGTTAAAGCTATATGCTTATCCAATATGTATGTGCTCAACAGCTGCTGCGTGTCAACGTAATGCATTTCAAGAAGCTGTGCTAGAAATCCATCAGCCAGCATGTACTGTTTCAGTTTTATTTAACATACATAATTCCCTGATCTAATTTCTTTCCATGGTGCAGAGCTGTGTATCAGAATTGTGACATTTATCTTATCGATGATATTCTCAAAGGAATGGATGCAAAGTCTGCAATGGATATTTTCAAAAAGTAAGATTGTGCTCAAGATATGTTTTTTTATAGTTTAATTTTTCAATGATTTTAACACTTCTGGTTTTGATGTTTTTAAATTATGTTTGCATTTTGTAATTTTTTTAAATAGGTTAATGGAAGAAGTGAGCAAAAGCTAAAAAATGAACCAAAATGAAAAATTTATTTCACCTGTAGCAGCTAAGCTCAAAATAGCACATATTGTATCTGAAACCCGACCATTTTGTATGAATTAGGCCCTATGGTTTTTCTGCACACGTTTGCTTTTTTGGCATAACATTTTTATTTATTGAGTTATTGATTTCAAATTCGGTGACAATAGAGATAAATGGATGAAGGATATATTTTGGAGGTAGATGTTATTTGCTTGTGCGTGTCAGTGTTATGTTGTGTACAACCAAAATCAAATATGTGGGCAAACGCACACAGTGAACTTACAGCATCAAAGTCATACATAGGCCTAGTCAAAGGAAACACAACTCCTCAAATTCCTCATCATAAATTACATCAATTACATCACTATTAAATATTATAAACATCTCTCTCAAACACCATATATTGCTCTACAGCAGCTGAAACACCAAAGCTTTACAATTTGTCGTTTTCTGAATCATAATCTATGAAGAAATAGCAGAAAATTGTTGTACCAATGCTAGACCTATGCAGTTCGGTTTCCAAATGAGAAAGGTCAAATAAATTACGACTGCATATTTAGACCTATATTGCTTCAGAAAACTAAGGAACAATCACTTTAGCACACAGTTACTATAAGAGCATGATGGGCAATAAACATGGCTGATTGTTGTCTATGGCCACCTAAATGTAGACATTTGTTGATGACAGACGTCTATCGCTAGATGACATTTGTAGACTACGGGTTGCTACACACTAAAACTTCATAGTTAAATAATATCTACTTTGTAGAAGAATGTTAGATAGAGATCTACTGTGGTACAGGATTGTGTGTAGTGCAGGATAAATATGATGTGGATGCTCACATGGAACTATGGTATCATGATGGAAGGGTTTTTTTAAAAAATGTCATGCATCAGTTTTAAATTGAAAATCTTTTTTTTTCTTTTTTTTTTTTGCAAAAGGGAGGGATTTTACCCACCTTTTGGCTGAATTCCTAGTACTAAAAGTCAATGTAGATTCAAACACTAAAAGAACACTATTCAAAACAATTATTATATCAATGCTGTGGTACCAATGCCAAACATGGATAACGACAGTGCAAGACAAATTTAAACTTGGTAACAGCTGAAACCACATGCTTACGCAGAATCCTAGGAATATCGCTAAGAGATTGAGTGAGAGAAATGAGGACATTAGACAAAGAATCGGTACCATTCCAATCATGGAATATATTAAGAGATAACAGATCAAATGGTTTGCATACATCAGTAGACAACTATCAGACAGCATACCACAACAAGCTATGCCACACAGATACAGTGAAGGCAGACCTAGAAGACAACCATGAAAACGATGGACCACTGAAATAAAAGAGGCGACAAATTCTACAATATACTCAGCACACAATAGGGTCATCTCCAGAAAACTCTTCTACCCCTGACACTGAAAGGCAACAAAACGTTTAGATAGAAAAGTCATAAGACCTATTATGATTCATTAAGGATAGGGTGTTTGAAATATCCCCCCCCCTTTCCAATCTATAGGCTTGTATATGTATGTGCAATTGCATCTTTGCCTTCTAGAAACTGGCATTGTTCATCAATACCTTTGATCTTATTCTGCCTCTGACTCATCTAATTAAACTAAAGTTTGATAAATTACAGTATAGTTTCTTAATTATTTATTTTCATTTCATATCATACTTGCATAAGAGAAGAATAAAATAATATGTTTCTAACTCTTGGTAGATGCATTTGTGGACTTTTGAGAACAAAGACCAGACTTCTAGTCACTGACAACACTCAACATACACAAGTGGCTCATAAGATTATTTTAATGTCACAGGTAAAATAGTTTATCATTCTAATTTTATGAGCAGGGTGATGTAATGTTTTTAAATGTTTTGGTACCACTATGCTAATTATTCCTGTGGCTTGCTGATTAAACATGCAAAGACACTCATTAGCTGATTCCGCTTGGAGTATTTTTAGCATTTAGATGTAATTAAATTTTGTTAGATATTATTTTTGCACATGCATCACGGGTACAAAAAATAGTCTGTCTAAATATTTTTACATTATAGCTTAATATATACATATTGAAACATAAATGGACAGAGAATGTGATTATCGCAAGTTCATCTAAATATATATATAATAATATTATTTTATCAACAAAATAAAATGTGTAAATGACTAATAAATATTATTTCTGTCATGATATTTGACCTTAATAAACTATGGAATCAATAATTTCCACTCAAAATTTATCAATTTTGTAGATAATTCAATTATGAGCACAAAAATGTATAGTATATATGCATGATGCATCAAAAATATATAGAGAACGAAAAATTATGTCATACCACCATGTTCACAACTTGTCAATAACGTACAAAATTTATGTCAATGTACATCAAAAACATGCAAGAAGTATTGTGGACATATTAAACTTTTGATTGGAACAATCCTTATGTTTATATAAATACTGAAAAGGACAAAATTAATGTCACAAACTCCAAGACTCAATGGAGTATCTTTGGTCTCAAGACATAACAATTAATGATTCATATGAGTCTCATCGTGCTGAATCAGTTATAAAAAAATAATGTACATGAAACTTGTAAATGTTCTCTAGTCTTATTTCTAAAGATATTTTAAATTCTATTTTATAAAAAATCACAAATTAGAAGGTAACCCTTTTTTCATGTGGAAACAAATATAATTCCCTACAACTTACAGTGGGGAAAAAACCACAAATTTTTTTTTTATTATACTGTACTGCTTAACTAGTAGTGCATGGCTAACCTTTCCAATAGAGATTTGAAAGTTCCCCAAAATACTGCCCATCTTTTGGCTAGATGATCATCTTTTGACTAGAAGTTTTGGACATGTTGCCATGAAAGTCTTCACCAAAAGTGACTGTAAAAATACTATAGTATTCATCCAATCAAAATATTTCTAAAGGTCTTGCCATGTGACTATGATCAGCCATTTTGTGATATTAGTTCGGGAGCAAATGAAATCATAAGTTGAAATGTAGTCTGCGTTTGATCAGTAAAGACTGAATAACTTTCGTAAGATATTCACATGCAAACAAACATTTAAATCATCACAGAATGTTTATTTATGCATAGAAACATTTAAAACTTTCCAAATATAAGCAGAAATGGATATAGGCCAATATTACAAAACTCTCAACTTTAGATGATAGATTTTGAATTTCCATCAAAGTGAGTTCATAATAGTTCCATAGTAGGCCTACAGTCGGCATCTTATCTAATATCAGAATCATTACCGAACATATTTTGGTATATTTTCAAAGCCTAACTAACTGTAAAACATTGAGGATGTCTATATTTTTTTACTTCAAATACAAGTAGCAATTCTTCTTCTTCTTCTTTCGTTCACTTGAAACATGTCTATATCTGTAATTCTGTCTCCTTAATAAAACTCACTGTCTTTTGTAGTTCATACAGTGTCCCATAGAGCTTTGATTCCAGTGTTGTTTCCTCTGGCCAATATGTCTGCCTCAGCGTTTCATGCTCAGAACACTCTTGAAGTATATGTTTGGCACTCTGTGCTGCCTGTCCACATGTACACATGGCTGTGTTGCCAATCTTGAACTTTGTATACATGTGACTGCGGAGTCGGTTGTGTCCTGTTCTGAGACGTAGAATTATAACTTGTTCTGGTCTGTTCATAATATGATAGTCATCTTGTGTTGGTGTTTGTGGCTTTCTTATTGACTTGATCATCTGTTTTTTCTGATGGTAGGTGATTGGTATATCTGGTTGGTCTTCGGCAGCACCTTCCTTAGCCAGTTGGTCTGCTTTTTCATTTCCTGGTATTCCACAGTGAGAGGGTATCCACTGCATGGTTATCCTATACTGGTAAGACAATTCGCTAAGTAGTTTTTTAGACTGGAGAGCTTGAAGCACTGACCTTGCATCTGTCAGGAATACCACAGGCTGTAGGTCAGAGTTGGAGTTCAGCAGTTTTTTAGCTGCCACACTAATTGCCTGGATTTCTGCATCATAATTATTGCAGAATTTTCCTGTCGGTGTTCTGATTGTATCTCTAGGCTTGTGTGGATATTCTATATATACACCTGCACCTCCATTCCTCACGGCATTCTGTGCTGACCCATCTGTGTATACTCTGACCCATATATCTTGTGGATATTCCTCATCCAGGAAACTGAGGGTTACTGTCCTTCGCTGCACACTGTTCTGTTCGTCCTCGCTTAGTATTCCTTTCACATGGGTCTGAATGTATATTGGCATTCCATGCCTTTCACTCCACGGGGTTTGTTCTGGTACAGGCCTTAAGGGGCTGTCAACTTCAGGTAGGTCTGTAAGTTGTCTGCGGAGTCGTTTAGCTTGATGGATAAAGCTGCTTCTTTTCAGTCGTCCCATTGCTAGATTTTGGAATCTTTCTTTCATTGGATGACTTGGCATACACTGAAACTTTTCTGCCTGATTTAGTACTTTTGTGTCTCTGCGTTCGCCAAGTGTTTGCATTCTTCCCATTTTCTGCATCTCTGCTATGGGTGTTGATTTCATTGCTCCCAACATTATTCTAAGTGCCTGGTTTTGCACTTTATCTAGATCTTGTAATGTGGTGTTTGATGCAGGACACCATGCTGCTGAACCATATTCCAGGTGTGGTCTAATGCCTTGCTGGTAAACTTTACTGAGTATATTCCCACTGGCTCCCCATGTGGTTCCACTTAGTTTTCTCAGGATAGCTAACTTCCTCCTGGCTTTTGTTGTTGCTTTGTTTATGTGCTGCTTCCATGTCAGTTTATCATCAAAAGTAACTCCGAGGTATGTGGGTTGTTTGTCTTCTTTCAAGAGCTCTCCATCTATTTTGATATGACCGGCTTTTTGTTTTGGTGAGAGGGTAAAAAGTGTAGTGCTGCACTTATCTGTGTTAATGCTGACGCACCATCTATTAGCCCATAAGGTTAGGGCATCAATAGCTCTTTGTATTTGTTTAGTGGCCACTGTCGCATGTTCTTCTGTGCACCAGATCACCAGGTCGTCAGCATACATTGCCACTTTGATCCCGTGTGGTAGTTCAGCAACTACCGTTAAATTCCGTGTATAACCCGAGAATTTTTGGACAATAAACAGAGATGACTTCATACTCTTCGTCTTATAATCGAGTAACATCAAATTTTAAAAAAAAATTACGTCCAAATCACAGTAAAAAAGGAGAAAAACACTTTAAAAAAAATGCCAGTGACAACTCACATGTCCCGATATATTAAGCCAGGATAAAATGACTAGGGCTCTCCAACAATCTAGAGCGTACTACCATACTGCTAAGCCTCTAATTACATTAATTTCTATATATCATACAATATTTCCTTCGAAACCTCCGATATTTCTTGATAAAACTCACTTACTAGGTCTATATCGTTATTTCCGACATGCCATGCCCGCCATTTTTACTGAGTTAATTTCCCCGGAAATGCTATTTTTAGCAATGGGTATTACCGTTTTTTATATATTGACCAAAATACTGTAATGGTCTGTGAAAAAACGAAATATGGTAGCCTAAGCTGATCTACCAGTAACACATGTTTATCATCAAGGCCCAGTCTTGTTTGTGTAGGGAAACACCGACTACCAGTAGTCTAAACACTGTCACACACTTTCATTTTGGGTAAAGCAAATGTTACAACAGTTACTGACCGTCTAGTAGGCTATAAGACCTGTGTACAGAAAATGTAAAAACACATCAAAGGCAGATTTTGTGTATTTCCGTGCATGTGCTGGTCGGCCTTGCCAATTTTTAACATGCGACACCAAGTATATAAATAGGGACCAAGACAATAATCAGAAACATAAAGAATGAAGTCCTAATTAATTCTGTACAGAGGTCTTTTTCTACATTCAACGGTCTTGCACAAACATGGTCTTGCACAAACATGTAACTGACATCCAAAACTTTGCTACTTAGGCAGTGTTGGGGGGATGGCGGAGAGAAATAAATAGTGAAACTCGTCTGAGCTGTGCCTCATGTTTATATTACTGTATAAGGTAAACATACAGGTCACACACAGTTCAAACTCCTTGTTAAGTTCAAACTGTTGATTCTGTATCTTTTAAAAACAAAGCCGGGGAATGACTGTCTGCAATATTTTTGTGAGAACTCGGTGGCAAATACCGGTAGTTACATACTGGTACTCTGTATATTCTGTTAATTAGTCCAGCCCACTGAGGCTGAAGATGGACTACTGGCCCTACCCATTTCAATCGGCTCAACCAATCCACGTTTCCATCACATTATGTGATGCCATTCAGATAAGTGACTAAAATGTAATCTTTCTTTATAGAAGATTTGAAACGGGTTCCAAATCACAACACATCATAGGCATTTTGTAGTAAAATTGCACCGTAATTGATTCCCTCCCCCAACCACTGTACATTTAGTGGAAGAAGAGATCAATTTCACAATCCTCTGTTATGTTTATTTTATTACCGTATTCTCCCCACATGGTAAACATAACCAGGAACAAAGTTCAAACTCTTCTGTATCTTATAAAAACAAACGTGATCTTGCTGTCTTGCCTTTCATCATTTCCCACTTAAACGGCACTGTCAGAAGCCAGTGACATAATAGTTACGTAGTAATTACTATTCACTAGCGCTGTTCCGCGTCATAACGTCCAGACACCCAACACAGACAATTCATTCAGGAAAAACTTTGTTCCCCAAAGTCTCGCCACCTCATAAACCGTCTATAGTCATGGATAGGGAAGTCAGCCTACCGGGTATTCATTATTTTCGGATATATTGATCCAGAATACAGTAGCCACCGGGGTTTCATTCCTTGATTCATTCAAGTTATGTGAGTGAAGCAAATGAAAGGAATGCTATTTTCTTAGAGTTGCAAAAGTTTGTGTTAATTTCCATTTAGCATGTCGGTTCTTTCTTATGATGATGAAGTTCATTATTGCCGGCTTTGTTAAGTTGGGGATGTCGGTCTATAGTTGGACTTTCGACTTTCTCCACTTTTGGGAAGGGATAGTTAGGTTATCGGCCTACAATCGGATGGGTTTATATTCAGAATTTAACGGTAGGTCATTGATGTAAACCAAGAAAAGTGTGGGCGAAATGACTCCTCCCTGGGGGACTCCATGACGCAGTAGAACTTTCTTGCTCTTGCGACCATCTAATTGTACCCTGGCTCTTCTATTATGCAGGTATGTTTTTACCCATTTGTACATTCTTGAGCTAACTCTGCAATTTCGCAATTTCTTTAGGAGCCCTTCTTTCCAGACCTTATCAAATGCTTTCCTGAGGTCTATCCATGCTGCTAGTACCAGTTTCTTTTCTTGGAAGGCATCCTCAATCTCTTGGGAGAGGTAGGTTGCCTGATCTTCAGTAGAGTAGCACTGTCTGAAACCTGCTTGCTGTGATACCAGAAGGTTTTCACTTTCAAGGTACCACTGCATCCTAAGATTGATAATGCGTTCCATTGTTTTGCATAGACAGCTTGTGAGGCTGATGGGCCTGTAGTTGGAGACTGTGTTGCCATCTTTTCCTGATTTGAGGAGTGGTATCATTATTGCTTCTCTCCACGCCTGTGGTACATTACCCGTGGACCAGCTTGTGTTAAAGATCTGCAGTAGCTTTGCTCTTGCTGCAATTCCCAGGTTTCTAATCATTTCATTGGACACTCCATCAGCTCCAGGGGACTTTTTCATTTTCAATTTGGATATTGCATGCACAAGTAGCAATAAGTTACACAAACTGAAAATGTAAACACACTTGTTTATATGAATTTATTGTTCAATACAACCTTTAATATTTCTAATGAAGTATGCCTTTCCAGATCGATTATCTTTGGATCAGAAGTACCAAAATAGAAATGGTTCATTTGATTTACAGACATCATGATTTTTATAATTTGAGATATTAAATTCTTATCACAATGTAGATTTAAGCGGATTTTGGCACATCAATCCTTCAAAATGTAGATTTTAGCAGCTCAGTGAACGAGAGGAGATAAGTTATTTACCTTATATCCTCTTTATTCATTCTCAAACTTCTGGAAATTAGAAAAATGTAGATCAGAGAAAGGAATGCATTGCATTGTCATTTACAACTTAGTTGTGATAACTCTACCTTTCAGCTCAACACATCAAACTGCAGCATGTCATTTGTAGATTACATTAATTTTACATGAGATGGGGTAACCAACCTTATGCCTGCTGTCATAAGACCCCAATATTGTTATTATTTTCAGGTTATTTATTTTCATGCTGTGACATGTGGGTGTTCAAGGCAATGAAAGAGCAGATCAACTGGTGTCATGCGTGATTATGGCACAGGGTGATGGGGCAATGGATTGAGCTGACATTTTGAACTCCTTAAGAGACATAGCACATGATAGTGAGACTAGTGTGGATGATGACTCCTTTTCAATGGCCAAGATTAAAGATCAGGGTTTGAAATGCGGTGTTGCTAGAAGTGAACATCTTTGAGGGCACAGAAGAATGATGTCAACTAACATAGGACCGGTACTGTCAGCAGAAGTTTAATGATGGATACACTCAGGAAGAGATCAGAGCAACTATGGACATGTTCAGTTTGCAGTGATGATGATCCAATGACTGACTAACTAACTATGCCTGCTGTCCCTAGTCAGCACCTTTAATATGGTTGTAAAGTCACAGTGTTGCTATTCTTTCTTTCCCATTTAGATCCCAGCAACACACTATTTCCTTATGTCTTTGGATATAAATAGTAATTACTAAATAATACTTTGTTTAACAGTGTCGAGTCCACCAATTTGGTGGCTACAATGAGTTACTGGAATATGGAGTAGACATCAACAAAATTCTTACATCCAGATCATATAAGAATGTGGAAATTAGCAGACTAGCTGATTCCAGTGCACCACTCATCCAGGATCTTGCTGCAGCTAGTTTGGCTCTGAGTGTGAGCTCAAACCCATTGATGTCTGGAAGTAAAGACAGTCCAGCTGGTTCTGCTTTTGATATATTGCAAGCAGATTTCAAGGTTTGTTATTACTTTTATGACATTTTGTCTCATATCTTGATACAAATTTTATCCTATGGACTCTAAACTTCAACATGCAACTAATTTTTTTCCCCTGCTACCATGAAGTGTAAGGGTTTCGTGTGAGGTGTAGAGAGTGCCAGACAATCGTTTTATCAGTTGTCTGTTTGACAGTTTTCTATTCTTATTCAGGATGTTGTCAACCCAGTATTTTTTTGCTGTAGTTATTTTCTAAGCAATATAAATACATTTAGTAGTTTGTCATTGCTTTCTGAACGGTTTTGATGCACGATTGCCTTTGTCAGGATTCAAACCAAGTAACCTGACCATCACATACAAGCTCTGTACCATGCCACCACTGAGCAGGACTGGTAATTGTGGATCTGGACCATTCAGAGAGCAATGGCAAACTACTGAACATATTTATATTGCCTAGAAAATCACTACAGTCAAAAAATGCTGGGTTTATGGCTACATCCTGAATATGATATGCTACCAAGTTAATATAGCTAAACTAAATTACAGATGGAGAGATGTTCCCTTCAATCCTCTGTCCCTTGAAGGCTGTCTAGTGTTATCACTAAGAGATCTGAACCCTTGGCTCATTGATTCCCATGCTCGACATGGTATTTTTTCCACATCTTAAAAATGTAGCAGTCTCAAAGTAGCAGTCAGAATTAATGTCACTCGATCCATGGTTACCATATATAAATAACCAAATGGCCAGAGGGTGTCCGACAAAGTGGATGGTGCCGCAGTAACCTAATGAACAAATAGTAATGCAAAATGATGTAAAAAGGTTACTAAAACACTTACCTAGCCTATTAATAAAAATATATTTTTAAGAAAAAAAACAAAAAACATACAATAAAACTAAACAGGACAATTCTCACCGTATCGGCTCAAATTGAACCTTTTTCTGGTGTGAGCCCTTTCCTGTGTGTGGATACATTTACATGCCTGTGCATTTTGTGTGGGTATCCTTCACACATCTGTGTCCATCTTGTTATGTGTTTATTTCTTGACTCTTGGTGTGTGTTTACATTTCTATGTATGTTTAGGTTTGGTTTTATATATATGTTTATGTCTATATTTGGTTTCACATTCATTCCATGCGTTTTCTAATGTTGATTCTTCTTCTATCCTTCCTTCCCCAAACCCACTCACCCCACCACCACACAACCTCATCATTACTCATCTATCATTGTCATATGCCATTCTTGTTGGTGTAGGTGACCATGGTTCTCTGTTCACAGTATTGTTATCAGGATCGTTGTTTCCAAGCCTTGCTAGGTTGTCACATGAATATTTTCTCACGTCCCCATCTGTCTCTGTCCCCTTCAGTCGTGCCTGTTGTGACTATGTTCTTAAAACCTGCCTGTCTGATAGAGTGACAAAAGGGGTATTTTTCTTATCTTTTTCTTTTATTATTCTTGCACTCATCTATAGTGTCTCTAATTTCCCACTTTCGGTTTGTTTATAATGAATGCACGCATTTTCACCTTGACTAGATGCGTTGCCATCCCTGCGCTATTATGGAGACGAGGGCTTGATGAAATATAGACATCTATTTATTTTTTTATTTTGTCGTTTTCTGTTGTTTGTCTCTTGAAAAAGGTTCAATTTGAGCCGATACTTTGAGAATTGTCCTGTTTAGTTTTATTGTATGTTTTTTTTTTTTTTTTTTTTCTTAAAAATATATTTTTATTAATAGGCTAGGTAAGTGTTTTAGTAACCTTTTTACATCATTTTCCATGGTTACCAAATGGGTGCTTAGTTTCTTCAGCTTGCTGAAACATTCTTCTTCTTCTTCTTCAGCGTTCATTCTCAAACTCCTGCTGAATTCTCTTGTAGCAGGACCATTGTCCTAGATTTCCAGCAGGATGTAGTCCAGAGAATGGAAATGTGTTGTGTCGCTGTTTTATTTGCGCCAATGGCCCGACACATCCGTCTTCGGCAGAGCTGAAACATTCATCTTCCCCAATACAAGACCCAAAAAGGCAAGGCATATGTATAAAAAGAAAGCCATGTTAACCCCTCAGTTGCGCTGAGTAAAAAGCATAATTCGTAACTACAGTGCAGGGAAATTTAAAGGACTTAAATATTTTTCATCTAACAATTTACCCACTACATTCTCTTGTTAAAGAATTGGGATGTAGTCCTATTATTATTGTAGGCATATACTAGGCCTATACTCTAATTTATGAATTTTTGAATGTGTCTGTATATTATGGAGGAGACATGAAAACCTAATATACATTCGTCTCACAAAATAAACATTATATAAAACAAATAGACCTAATCATAATAACCCATTTTATTTTGGACGCAAAGTTTTTCCTACCAGTAATATACTTCTCTGCATATTTATTTGTCACATCACAAATATGTTGTTTAATAGTATCATGTCATACACATTCAAAGATTCTGAAAATGTTTGCATGATCAATATTTTGAATCTTAAACTATTATTGACAGAAGACAAAAATGTTTACCTTACTCCGTATCACAAATTTGAAACACGTAGTCTACAGATAACTGAATCTAATTCTATATCCTCCGAATCACTAATACTATCACAAATCAAATTAACACTTTCTAAATCACTTTCTACATCAGATAAACTATTGATAGAACTATCAGAAAAACTTTCTTCCAAAAGTGCAGAAATCTCTGATTCATTGAGTTTTTGCTTCGACATATTTGTAGGCCTAGATATTGTGGTTAGAGAAAAAAAATTACTGCTCTGTCCACTGACAAAATTTGAAATGAAACTCACACACATGCCCAATTTCAAAGACTCAATTTGGAATTGACTTTTAGATAGCTTGGACTAGCCAGTCAGAGTATTTTATAACATTGAGGGGCTTTCTTGGACAAAATATACACATACTTAAACATGCGCACCAAAAGGAGATTACCGCAATATGGTGGACACTTTTCTTCGAATCCTAAAGGCTGCTTCCACAGGGAACTGGTTAACAATGTTGTTCTGTGACTCCTGTTGTGAAGTGCATAATGGGTACTTATCACAAAGTCAAAACGTACAGGAATAATAACTTAAGGTCATACATTGCCTTCATGATGCCATGTGATGAAAATTACCTGATCTGTAAGCAATGGAAAAGTGACAGCTTCATCATAGCAATGCACCTGCTCATTCTTCACATCTGATTCAGACTTTCTTGGCCAAATACAGATTATGTATATAGGTTTCTATACTTCATAGACTCAATATTTTTGTATAGGATATGTTTATTGTTAAATTGACCTGCACTTCTTGCAATTAACAGTTTATTTTTAAATGTCATTTACATTAAAATAATTATTGCAGTTACTATATAATTTCATTGTTTTCATTATTACAATATATCAGGAATCTGGTGATCCACTTATTTCTGGTGACAATGACAGCAGTCAAGGTGTGTTAATCAACAACAGATCAATATATACTACCTACTTTTTACTTGGAGCTGGAGTTTGTGGAATCATCTTATTTGCCATAATATGTCTTCTTGAACAGGTGAGATTAGGTCTGCAATATGGAAGTTTAACAAAAATTGATTGGTGCAAAGATTCATAATTTTTAGTTCAGCATTTATCACCGGGCTATTACAAAAAAGAACAGAGCAAACAGGACAACTATCTTTATTATGGAAATACAGATTAAGGCTGTTAATGACATCCTTTGATGTTTTTCTGAGACTTCATTTACTAGGAGAGTTATTGTGTCCTAGTCCATGCTTTGAAAGATCTAAAATAGCAACTTTTCATGTATGTGTGTGTATGAGGATGGGAAGACCATTTACTGTGATGCTGCTTTCAGTATTGTCTTGTCTTAGCCACTTGTACTGTGAAGTATTGTTGGGAACTAAAGTCTTATGTTCTATTGCCAAATGTGTTCTATTTTTATTGTAATTCCATGGGGCTGTAGAATGTCTCTGATATTGTAGATCCATTTGTGTCTTGGTCTTCCTCTTGCCCTCATCCCAGATATTCTGCTGTTATATGCTCTCAACATGAACCAGTTAGATTCCATTCTCATTAAATGTCCAAACCATTTGATTTGCTGTCTCTTGATGCAGTAGTCATTAACTGGTGTAGTCCCTATTATTTATTTAAGTTGTCATTTCACATTTCACATCACAGGATTGTATTTCCTGAATATGAAAATATTGTATGCCTATTCCACTAGATCAATATTTACCAGATATTTTCAACATTTTCCTGTTAAGATACTATCTTCAGTACATCTCAACGATTAAGTTGTGTTAATGCAATGTTATTCCTGACATATTTTCCATAGATCCCAGAATGTATTTTCCGTTCAATGAGCACACATAATAATCCTCCTTAGGAGAGGAAAATTATGCACAATTACTAAAGAATTAAAAAAAGAAAGACTATAATAATAGAAAAGATTTTAAAAAACTAGTAAGAACTACATTAAACAAAATATTATGGATAGATTTGATTGAAATTCTTAAAAAACAAAAAGTTGAAGGTGATGAAAAGTGCATACAATCCATCTGCAACACTAGATTCCTATAAAACATTTAGTAAAAAATATGTAAGGAATATTCTATAAACAAAACAAATAAGACATTTTTATTTATTACAGGGTAGCTTTGTTCTTTGTGAATGGTGGCTTGCATACTGGTAAGTTTTAGGTTTTTTTTGCTCTTTAAGAAAATGTTAAGTCAGACAAGTAATTATATACTTGTGTTGATCCTTGGAAGGGGGCAATGAGTTGCTTTACATTAATGGTCAGAAGTCTAATATCTCAAAACAGAAATAGGTAAAATATTGTGCTGGCAATCAAAATGGGATAACAGCTAATACATGTAGGAAGAACAATGTATTCAACATTTCAGCAAGAAATCTTTATCATGAAACAAGAAACTACAATGACAAATAAAAAGCATACCACGTAATAATGTAACCAAGCAATTAATATGCAGAAAACATTGAATAACAACATGGATCTGATGTGAAAACAAGGGGAAATGACATGTTAGGCACACTAGATGTTGAGGCAACCAGTGTAGTACAGTAAGATGAAAAATGTAACTGGAAAGGCCAACCAAGGAATATAAATTAAACTGCACAACATTCATCCATGATACTAACTATAGGAATATATATAAGTACAGTAAACATGAGTCTTTCATGATCTGTAGAAAATGTTTTGTAAATCACAACTCACTGATCAACAAATATCAGTTAGAGACAATATCTTTTATTTCACTTAGTAAAATGTAATTGTAATTCAATGTAACCAAAATGTTACACTCTAGACTATACATTTTGACAAAACTCATGTCTCCTGTCTTATTTTTTTTCATTCTTTTCATTACGTTCATTGAATTTTATTTCTGGATGAAAGTTATAGGCCAATGAATTAGGATTTCAATTAGAAAGTTTAGCATCATAGCTCGCTACTTTCAAAATCATTATTTTTGTATTTATTGTTCCTTGATAAAAACATTGTGTATTTTCATTTAATATATTATTTTTATAAGTTTTTTGTATGTGAGTCTTGGACAATGAACAAACAGGATAGTGGGAAAGTAGAGGGAACAGAGATGTGGTTCTATAGAAGAATGCTGAGAATACCATGAATTGCCAGAAAAACTAATGTGGAGGTGTTGAAAGAGTAAAATGTGAGGCAGAGTTTAATCAATAGTATCAGAAAAAGACAATCTTCATTTTTTGACCACTTTATGAGACAAGGAGGTTTGGAAAACATAGTTACCACAGGCAAGAGCGACAGAGTGAGAAAATATTAAACAGTTGAACAACCTGGCAGGGCAGGGAAACAACAACGATTCTGATACATAATACCGGAGATAGAGATAGAGAGCTGTGGAGATCCATGATCGGTTACCCCAGCCAGCATGCCATGGCACCTGATGATGAAATCTTTATATTTTCAACTAAATTGCATTGTTATCTAGCTGTTGCTACTCTCATTCTTTTGCATGACAAGTTCTTCAGATACATAACTGCTGTTAGTCACTTGTCATTTACCCATCCATTATCACAGCCCAAAAAGGTAGCAAACATATAATCACTTTCTCCAGTGAAGACGGATGTGTCGGGCCATTGGTGCAAATAAAACGGTGACACAACGCGTTTACATTCTCTGGACTACATCCTTCTATTTGGACCATGGTCCTGATACACGATATCCAGTGGGAGTTTGAGAATTAACGATTAAGAATCACTTTAACTTGCCAACTTGTTTTAAGAGAAAGACAATGGTTGGCAAATCCATTTCATATCAAATTGAAGGCAACAATGTAATGAAAGTAAATGTGTTGTGCGTAACAGATATTACAGTTTTGCTATAAACTAGCAGATGGTGAAGATGATGATAGATCCCTGAGGAAACAAGAGTTTTTCCTTCTTATTCCCTATGCCAGGTGGTGGTGGTTTACTTTCATCTCAAGTTTGGTGTTTCTCTAGCATTATTTTAAATAGGGAAGTATTTCAGAATTTTTATAAGTCCCAGATTTCTGTTTTACTAAGTTTTGTTTTAGGTTACAATAGCCTACAATAGGGTAGCCGGGGGTAAAGATACGCTGGGGGCAAAGATTCGCAGTGGTTTTTTTTCGGAACTATGGGTTTTTCCCGCAAACCACGTGGCCACGCCGGACGCTAACATCCGTTTCTGTCGCACAACGAATTTTCATCGGTCACGGACAGGTCATTTTTGAGCTATGAGGTAAATTCATTTTTTAACGTTCTCGATCTAACTTTTTTTCCACTTCTCACTCTTTGTCCTCTGTTATCATTACTGTCATATTATTTTACATGTCTGAACTGAAAACTATATTGTATTGTTAAGTTATTAAGCATGTTACATTGTCAAGATAATTTTTGTTTTCATGATATTTTATAAAAATTGTGAACTGTGTGATTTTGGGGTAACGCCGCGCACACTGACGGGGCAAACATGCGCTGCTGACTGACTGCGCATGTTTGCCCCAGTCACTTCCCCCTCATGTTGCCAAATATTTAAACCAATATTTTATTGTCACGTTATGTTTCTTTTTAGGAATTACAAACGGAAAATTGAGAAAATGATGCCACTGACTGAAAATGAAGCAGTCGCTGCTA
The DNA here is from genome assembly GCA_034231615.1 of Meghimatium bilineatum. NCBI lineage: Eukaryota > Metazoa > Mollusca > Gastropoda > Stylommatophora > Philomycidae > Meghimatium > Meghimatium bilineatum. The sequence goes on from CM067312.1 coordinate 23,548,220, forward strand.
TAGATGCACAATCCCTTCCGATCACAGATGCACAATCTCCACGGGTCATAGTTGTACGGTCTCCGCCGATAATAGATGCAAGTTCTCCGCTATTCATAGTTGCACGATCCCTGTCGGTTATAGCTGCACAATCTTCACGGGTCATAGTTGTACGACCTCCGCAGATAATAGATGCACGACCTCCGCCGATGCACGATCCCCGCTATACATAAATGCACGATCTCAGCTATTCATAAATGCACGTTCCCGGCTATTCATAGATGCACGTTCTCCGCTATTCATAGATGCACGTTCTCCGCTATTCATAGATGCACGTTCTCCGCTATTCATAGATGCACGTTCTTCGCCGGGCATAGATGCACGATTTCCGCCGGACATAATTGCAATATCTCCGCCGGTCATAATTGCGCTATCTCCGCCGGTCATAACTGCACTATCTCTGCCGGTCATAGTTACACGTTCTCCGCTATTCATAGATGCACGATCTCCGCTATTCATAGATGCACGATCTCCGCCCGACATAATTGCAATATTTCCGCCGGTCATAATTGCGCTATCTCCGCCGGTCATAATTGCGCTATCTCCGCCGGTCATAACTGCACTATCTCTGCCAGTCATAGTTACACGTTCTCCACTTTTCATAGATGCACGATTTCCTTTATTCATAGATGCACAATCTCCGCCAGTCATAGATGCACAATCTCCGCCAGTCATAGATGCACAATCTCCGCTATTCATAGATGCACAATCTCCGCCAGTCATAGATGCATAATTGCCGCCGGTCATAGTTGCACGATCTCTGCCTGTCATAGTTGTACGATCTCCGCTGATCATAGATGCACGACCTCCGCTATTCATAGATAGTTGAAATTATAGTCAAACGCGTTATAGAGCACTCCAACACGTTGTTATAGTTTTAAACGGATCTAAGCACCCATTCTCTGTATTAAATTTTATTTTTCATATTTACGTTTTTTCATTTTTTTTCGTATTAAAGTTACATAAAGATACATATGCCTAGTCTTTGTGCTCTATAATCTTCCCACAATGTGACTGACTATGTTTAGATAGGAAGTGACGTTGTTATTTTGCTGGTTTTATCAATTTTCCCATGATTTTATAATTGTTTTTGCCTGCGCGTGTTTGCCCCAGAAATTGGGGCAAAGGTGGGATTATACTCATGTTCATAAAATCTCATTCTACGGACTAAACGTGATTGTATGTTGTAAATATCCTGACGATTGTTAGATGGATGGATAAGCTACACACTGCTGCTAGTTTGGTCTCTCATAGTTAAGTCTATTTGTCAGAATACGGAAAAAAGTGAAAAACGCGCATCATTGCCCCCGGCTACCCTAAGTCTCAGATTTATGTTTTACTAAGTTTTGTTTTAGGCTAAAATAGCCTACAATAAGTCTCAGATTTATCTTTTACTAAGCATTGCTTTAGGATGTAATAGCCTACAATAAGTCCCAGATGTATGTTTTACAAAGTGTGGCTTTAGGGTGCAATAGCCTACATAAGTCCCAGATGTATGTTTTACAAAGTGTGGCTTTAGGGTACAATAGCCTACATAAGTCCCAGATGTATGTTTTACAAAGTGTGGCTTTAGGGTACAATAGCCTACTATAATTTCCAGATTTCTGTTTTACTAATTTTGGCATAAGTCTACTATAACCTGGACAGTTTTCTACTCCAAAGAAGATTTTGCTGTGACTTTCTTGAGTCTTCATTACAGTGGACATCATGGGTTACGGTAGTCAATCTCACCCCCCCCCCCCTTCCGAATCCTCCCTAGTCATCTCATGGCATATGGAAGTGTTACCATTCTCTGTTCCCCATTTGTCTATAGCATACAATTGGCTTAAATCACTAAGGGAAGTCTAAGCCATTATGCTGGAACAGTCACGCATGTATTGCTAGAGTCCAAAATGGGAGCAAAGAAGAGCAACACTATTTACCTTTCATGCATGTCATAGGAAATGACTAAGGGGGTTATGGGGTGGAGTTGGCTGTTCCATCCTATATAAGTGACCCAGAGGCCATGCTGAAGTAGGATGCGTCAGGCCGAATGACACAGATATCGAAGCAAATCTGTAAACCATGACAATGCTTTCCGTTCTCCGGACTACATCCTTCTAATCTGCAGGAGTTTGAGGATGAACACAGAATAAAAAGACTGGAACAATAAAAAGTCAGAAATAGACAGACATTATTTCTATGATATTCTTGTTTACAGGGCTGAATATTACCAGAATATCACTGCCACCGTGTTTGAAGACAATGCAGTTCTTGGCCAAGTAGCTACACAACTGGACTATCAAGTGTATATTTATATTGGTCTTGTTTGTATGACAGTGCTATTAGGAATCCTTCAAGCTGTAATCTTCTATGCTGTTGCGCAACATGCAGGACGGCTACTGCATGACATGGCTGTTGGTTCTTTATTGCAAGCTCCTCTTGCGTTTTTTGAAGCTAACAGCAGAGGTATGAGTTTTATAGAACATTAATTAATTAATTAATAATTTCCACAGCATAGGCAATAATTGTATTCTTCTGTTTATCTATTTCTTTTATTACTATGCTTTGATCCTCCATCAAAACAAGTAAAACAAATAATCAAGTAAAGAATATGGATTGGATATAAATACTTAAAAAGAACAATGATAATCAGCAAAGGCACAGAAGAACAGGTGCTAAACATAAACATGCATGGAGAGAAACTACAAGTAGAACACTATCAATATCTTGGTCACATAATCACAGATGACAGAAGATGTGAAACAGAATTTAAAAGGAGAATATGAATGGCTAAAAGTACATTCAATGACATGAGAAAAATACTAACATCTAAACAAATTGCAAATAATTTTAAAATGAGAGTTATGAAATGCTAAATCTATTATATATTAATGTATGGATCAGAAACATGGACAATAAACAAACAATTAGAAGATAGAATTGATGACTTTGAGTTGTGGATATATAGGAGAATAGGGAGAAAAATCATAGAGGTTCTAGCAACATTTAATATGCAGAAAGAATTATTAACGGACATAAAGATGAAGCAAATAAACTATTTTGGACACATTAAAAGACATGCAACCTTGTTGAACACCTTACTTGAGAGTAAAGTTGAAGGGAGGCAAGCAAGAGGTAGGCAGAAATATAAGTGGGAGAGTAATATCACAAGATGGACAGGTTACAGTCTAGCAGAGTTCACCACAAAAACAAGAGACGGGATGCTGGAGGTCCATTTCAGCGAACCTTCGTTGCGGAGATAGAATCTGATGATGATCCTCTATCATTTGTATTTATGTTCCTGAGTTTATCTTTTTCTTTTCAAGCAAAACAAAACATAAATGGAAGTAATTGTACAAACCACACAAAAATATAGTTTATATTTGAAGTAAAAAAAAATAAAACGATCATTAAAATATTATATGGAATGGATACAATATTTATATTTTATAACAGTAACCTATAGCCAATTTGGTGTGGCTTTGTGGTGAAGAAGTAGATCCTACAGAGCATGTCTTGGTGGATCAAGGTATCTGGTTTAATTTTAGCTGCAGGTAGCTATGTATGTGGACTAGGTCTACTCAGAAAGCAATGTAACCTACTGAGTATCCTAGATAACTTCAGATAAGGCACAAGAAAGGTTTAATGGACTTCTTCTTTATAAAAATAAATGGGCTTCAAGTTAACACCTCCAAAACTAAGATCATGGATTTTAACAACTTAATTTTAATATCCTCTGAAAGAAGAAAACAATTCATAAAGTTGAAGTTTCCTAATTGGGCAGCAAAATGAAAAGATGGAGATAGGCCTTACAGCAAAAGAGGTTTTTGCTAGAATTGCTTTGGCATTCTATGCATGTAACCACATAATAAATATCTAGAAATAACAAGTAAATATACCAAACTGTGGCTGTTTAGCTACTACTTTTGTGTATTAACATATGCTTGTGAAAGCTGGAAAGTAAAAATTGCAGTGGAGAAGAAGTTATATTCTTTTGATAATAAATGTCTTAGAAAGCTTTTAAATATTGGCTGGAAAAATTCAAGTCAAATAAACAAATAAGAGAAGACATCAAATAGCAAAATATTTCTACAATAATAATAAGAAATTGGTGGACATATTGGTGTACTTAGGATGAATTAAAATAGACTACCACTACTAGCATTAAAATGGGTCCCTAATGGCAAAAGAAAGAGATAGACTGAGAGAAAATCTTTAGAACAACCATAACAGAGAGTATGACTATAAATCTCAGTAACATACAAGAATTACACACAGAAAAATCACATCACTCAAACTGGAGAGCACTGGTTTCTGTATTATTCACTGTATTTGGTGCTGAAGTAATATAAATAGATAGAATCTATGACCATGATAATAGATAACAAATATTTAATATCATTAAAACCTGACTTGTATTTGGAAATGGTAAACCTAACCATCAATGTAAAACATGCAAGATAATTAACACAAGTCTCATGATCTGCCAACTATATCAAGCATTACATTATAGTAAGGATGTATCTAACATTATAATCTGACATCTATTGAAAATTAATTCCTTTTTTTAAGGTGGAGTATTGAGTCATTTCTTGCGTGATGTTGGCATTGTTGATTCTCTGCCACCAGTTTTATTGGATTCACTGCAGGTAAATTTTAATTACAAAACTGGATGTATTCTGTTGTTTTCTTTTGGAAAAACCAGTGGATGATCAGTTGATTGCAATCATGATCATGGAACTTTATTGCTTTTAATATATAAAATGAGTATTTGAGTATGTCGTTGGCTGCTCCAATGTTAACTTGTCCAGAATCATGAGAAGAGTTCAGTGCATCCATTTCTGGCATCTAACTTTGTGTGGTATTTCTTATTTTGTACAGAATACACTCCTCAAGCGTAACTGAATTATGCTTATATTGACTCAGATTTACCATTAGAGAATTATTGTTTATACAGAATGTGGATAAAATTGTAGGTCAAAATACAAAAAAACAAATTATTTGGGTTGAAATACAGATTCTTGATTAGAAACTAGCTTCATGGCATGTGGGGTATTCCCATAAGTGCTCCACCCTCTGTTCCAGCTGTCATTCCAGTGTATATAGACTCAGAGTCCTGGTCAGGTGTTGATTGTGCAATCAACTTCCATAAAATACTTTTCCTTCACTTCCCTCTAGATACTCCCATTTCTGACATTATGTGTAGGTGTATGTTCTCAGCCTCATTGACATCATCTTCATCTTGACATGAATTTATTGCTGACTTGATCAAGTCTCTTCTCAGCATTGTGCTGTCTTTCACTGCATTGCCTGCCAATAAGTTGGCTCCCTCATTTCCTCTGACCCCAGCATTACCAGGGCTGTATACCCATATAATGCTCTGGACAATTGAGTTGTTCAATAAGTCCCACCATTCTTTTCTCAGCATGTACTTATCTTGTACATCATGCTTTGACAGTCTGTGAGTATTACTGAGTGTGTTGATGTATCAGTTATCAACCAATTAAGTGCTGCTGTAACCATCTCTATATTCAGCCTCATGCTCGATGCAGAAGATTTCTCAACCAACTTCACACCATTTCTGTAGGCCACAAAACCCCAACCGTTTTTATTTGTTTTTCTGTTAACTGAGCCATCTGTGTATATAATTATGTATTGTGGTTTCGAGTGTAGCTGGGCGAGTTCATGCACTGTAACCTGGGCCCTGACACCCGTCCATTTCTTGTACAGAATAACCCCTGAATGAAGCTGACAGGTATGAAAAACTATGTTCTGAAAAGTATGTCATGTGAAACTAAATAACATATTAAAACAATTTCTACACTAATTATACAAACATATACAAATTCAACACAACAAATGCTTAGAGAAGATTTTGTAAGGATTACAACATGCAGATATCTCATTGTGCTAGTTCTTTCTAAACTTTTCCCGGACAACGAAACTTGTGGCATGGGTGTCTTTACCATGTGATTGTTCAAGGAAAACCACGTCACGAATGCCTTAGACGGATTAACCACTGCTCCCGTATCTCGACACCAATTTGTCAGTCTGTCCAGCTCCTTCTGTAGTTCCACGACACACTCTTCTCGATTTCTGCCCTGTCTATACACCAGGATATCATCGGCATATGACATCGTTCTGCCAACACCTGTGATTTGATTGCCAGCGATATGTACTGTGTATACATTGAAAAGTATAGGAGATAGAGGCGATCCCTGTGGCAGGCCAGGGCTAATAACCATTGGTATAGATATCCAGTTACCACACTTAAGAACTACAACCCTGTGCATCAGGATGGCGCCAACCCAACGCACGACAAAAGGATTAACTGCAAGATTTAACAGCTCGTGCATCAAGATATCCAAGGACACCCTATTGTACGCATCCTCAAGGTCTATTGCAACGCACGTCTCCATGCGCGAATCGAACCCCTCAAAAACATCCTGCGCAAATATGACTGCATTCTGCCATGTCTTCTTTCCTGGACGATATCCTCCTAACAATGTTGGTAAACACTTATTTCTTTCAAGATAACACGATACCTTCCGGGCCACAATTTTTTCCAAAAGCTTGCCAATCGTATTCTGCATAGTTATTATTCTGTAGCCATGCATCCTGGTGTGGTCCTTCCCAGGTTTGGGTAGTGGAACTAAATAGCTGTGCAACCAGTCTTCTTTCACTGTGCCCTTTAGAAGGCTATTATTGAACATGTCCGCCAACTCTCCCAACTCCTCATCCGTTCTTCGACTAATGTCATCGTATCTAATGCCATCTGGCCCTGGTGTTTTTTGACAGAAGCCTGAGTTTCAGGGAACATGTTGACCACATTATCATAAGGGCAGGCAAAGGCTTAGCTGCAATGAAGGTTATGGCTGCTGCACAGTGTGAGCAAAGATTGTTATTTCTTTTGTACCAGGGTTTGGTTGTGGCTGTGGTGGAATATGCACTGGCAATTCTGACTCTTAGCCAAACTCAGATCGAAAGACTGGATAGAGTCCAGAATGCAGCAATGCGTATCATTCTGGGATGCACAAGAGACACATCGACAAGAGCTATGCGATACCTACTTGACTGCCCAACAGCTGAGCATAGATTACAGTATTGCCATGCACTTTATTGTGTAATAATTACACCACTTCACTACATCAGAAGTGACAGAAACTCACTTTATTATGCAATAATTACACCACTTCAGACGTGACAGAACCCACTTCATTGTGTAATAACTACAAATTGTATCAAAATCTTCTGATAGTAAGATACATTTTTTAAATATATGCTACTTCTTCTCAGTCTTTCAGTGTTCTGTCTGCCACGGCTGTGCTAGTTGGGTGTGTCAACTATTGGCTTTTCATCATCATCGTGCCATTGTTGCTTCTCTTTGTCTGGGCCAGAAACAGATTTCATAAGGCTACACAGGATGTAGAACGTATTGAGTTAGCATGTAAGTTGAGCATAACATTAAGGGATAACATGTCTTTGTGTCCTGCAGCTTAATAATTCATTCATATGTTATTGTATAAATAAAGTGGGTACAATAAATATTCATATATAAAGTGGGGTTCATGAGAGCATCTAAGAATTTATAAATGTGACCTTAGTACATGTCATAAGAGAAGACTAAGGAGGATTGAACTGATACTGATTATACCCAATCCTGTATAAAGTTAAACATATCATTAACAGTGCAACTAAAAGAATAAGCTGACTATCACATCAATCTGAAGTAAACGGTGAATCTAGGGGGAAAAAAGTAAGACATGGAATCTACTGGGTGCACTTAATAAACACAAAATGGAAGGCATGTATTTAAGATCAGTGCTGCAGTTTCTAACAAGAAAGATATCCCTAAATTGAGATATGGTTTATGTATTGTTGTATGACCACTCTCATGATCTAGGCTTGAGTCTTGATAGCTTGTATTGAGACTATTGCGCAATGAAGCACTTTCAGGACATTTTTCATACCCAGAAGGTGACAGCATTAGAAGAGTGTAAAATACCTTAGAGAGAATCTTTACTGTGAGACATATTTAACACCCTAGCCAATGGATTGTTTGTATCAGTGCTTCCAGGTTACCATGTTATATTTACCAGATAGTGACAAAACTTATTGAGAACAGCTTATCTAATATAAAGTCACAAATTTATGAGTACTGTAAGTGCTAAAACAGAGATAAAAACAGAGATTAGAGATAAAAACATTTGCATTAGTAATAGTTACTAGGAAATTTAACACCAATTGAAATTATTTTTTTAATCTGGAAAATCAGTACTAGTTGACACCTATGTGTACATGCTCCTTCTTTTGCTGACAAAAGCTGCTACTCTTAGATTGTGTTGCCCATGGATATTATTTATCTAAAATATTTAAATATTTCCCTTCGCATCAACACCATCAGCTCATGTTCCATAACAAAGTTAGAATTTGTCTGTTTCCAGTAGACTCCAAGTAGAGATGTTTCAAGTCTTGACTAATCAAGATAACAAAATAACATATACAATACTAACAATAAAAATTACAAAAAGAACACTAAGACAATATAGAATTGCAACCATCAGCTGATATACCCTTGGAGATTTACTGACGCAGAGATCTAAACACCTATGGATGTACCTGATGTGTAAAAATGGTAATAAATATATTTAAACCTAAGTCCGCAGATACTTTGATTACTTCCATATCTCCACCAGCATCTAGCAACTAAAATATCAGTTCTGTGTTGATTGAGTAGATAGATATTTCTGTAACAATCTAATGTCTTAAGACATTTCTATTATAATAAAATTTGTTAAGAGATTGCTGTCTCAAATAAAACTTGTTAAGACATTGCTGTTTCAAATCAAATTTGTTAAGAAGTTACTGTTATAATCAAATGTGTTAAAACATTGCTGTCTCAAATAAAACTTGTTAACTCTTTATATCCACCGAGCCGCTAATATCTACATTTTGGAGACCCACTATGCCGAAAAGCCGCTCAAATCTACATTTTAATATGAATTTACTATCGTGTTCGGCATAGCAGGAAAACCGCACGGAGACAAAGAGTTAAGACATTGCTGTTTCAAATAAAACTTGTTAAGAGATTGCTGTTTCAAATCACATTTGTTAAGAAGTTACTGTTATAATCAAATGTGTTAAAACATTGCTGTTCTAATAAAATTTGCAAAGACATTGCTGTTTCAAATCACATTAATTAAGACAGCAATCACTGCTCTAATCAAATATTTGAAAAGATATTGCTGTTATAATGAAATTTGTTCAAAGTGATTGCTGTTATAATGAAACTATGAGACAACATATAGCTGTTTCAATAAAAGTAACTTGTTTACATTTCTTGAAATATCAATCAATTTTATATAAAGAGATTGCTTATTTCAATTAAGTATAAGACATGTCAGTTTCGTAAAATTGCCTGGTATTATTGTTGTTAATTAAACATGTTACTCTGGTTGTCCTGTTAAGCTAAAAGTGCAGTTGGAGCACATGTTGTGAGCAGCATGGAAGGCATTCAAACACTGAGGTCACTGGGTGTCGAGCAAAGATTTCTTCACAAGTTTGATGTGTATCAAGACCGTAGTACTGCTGCTTGCTATCTTCACTTGGCTGCAAACAGGTAAACTTTTTATATTTAAAAAATCTGTATTAGTAACAAAATGAACATGTATGCAACATGACTAAGAAAAAATAATTTCAAACATAAACAAATCATCATCACATTAGTCAGCTCAGAGACTAGTGTTAAAATCATCAGTGCCACTCCAATTTTTTCAGCAGCTCTTTCAACCCAGCACAAGTATGGACACTGTAATTTCTGCATGAATGAGTGGTAGTGTTGTTACTTGGATGTCCTTCATTTTGTCATTGAGTATATCAATAGCTGACCTACATGTATCATGTGTTACATATTGTGACCAAGTTTGATTTATTTTATAATTTGAGCTATAAGAGATGCTGTAGTCTAGTAGTTAGTGCACTAGCTTTCTAGTTGGGTAATCCAAGGATCAATATTATTTCAACTGGAAATATTTTAAAAATCATTAACAGCTCCTAGGTCAAGTCAACCTAAATAAATAGGTACCATATCTGGAAAAGATTCTCAACAAGCAATTGGGTAGCTGGGGGGGGGGGGCAAGATGGTGCACGATGTAAGAAGGCGCAGAGGGTTTTCCCAAGTTTATGAGTTTTCCTCTGGTAGCACACATGACTAACTCAGACACCAACATTCCTATCTTTGACACAACAAAGTTTGATAGATCAGGGACAAGTCAATTTTCAAGAGTGTGGAATAATATTTTTTCAATATTTTTTTTTTTTTTCAATTTTTGGCAATCTGCTTGCTGTTATCATTAATATCGTGATTATTTAAATGTTTAAATTTAAATATATGTTCAATTGTTAAGTTCTTAACCACATTATCTTGTTAGACTACTTAGTTTTTTTATTGGAATTTATGATAGTTGCTAAAAATGTGATTTGGGGTAAAATGGTGCATGTTTATTGGGGCAAGATGACACATTCAAAATGTGTGAAGAAAATACTGATGTCATGAGAAAGTTGCAGATGCCGATCTAAAGCTGGGAAAGACTGATATATATGGTTAGAATGATTATTCAACCTTATGAAGACATTAGCTTTAAAAGGGAACTTACAAACTAATTTTTATTCAAACTTTTGTTTTCAGATTAAAGTTATTCAACTAGGTCTATCTATTTATTCTACCTATTCTTAGCACACCTTTACACACTGCCGGTGTGATAGACCTGTTGCAGTGAAGATCTCTCACAATTTTAAAATGGTTTGTATCACCTTTTTGCCTTCCCATTTTGCCCCATAAAATGAGGCAAGATAGTTTTTTAAGATATGTTCAAAAAATCTCATTCTACTGTCTACACATAGCTGTATGTTTTCAATACTCTCACTAATGTTAGATGGATAGATAAGCTATACACTGGTGGCAGTTTGGTCTCTCATAGTTAAGTAGCCTATAGTTGTCAGAATACGCTAAAATGTAAAAAGTGTGCCATCATGCCCCCAGCTACCCTAATACTCTGGAATCTGCTAAAAAAGAGAAAACTAAGAAAAACCCACATAAATGAATAAGAAACAGATGTCAGAGTTATGGGAAAGACATGGGAAGAACTGGAAGGAATATATAATGATAGAACAAGTTAGAAGAGATGAGTTGGGAACCTGTGTGTTTCCCTAATAGGTGAAGAGATACAGATCAAGAGAGGGCAAAATAATGCCCACCAAATAATGTTTTTTGACCTAATAGACTGATATAAAAGTATACATTGACCACCAAACTCAGTAAATTCTACAGTGTTGCTACAAAAAATGTTAACCCTATAGGCCTACACCATAAGAAAAGCTAAATCTGGCTTATTGACCTATAAAGGACTCTTCACAAAAAACCTTTCAAACATGCAGTAAACTTTCGTTACTGCATGTTTTCCTGTGAAGGAGTGCAGGGAGGTTTTCTATGGGTTGTGGAAATAAAAACTGCTTTGTTATAGCATGATGCCGCAAAATGTACAGGAAGGATTTTGATTGCATCTCTGAAAGAAAAAAAACCTGTCTCCACTGTGGGTTGATTCTAATAAAATAAGATTAGTTCTTTTGACAGATATGAAAATGTATGAATTTATTTTTGTCGACAGGTGGTTTGGAATTAGAGTTGATCTTCTAGGATTAACAGTGGTTGCATGTGTGGTTGTTGCTGCTTTTCTGGTTGTAGAATTTCAAGGTAATTACTGGAAAAATGTGAGAAAGATTTTAAGCCTATGTATATTATGATAGGTTACATCTCAGAAGAGGATAGACATTGCATAAAAATGTTATAAGCCTATATTTGTAACTAAATATGTTTTTAAACATTAGCTAATAATATTAAATTGAATGTAAGAGTTATATGGAACATAACAACAGCTGACAGACACATACATGGGCACTGAGAAATTTGGGATTTAGTGCAATAAAGGCATGATTGCTTTTTTGCTAACAATATAAATGTTTCAAAAAATATATTTAAGAAAAAAAACTGAAGAAATAATGACTTGTTTCAAATACAAAATATTTGTAATAACCACAATTAATTGGGTTGTCTTTATGAAAATTTTGCACTGTTATAAAGAGAAAAATATGTGTATTGCCTATGCTACACACCACCTGCCAAGTTTTGCATATTTTTGGCTATATTTATTGTACCCTTCTCTTCAATGTGTTTATATGAGTCTGGGGTTTCAGCACTATCATAGAAACAAAGCCTCGATACCATCTTGCTATTAAAAGAGATCTCTGCTGTGCCTAATCTACAAAAAAAACCAAACATTCACAAAAATTATAAATGCAAAACAGTGCCATCCTTTACATTAACATTTTGCAAAGTGTGCATTGTTTTCTTAATTCAAATTTACTGTTTCATTTATTTTATTTTATTTTAATCCTGTATTGTAATGATAGTCATGTTTATGAAAAAATAGAAATTGTATTAATTTATCAAGACATACAATATTATCAATTGTTTACCAGCTGTTTGTAGATTTGTTCAATACCACATGGTAGAAAAATTAGGATGGGGTTAAATTGTGGTATAAAAGTGAGGGGAGGGGGAGCAAAGCCTTTGAAAAATGTCAGTGGGGAAAGATTGGGAACCCCTTCACTAGACAAGTAATTAACAGAAAATAAAACTGGAATACAATTTTACAATCAAGCGCATATATACTTATTCCCGTAGATAGTAATGTATTCAGGTCCTCTAGTGCTGTTATATAACTATTTTGAAATTTGAGGATTGATTCTAATAATGTTTTTGTAGAGTACTAGAAATGATGAGAAGATTACTCTTTTACAGCCACCTTCAAGTTGTCTTTAGCTTTGAATGTCTTTGGCTCTTTGAGTTTTTATAACATTCTGCAACAACTGGGTATTTCATCCTGACTCATTGTGTATACAGAAGACTATTTTCTTCATCTCTGGTTCAGCTGGAGAGAAGAAAATATATTTAGCATTCCATATCAACTTTGTGTGATCTCTAACATACTATTTTTGTGGTTGGTTATAAAATTATATAAGATAGGCTCTAGTTCCTATGATTTTCCTAGAGATTATAACAGCTTGCATAGAGTTATCTCTTAATTCTTTCTCTAGCTGTTAATTTTTTGATCCTTCTGTCTACATCTGCCTGATATAAATATAAAATGTGGGGTATTCAATCAATCTTTGTGTATAATGCTGGGTTCTCAGTTGTTGCATCAGAAACATCTGAACATATCCTGTTACTGTCGAGTAACTAGTTGGTGGCTATAACCATTTACCAACTATTACAGTAATTATTTTCATGTAACCATTGACAAACCATAACAATAACCAGTTGTGTGTAACCATTGACAAAGCATTACAGTAACTGGTTGTAGCTAATACAGCATTGGTAATTATGTAAATGAATATCTAGTGATGTAGTGGCAGATCACTCCAACAAAGAAGTTTGCTTAAGTAAAAATAGAAAAATTATTAATATATCTGTATTATGTGTTATTTTGCATTATTTAGGTTTGTTCCTTCCTGCATCTCTGGTTGGCTTATCTCTGTACTATTCCTTAAATTTGATCAACGTCAACCAGTCAGCCATCAGAAAATCTGCAGCTGTACATTTCAAGGTATGGAGAGTTTAAATATACATTGTTTAGCAATATTGGACTACATGTCGTAGCTTTTATGTACCATTGACTGTGATATATAAACTATATGGAGTGAATATTTTTTGGGATGTATTTTGATATAATTTTGTGTATAATTTATTCACTACTGAATTAAAAACATCTTGTGACTGAATTAATTTTGGGTCTGATTTTATATCTGAAGGTGTGCATACAAATTCATGCATAGTTTTCTCACTAATGTTATATTTTGTTGAGTCTGTGACTCCAATAGTCTTCCTTAGACATTTCATTTTGCAAGTTTCGATCTTTCTCTTATGTGTAGATGTCATTTGCCAAGTCTGGCAGTGGTAGCATAGTGTTGGTATAAAGATGCTCTTAATAATTTGTTACTTAATCATTTTCTCATTTCTGTTGCATGATATATATTTTGTGGATAAATGAATGTTTTCAATAAATAGGGCATTAGCTAATTCACTTCTGAGCCATTTAGATCTCTGGTGATTTCTGTATAGTTAGTTATAGACTATTTGAAAAATCAATAATATAGCATTGTTACTGTTCAATAAAATAGTTTTGCTGATTGATCAACATGTGGAATGAGTCATCATCAGGTGTTGTGCCGTCTAGTGTAGGCAATCATGGAACTCCCCAACTCTCTATTTCTAGTGTCTTACATCAGGATTATTGTTAACTCATTGCCATATCAGTCAGTCAGTTCCTCTTTTGCCAAGTTTGGCACATAGGGCGGATGTCATAGTTTTCCATGCCTGTCGGTCAGTTGCTAGGGATTGCAGGTCTTGTGCATTTATGCCTGTTGATTTTAATTCATTCATAAATGTTCTTCTGAGCGTTGTTTTTGGTCTTCCCTGTCTTATTTTCCCATCTGGTTTCCACATGAAGGCTTGTCATGGGATTCTGTCTTCCTTCATTCTAAGTACGTGGCCGATGTATGTCTTTATATCTGAAGGTGTGATTGCCATGTTATGGTGTTAAATTATCTAATTTTTCTAACAGTCATCCTTGAGATATCTCTGCCTCGATATCTTATGTAAGTTCTGGGATATGCTGATGTTGCTAGTCACTAAACCTTAGAGGTCACCTTTACCAATTGAGGATCTCATACATAAATGAATGTCCATGTGGAACCAGAACTCAGACTCTGGAATACATACTTCAGAGCTGCCCAACATACAAAGAGCAGAGACATCAGACCTGGCCAGAGTTTACAGACTTGAGGCACAAGCTATGGGGCAGCCGCTCTGACCTGGAGAAGACAGTGAACTTCACCATGACGACAGGCTGATAATATAACATGCCTACAGATGCTGAATGCAGAAGAAGAAAAAACTAAACTTTTAGTACACCTTTTTTTCTTTCTTTGTCATTTCTAATGCAGTGAGATGGAATTGTGAGATCATTTCAATGCATTACTAATTTAACAATTTTGTGTGTTTAATTTTTACTTGTATTTTTTTCTTGATATAGGAGCATATTGGACCATAATGTAGGAAAATTCCTTGTTCCTTTGTTGTTTATTTCTATTTTACATTAGTTTTACTATTTAATAGTTATATTATTATTTATGAGTAACAATATTACATTATTATAGTTATTACTTCTTTGTTTTGTTACTTTGGAACCTCTACCTTGCCAGATATATTCAGACAGTTTGGTTATTTAAACCAAAACACATAAAGTCTGAAATTTTAAGATTATGTGAATGAGACATGATAGTTTATCAGCCTATCTGGTATTGAAGCTGATTTCCAATACCTTGGTGTGGACCACTCAGGCATGTTGAGATATGATGAAAGCTAAGGTCATCCACTGCATCAGATTTAATTTCCAGTCATCTCTATTCATCTTGCCACTTGTTTTAAATTTACATTTAACTTTTGTGGAGAAAAAAATGTATATTCTGTTTGAAGATAATTGCTATACATAAAATGCTAATAATTCATTTTATCTGATAACAGATGAATTCAGTGTCTCACCTGTTACAGTATCATCAACTGAGTCCAGAGGTCCCTCTTGTACCTGAAACAGAACCACCAACTCCTCTGGGCTGGCCCAGATATGGAATTATAACATGTGAAGGGGTATCTGTGCCAGGATCTGGAACTGGACCAACTAAAGGAGGCAACTTGTTGAAGAACGTCTGGTGCTGTATTAGAGCTCAGGAAAAGGTTTGTTATTTAATTTCTTGTGACAGTGGTTGCTGTGATTAAGGTGTAGAAATAAAAAGATCTTTTGATTTCATTATTCTTTGTATTCTGCAGTATAATCATAAAATAACCAATCTGTTCATGCTTATCATATTGGTAAACACACTTTTGTTATTCTTGCCTACTTGGTTTTTCTTTGTTTTTGTTTTCCAGACCTGTCAGTCTTCACTCCAATTGCTTGCATATGGATTCCATTTGATTTTATAATTTCATTCTGTGCTTTTTTCATCCTTATCTTCATAAATACTTTTTGGTCACAATGTCAATCTTCTGTGCTGTATTGTTCAAAATAAAATTGCTACTTTAACCCTTTTTATATTTTGTTTCAATATTTACTTACCAAACTGTGAACAGCTTTGCTACAGTCCCCCGAAAACTCAGGGGATTTCTATCACTTACAAGAAATTTACTTCATTAGACCTATGTCTCCTGGAAGAGACTGTATAATTTTACAATCTGTTTTTATCTCACTTTTGTTTCTTGATAGAAATTTAAACATAGAAATTTCATAAATCTATTTTTGTTTATATTTGTTTATTAGAACCACCTAGAATTGTCATTGTGATTTTGGCATAGGCCTAAGTGTTTTGTGCTGTCAGCGTACAGCAGAATTTTGACCTTTGGATCTTTTGGCCATCCATTTGCAGCAAACATTGTTGCTTGCTTGCCCAAAAAATTATATTCATTATATTGTGTCACAATTTTCAGTGAGACTGTGTTATATGAACACTTGTTTTATGCACTAAATTTTTAAAATCTTACTTACTTTCCACCTTGATTCTTATTTCTTCTACATTCATTTTCAAAATTTTATGTGTGTCCTCTCTGAAAAGATCCAAAGATAATCAACACTTGGATCATTTTCTTCATACTTATGGATGGCTGTTGAAATGAGCAGAGTATTTATGGGAATGTCCATGGTACTGACATGGACCATGATACTGGTTTTTAATAAAGAATTGTAAACTCCTGCTTGTTAGCATGATATAGACCTGGTCCAGATTATGTAATGCTTTCTGTCATGGTTTACAGCTTGACTACAATATATGTACCTTTTGACCTCGCATATCCTACTTAACTAATCTGATTGCTGTAATGCAGTCTATTACCAGGGCCTATCTGTGTGTTTCCAGAGACCGAAAGACAGCAAGGAATTTTGAGTGTATAGCTGGTAAACCAATCACAAGTAAATAATGTCATGCTGAAATTGGATGTGATGGCCTATATATTGTAACAAGACTAAGCCATGGCACTTTAAACATCTTATGGGGAAACACACCCAAAAAAATGACAGTATAAGTGACAATGACTCTTGTTCCATGACTAGAATAAGGGAACTTGGTTTGAAAGAGTAGCTAGAAAGGAGCAATTTTTTGAGTAAAGAAGAATGATGGTAAATCAACAGCATGCTAGGATGGTCAGTCAACATATAATGGCAGATACACTCAAGGAGAGATCTGAGCACCTATGGACTTTCTGGAGTGCAGTGATGATGAGCCAACAACTAACTAACTTGCTAAGTGGTAGGAATTGAAGCACAGACACAGAAGGAGCTACTAAGAACACCTTTCAGAGGTGGAACTGGATTTTGGAAAGTTCTATTTTACTGACCATTGCTTAATTGTTAACCCAATGAATGATATGGCCTACTATATATAAAAAGTTTAAGAAATGGTGCTACACAAGTCATGCTATATTTATGCACTGTTATTCATAGGAACACTAAAGTGCTAAGAACAAAATATTTCACATTTTCAAGTGTGTCATTAGATGCTTCTAAATACAGTAAGATTTGTAATTTCAACTAAAAGTTTACTTACAGCACCTAATTATTGCTGCAGAACATATTCTGCTTTTTGTTGATTTTAATGTAGAATTTATTATCAGTATTATTTAGTTATGTTGAAGCCATGCATATGTAAGGACTGTATAGTCAAACATGGGCAACATTGGTGTCATGAAATTCTTACAGTCTTTACTGTGATTGAGGAATAGGATAATAAAGTTTTGCTAATACTGAATAACACACGTAATGACACACACAAATCGACATTTCGACCAAAAGGCCTTTATCAAGGCAGACAATTGAAACAAAATTAAAACATATAACAGAAAGCGCACAGTAATAACATCGACGGTCAAATTGGTATGAGTAGTATAGATTGTATCCATACTATTGATTGTACTATACTATGGATTGTATCCAATCCATACTACTCATACCAATGTGACCATCGATGTTATTACTGTTCGCTTTCTGTTTATATGTTTTAATTTTGTTTCAATTGTCTGTCTTGATAAAGGTCTTTTGGTCGAAACGTTGATTTGTGTGTGTCATTATATGTGTTATTCAGTATTAGCAAAACTTTATTACCCTATTCCTGGATCTACCTGTTGGATTTCAGTTTTGTGCAGTAAGTACAATTTATTGATTTACTGTGATTTGATGTCTACATACAAAATGGTAAAACATGCCTTCTACATATATACATAGACCCCCTCTAAGTAGGAGGTTTCTCAAAATATTGCATCATGCTGCTAAGAGTTAGTCTTCTCCTGGGTAAAAAAGAAAGCTTTGGAGGAACACCACCCCCCCTTATTTTCCATTGTACATAAGGAAACAAGCTTCACGCTTATAATTTTTGAGGATCAAAACAAATAAACAATTGTCAATATTTTAATTTAAATTCAGGTTTATAGCACACCCATAATTGTTACATTCTTCTATAGTTAAATTCACATTAAATATCTTTTGCAAATTGTAATTATTTCATTTTCAGTATAACATTTAATTATATAAATTACTTTTCATATTTTTCAACAGATGGGAATTATATTTAGCACTGCATCAGAGCAAAGAGCATTTGTATCCATGTTGTTTAGACTGACAGATTTTGTGGGAATTATTCGTATAGATGGCGTGGATATACAGAACATTCAAAAAAATAAACTTAGAGATAAAATTGCATACATTCCACAGGTAAGCTACCAGTATAATTTTAGTATAAGTAATGAATACCAGTGTAGACCTCCTACACTGTGAGAGTGTTGGAAATGGGAGTATCTAGACGTGAGGGAAGGAAAAGTAAATTTTTTGGAATGTCTCGGGGATCACAAAGTCAACACCTGACCAGGACTCTGAGTCTACATACACTGGGATGGCTGCTGGAGCGGAGGGTGGAGCACTTATGGGAATGTCCCGTGTGCTGTGAAGTCAGTTTCTAATCAAGAATCAAGTGTAGGCCTCCTATAAATATATATATATAAATATATATATATAAATATATATATATAAATATATATATATTCAGACCAAAAGAAACACTTAGAAGAACAATACTTAGAGAAAGTAAAACAACCAATATTCATACTATTAAAGAACTGCACAGAATAGCTATGAACAGACAGAATTGGAGATATCTGACCTATGCCCTATGCGCTAACTTCAGCACAAAAGGAAAATGAATGAATATATATATATATATATATATATATATATACACATATCGTAATTCTGTTTAATGGAAAAGCTAAGTGAGACAATAAAATGGCACTGACTCCAATGAACTTGATTGAGGTTTAGACTTCTGGCATAGATTAAACTGTTTGTCTCTGGCAAGATTACCACTTTCGCCGCCACACATTTTTATTCGAGCTAAGTCTTTCCCCACTGTCATGTAATTTTTAGGGTACCTGTATGATGAGTTCTGCTGGTAATCATTTAAGAAATAATTAAAAATCAACCAACAATGTTAGGAAATTAAAATCTTCAGAAGATCTTCATGGCATGAATAATCTTTCCAAAAACATTTAGTGTCCATCACTCACTCCTGGACTCATAGAGTTTTCTTGTATAATCTGTGACCATCATTACTTTTTAATAATGGTCCAATTATGTATATAATTCTGAATCTTTCAGCCCATTTTGAAATGTTCATTAAAAACAGCTCGTTATCATAATTAAATTTTTGAATATTGGCCCAAAATCCATCCACTCATGGGCACACTATTTTTTTCCTAATACACTTCCATCTGCATTGAGCTGTGAATGCCAATTCACTGCACATGTATTGAACCACAAACCCATCAGTGTACACAATAATATCTGCATCTGCCATCATAGATCATTCAGCTGCTCACAAATAACCCAAAAATCAACCAATAAGTTACAAGCTGTGGAATATTTTCAGTTGTCATATTTCAATATATTTTATTATGATATTTTCCAGAATCCTTCACTGTTTATTGGAAGTGTGAGGGAGAATCTTGACCCCAAGAAACTCTTTCCAGATGCCAGTGTTTGGAAAGTTCTAGAAGAAGTAAGTTACAATATGAACATACATTTTTGTGAAAGACATTATGGTAGTCTGACATTGCATTCTGTATTTTCTTGCTGTATTGACAGCAGCTCTCACTTGGCTGGCCACCAACAGACTCAGTGATTCTATTGGACTCTCAAAGTATGTTGCACATGATAGAAAATAGTATGATCAGAACTTAATGGGTCACTCTGCTCAACAACATGCAGAGCATTACATGGATCTACTGTCAAGGTCATGCTGGGGTTAGGGGAAACGAAAGAGCCAATGTATTGGCTGGTAAAGCCTTGGTGAAGATAAGAAGAGACAGGATTAAATTGATTAGAACAGTCATGGATACCCTATAAGAAGACGAGGAGGAGGTCGAACGAGACATTGTACATCTTCAGAGAATTGTAGAAATGGGAGTGACTATAGTCATTGGGAGAAAGTGCTCCCTCTCTGGAAAGATCAGAAGAACGCGTAATCAGCAACTGACACTGACGTGTAATCAGGACACTGAGTGTATACACTTTTAGATGGCTGACAGAACGGCAAGCAGAGCATATATGGGAATGTCCCCAGTGCTGTAACGCTTGTTCCCAATCAAGAATCTAGAACCAGAATTAAATTTGTGTAAATTTCACGCTGACAAAATGGCACATAGACAATTATAGAAAATAAAGCAAACACTTAGTGGTGCTTCATAATACTCTCTTCAGTGATAGAGAGTAAAACTTCTTTTTATCTCCTTCATTCTCCTGTTTAGTGTCCTGTCCCGGTATCTTCCCCTGCTATTTTCCAAGGTCTCTAGTTGCCTACATGCATGACAATCAATGCATGATATCTTGGTCCATAGTTGCCCTAGAACTAATGTTTCTAGTCACTTTGGCAACACCTGCTGTATGCATTAGTGATGAAAATTATATGTTCCTATGTAATACAAGACAGTTCCTTTCAATTCCTCAAATCGATCTATTATTGAAGATGTTTTACATGAAAGTTCCTGTAAAATATTTATACCTTAATTTGCAAACATGCTTGCATTAATGAGACTGGAATGACGCTCAGTGATCACATCTGCCAACATCATTTTCATGTTATAAATCACAGATCTAAAACTCCTGTTGCTACACTCTGCTTTCTGTAATGGTACTGACCATCTAGGGCAGGCATGTCAAACGTGCGGGCTGCATGCAGCCCTTTGCAAGCGCGTGTGCGGCCCACACAAAGAATACTGCAATTGTCTCATTTAATGGTGAAAATTGAAGTTTTAATACTTTAAACTGGGTGTATAAAACATAAATCTGGCATAGTGCCACGTATAAGAAAACAATACGGCTGTTTTAAGCTAGTAAGGGTTTTCTATCTATGACAATTGGCAACATTGACAGGAAGTAGCAAACAGATTGTAATTGCTATGTTAAAATTTTAAAACAATAATAAATTGTATCTTGCGGAATCGTGCCGGTAATTATATTATTTGTTTTAATGAAGTACTGCATAAACAGACTCCATTTAAAATGGCTACAGCACCTTCAGCTAAGAAGAAAAGGACACTTGATGAAGAAAGGCGAGTATTTCAAGAAAAATGGGAACTACAGTATTTTTGTGCAATGGTAAATGGAAAGATACATTGTTTAGTATGCAATAACAGCATTGCCACACCAAAAGAGTACAACTTAAAAAGACATTATAAAACAAACTTGCGATAAATATGTGAGCTTAATGCGTGTTTCAAGACTCCAGGAATTGAAGGCTAACTTGATACAGCAACAGACATGTTTTACAAAAATAGATCAAGCCAATGTCGCTGCCGTTACCGCAAGCTATGAACTCAGCCAAATGGTCGCCATGAGTGGGAAATCTTACAGTGAAGGAGATTTCGTAAAGTATTGCCTTGTAAAAGTTGCTGACATTGTGTGCCCACAGAAAGCACAGTTATTTAAGGATATTTCGTTAACCAGGAATACTGTTGCTGGACGGATTGATGAAATGGCAGATGATTTGAAACAACAGTTGAAGGCTGCTTCATCCAAATTTCAACATTTTTCTATTGCTATTGATGAGACCGTTGACATGACTGGAATAGCACAGCTTGCAGTTTTTATTAGGGCCTGTGACAGGGAATTTAATATTTATGAAAACTAATTGAACTAAATCCCAATGCATGAGACAACAGCGAGCGAAGACATCTTTGAAAAAGTCGAGCGGATTCTGCATGACTATGATTTTGATTTGAGTTGCTGATCCAGCGGTCCATGGGCTCATGCCCTTTGACCAATTTGATTTGAGTAAACTTGTATATTTATCTACTGACTGTGCTCCGAATATGGTTGGCAGACATAATGGTGTTGCTGCCAAGTTGCGAACAAAAATTGAGAACTCGTATCCAGATTCACATTTGCACATTTTCATTGCATTATTCATCAACAAAATTTGTGTTCAAAGACTTTAAAATTGAATTACGTGCTTAGTGTGGTCACAAAAACAGTGAACTTTATCAAATGCAATGCTCTCAACCATCATCAATTCAGTCAGCTATTAGAAGACATGGATAGTCAGTTCACCGATGTTCCATTCTACACTGCAGTCCATTGGTTGTCATGTCACAAAGTACTGAAAAGATTTTATTTGCTGAGACCAGAAATTACTTTATTTTTGGAGATTAAAGGTAAAAACACTGATGAAATAAAAGATGAAAGTTTGGTCCAGGATCTAGCATTTGCTGTGGACATTACTGCACATTTAAGTGATTTTAATTTGAAATTACAAGGCAAAAACAAACTCATCACTCAGTTGTACGACGATATCAAATGTTTCATTACAAAAATAAGCTTATGGAAGACAGTTACCACGTGAAAATTTGATTCATTTTCCTAACTGCAAAGAACTCAAAAACCAGGCCAATGCTGAATCTGTACTTACCTTTGCTAAATATGAGAGTCACATATATTTATTGTGAAAAGAGTTCCAGGAAAGATTTAGTGATTTCTCATCTTTTGAATACCATTTTGCATTATTCTCTGCACCATTCAACTTTGATGTTGTTAAAGCAGAGGAAAACTTACAGATGGAGCTATTAGAAATGCACTCTGATTCTACACTCAAAGCAAAGTATCTAGAAGTCGGCATACCTGGCTTCTATTCATACCTTCCTGAAAAGTTTACAAACTTCAGAAAGTTTTCAACTAGGATTATGGCAATGTTCGGTTCCACCTATGTGTGTGAACAGTTATTTTCCTTCATGAAATTAACAAAAACTTCTCAGAGAACAAGGCTGATCGATGAACACTTGTCATCCCTGATGAAGGTCGGAACTGCAAATACATTTCAGCCAGATATACGAAAAATTGTCATGAAAAAGAGGCATCAAACATCAGGACAAAACACTGATTAAACAGTAAAAATGATTGAATGTTCTTAAATAAATGTTGCATTAGAATTGTTATATTTGGCGTTGTGGGGTGTTAGCTTAATAAAACCGTTGTAGTAGGCGTGCAAATTAATTAAATATAATTCATTAAGATTACAGTGTTTCTCAGATTTGTTAGGTGGCCCGCAGGTATACTCAAAGTATCTTATGTGGCCCATGGTGCTTTTTGAGTTTGACACACCTGATTTAGGGTGCCCATCACATTCAAGTTACTTCAATTAAATCAGGTTCATCTCCCTAGCGTAGTGGTTAAGCTATTCACCTTGTATTCAAGAGGTCATGGGTTCGAATCCAGCTCATGTCGTCTTGTGTACAAGGTGGATTTTTTCAGAGATTCCTGTAGGTTATCGCTTGATGCTACGAAGTTACGTGCTATGAGTGGTACTCTCGGCAGTCAGCGTGCTGCTTGGTTAAGATTGGTGGAATACATATAGGAAACCTAGTACAGCAAAGTCTATCCTCTATGTCTTTTGAACCCATGTTCATCTGAGGATTGAACTTAACAACTATAATATATCTTGGTGTGACACCCTTAATACCCTTCATTCCTACACATAAAGCTTCTCTCTATCACTTTCAATTTTGTTTTGTTCTGTCCCTATAGTTTCTGTACAACCATTTATTGTTTATTTTCTATATAACAGATTTGTCCATGCGTGCAACAATCCATCCTTTGTCATTAGATGGTCTGTGTTGCGCTTGTGTAATATTTATCTGCTTTTCATGTATTGTGTTCTGTGCTTGATAAAGACTTTTTGATCAAAACATTAATGATTTGTATTTTAAGTGATTAACTCTCTATGTCCACTGAGCCGCTAATATTTATATTTTGGAGACCCACTATGCCAAAAAGCCGCTCAAATCTACATTATAATATGAATTTACTATCGTGTTCGGCATAGCAGGAAAACCGTATGGAGACAAAGAGTTAATAAAACTTCATTACCCCATGTTGCCACTTTTCATTTTGGATGTTTTACTGTAGTCTGAACCTGTGTCTGTGTGTTAGGATATACAAAGAGGAATGCATTTTAAAAAAATAACCAAAGACCACTAGTTGACCACTATTTGTCCTCATTTAAAAAAAAATGTATAACCTGAAAAATGTAGCATTCTAAAATTTCTTTTTCAGGTTCATCTCTCCACATTAGTCTCATGCCTTCCACAAAAACTGGCTACAGATATAGCCCTTGTAGCAGATGGCATGAGTGTTGGCCAGCGGCAACTATTACGGTTAGCTGGTGCCATGCTGCATCAGTCAAAGATTATTATATATGAAGAACCTACAACTAGTCTTGACATTATGTAAGTTGTGTAGTAATGCCAAGTAACATTATTTTTGATGGTTTTGTATACATGTTTAGGATATGATCCAATATTTTTATTTAGGATCAGATCATATAGTTTGTTTTCTTCCCTTGCATCAAAGAACTTCAATCAATCTTGAGAAGGCATAACTTAACATTATAATGACCAGCACTCCAGAGCACACTTTACAAATGATGTTCACAGATTCCTGAACAAAAATCAGTGTTATCTTGAACATTTTTGTAAAATCTAACTCAGGATATAGAGATAAGAAATTTTAAATGTGTTGTAACGAATGTTTGCATTTTCTGAATGAATTTGAAAGTCCCAGTGTTATTTAAGAGATATATAATATTTATTATAATGCTGGCCATTATTATTACATTACTTTCAATGTATTGCATAAACTCACCTGCATAAATTCTGAACTACAAAAGGATTCACCTGTAAATCACATCAAAAGACTTTATTTCTTGGGTGCAGCTATTTGGAAATGATGTACTATCATAAATAGCTATTTTTAGTAATACTATCACTATGATTGCAGTATTACTAAAATTTCATATCACATTTCACTTTATTGAATGTGTTTGTTGAAGGGTATATTTATTGTTGAGATAAGCAAGCAAAGTGTTAAACTAGTAACATAAACAATGATCATTTTTCTTGTCTTTACTGACACTCTAACATGAACAATAATGATCATCTTTCATGTCTTTACTGACAGTCAGGAAGCAGGACTGTGTAAAAATTACAAATGAACTATGAAGCCCTCAAATTGCAGCCTCACATGGCTATTTTGCATCCACAGAGACATGGATAGAATATACATAACAAATCTGTGTTTAGGGGTGCAGCTGCTTGTCTTCTGACATCTCCCTCAAGACCCCCATCAGATGATTGAATGTCTTGGAGTAGAACTGTACTCAATGCTGTAAAATCATCTGTCCATTTTTTGCACACGAATTGGATTGATCATGAAATCGTTTAAGGCTGTTTTGCAGATGTCCTTTTATAAAATTTTGTATAAAATAACCAAAGTGCTAGACAATATCAAACAGAGGAGAGGCCAATAGTAACAAAAATAGGAAGTGATAATGCTAAGGATAAGATTAAAATATGTTATTTTTACCCAAAAAAACTTTTTAAAAGATGTATTCAAGATGGTGGTGTAAACAGTGATAAATTGAGATGATGTGATTTTGTGATATTTTAAGTGTGCATTCAAGGATGAATTATAACAGTCCAGCAAACTGGTAGGGGATTTGTGTATTCACAGAAATCTGCTATAGATATTGTGCAAGAACTTAAGAAAATGAGAAAATCTATCAAACATTGGAATAACAACAGTTCACAGAGCGCAAGTACCAACCTGCCATAAAATAACACAACGACAAGCTCAGCAACATAAAGAAAAATAAACACAGATATGACAGCAGCTATAGAGAAATCTATATACCAGAAGATAACATAGAAACAGCATGGATAAAATGCAAAAACATAATTCTAGAACTCTTAACAGAACACTGGGCACTAGATATACATAAGGAGTACCTAAAAAATGAACAGCCTGTTGGAATAATGCAGTGACAGAAGCAGTGAAAAATAATAAAAAATAGTACAAGACCAGGTTGAGAACACGAACAGAAGATGACTATATAAGGTACAGATTAGCAAGAAAAGATGCTGTAAGAGTAATCAAACAAGAAAAGGAAAGATCTTGGATCATGTATGAAGAAAATCTCAGCAGACTGTGCAGAGTCCAGAAGACAATCAAAAGTAAGAACACAAGACCAACATTTTCAACCAACAGAATATATTAATGACAGGAAGGGTATTACCATATATAAGGAAGATAAAATCAGAAAAACATGGGTAGAATATTTTAAAGACCTCTTGAACGTACGAGAAAAAAGACATATAGAATAATTCAAACCAGGATATGCAAATTAAGAAAAACCTGAAATCCTGGCATAAGAAGTCAAAGAAGTTATTAATCCCTTAGCTGCGCTGAGTAAAAAGCACAAGTCGTATCTACAGTGCTGGAAAATTTCAAGGGCTGTTAAATATTTTTCCTCTAACCAATTTACCCACAACATTCTCATGTTAAAGAATTGGAATGTAGGCCTATTATTATTATAGGCATATACATTAGGCCTATACTCTAATTTATGAAGTTTTGAATAATGTTTCTTTATATTATGTAGGAGACATGAAAACCTTAATATACATTCGTCTCGCAAAATAAACATTATGTAAAACAAACAGACCTAATCATAATAATCCGTTTTATTTCAGGCACAAAGTTTTTCCTACTAGTAATATGCTTCCCTGCATATTTATTTGTCACATCACAAATATCTTGTATAATAGTATCATGTCATACACATTCAAAGATTCTGAAAACGTTTGCATGATCAATGTTTTGAATCTTAAACTATTATTAACAGAAGACAAAAATGTTTACGTATTGTGGTTGAAGAAAAAAAAAATTACTGCTCTGTCCACTAAAAAAATTTGAAATGAAACTTACACGCATGCCTAATTTCAAAGCCTCTATTTGGAATTGACCTGTAGATAGATTGGACTAGCCAATAAGAGTATTATATAACACTGCGGTGCTTTCAGGGAAAAAATATACACATACTAAAACAAGCACACCTTAAGGAGATTTCCGCAACACTGTAGACACTTTTCTTCGTATCCTAAAGGCTGCTTCCGCAGGGAACAGGTTAAGAGAAACCCAAAGAATAAATTCATATATTCTTAAAATTTCCCAAATTAATGGTTGATGGATGCTGTGGTTTTTGATGGTTTTTGAAAATCAACAAAGTTTATTATGAGAGATTAGATCTAAATTCTAGACAATCTTCAATTATTTTTCTAAGAGTGAATATATGGTTGAGGCAGGAACGACTTGGTCTGAAGCCTGACTGCTCTTCTCTAAGTCTTTTGTCTAAGGATGACTTAAAGCATCATATTACAAACAATTTTGCCAGGTACGGAAAACAGTGTGATTCCCCTCCAGTTATCACAGTTTGTTAGGTCTCCTTTTTTTGGTAGTTTGATAATGATACCATTCGAAAACGTCGTTGGTCCTACATCGGGCATGTCCTATGCGCAGACATCAACAGAATACACCACCAATCTCTTGCATGGATACCTACAGGCAAAACACCAGAGGTAGACCAAAAGAAACATTCAGAACAACAATACTTAGAGAAAGTAAAACAATCAATATCCATACTATTCAAGAACTGCACAGAATAGCTTTGAACAGACAGAATTGGAGAGATCTGACCTCTGACTGCCCAATGCGCTAACTTCAGCACAAAAAAGTAAAATGAATGAATGAATGAATGAATAAATCAGTGGGAATTGATGGAATAACAACTGAAGCAATACAGGCATATGGAGAGACTGGAGTAACTTGGTTACTTCACATCTTTAGAAAGGCTTGGAAAGAAAGAACTCGCCCAATAGATTGGCAAAGAGCCATCATAGTACCAATATAGAAGAAAAAAAGGAAGCAAGCAAGATAGTGGCGTATACAGAGGTATCTCCCTATTTAGCCATGTCAATAAAATGTTCGCTAAGATTATTGAAAAATGGATATGCCTATTGTGGATCCAATGCTTAGTCCAGAAAAGTTTAGGTTTAAAAAAGGAAGATTCAAGAGTGTGTACAGATGCAATATTTTCTCTACAACAAACTATGAAAAAACAATAGGATACAAACACCAAATTAATATTACTTTTATAGATGAAGAGAAAGCTTTTGACCAAATAAATAGAATACTTTTCTGGAGTATTCTTGAAAATTATGGAATAAAAGGAACATTATTAGAATGTGTAAGAGCCATATACAAAGATAGTGAAAATGCAGTTAGAACAAGTGAAGGACTTGCAAAGAGGTTTTTCTGTAACATCAGGAGTTAGGGATGTGTCTTATCCCTATTATTGTTTATTATTTATATTGATTATATGGATTATATGAATAATATTACAAAAACAGTCAAAATACCACCAGTTTTAACTGAACTATTCTTTGCTGATGATCAGTGCCTACTTACAGTTCAATTGAAAAGTTGCAATATCATAAAAACCTACTCAACAAAATTTGCCTCAATCATAATGTGAGGAATGAAGAGATTACAAGAACTGTTGGAACAATATCTGTGTTCAAATATATTGAAAAACAGAGACTGAAATGGTTTATTCACTTAATGAGAATGAAACCTTATTCACTAGTGGCAAGAGAGTGCAACATGAAAATGGAAACACCAACATACAGAGGAAGACCAAGAAGAAGGTGAATTGAAAGTTTCAACATTCCAACATTCTGAGACGTCACAATACTACTCCATATCTAGCGACAAAACATGCCAAAACCCAAAAACCGATCATCATTCAATCTTGCGACGCCTTACAACAAAAGCAGACAAGATACAATAGATAGGCAAAAGCTAAAAAATATTTTAATAAACTTCGTAATAACTTCATATACCGGTGTATATATATATATATATATATATATATATATATATATATATATATATATATATATATATATATATATATACATATATATATATATATATATATATATATATATATATATATATATATATATATATATCCTTCTTTGATTAGAAATAACTTTCAAAGAACAAGCTGTAAGATCCTTTTAGATTTGTATAAAATTGTTTATTCCATTTACATTACCTTCCAGGTGCAATACAATTATTCATGGTGTGTTGAGGACTAAACTTCAAGCTAGTACAGTTATTCATATAGCACATTTGCCAGATTCAGTTATATACACAGACAGAATTAAGGTATAAAAATGTTGTTTCATATAATAGAGCACAATTATTTATATATTTTTTCTCAGAACCTCAAATATTACACATATGAACTTTTTGAGGATATTATAATATGTGCTACATGTGTATCTGTGTAAATGAATAGTTTGTAGGGTATATAGATTAATTCTACCACTATCACAAAATCCATAAAATATTTACCAATCCTATCTGGAATATAAGTAATCCCCAAGCAATAGGTTTACAAAGTGGCCAAAGGTGCAGAACATAAATTGGCTAGAACATGTAAAGATGATTACTGGTATTAACTCTTTTCAGAAAATGGTTATCATCTATTTTGAGCAGCATCATCTGAATGTATGAGAGTACTGTCATCACTGTCACTAACACTGCTCTGAATAAATTGAAATAACTACAAGTAATGACAGTTTGATAACAAACCCATCATCGCAGAACTTAACAAAGTTATCAAGTGCATGTTAGCAGGAAAAGTCCCAGAAACTGTTGGTATTGAAGTAGAGGTGATAAAACATGAGGGAAAGCATCCAATTACATCATCTGTATGATGGATACATCTTCCATTACTGTACCCCAGGATATCAGAGGCAATATGTCACACTAAAAGTTATGAGGGTAACTGCAACAACTACAGGGGCATATCTCTTTCTGAGTACTGTAGGCAAATTACATACATGTTTCATCCTAAACAGACTGCAGAAGCTAGTTTGCAGTGTTAACCCTGAATTTCAGCATAGATTTCCCTTAATTAGCTACTCTGGATATGATCTAAGACATTATGGGAACATCACACACCGCTTTCTTCACTATCATTAGCATGCCGTATCAACAGAATGTCTATAGATTACTGTTGAAAATTGCCTGTGTCCCACAGAGCTATTATACTTGATTCAGTAGGTTCATGATGGCATAAAAGGTACAGTGCAGTATTGCAGTTTTTCATCTCAGGGATTTGAAATAAACAGTAGGGTAAAACAAGAATGTGTACTAGATCTGTTTGGCATTATCTTCATTATTTTGCTACAATATGTGTTTGGGACATTTTCTTGAACTAACATGCTCTAACATGACTAACTAAATTCAATGAATGATCAAAATAGTAATATACACCACTTGCATGTTGCCAGAAAGAAAGGAGATCAAAGAATAATGATAGTGTGACCTGTCATGTATACTGTGAGAAGCAACTAAGTAGATTGGAGTGGGGGGGGAGATGTTGGCTTTCAGATCTTATATTGGGTCAAAGTAATACAGAAGCTATTCTAGTCAGATGTGGTGGACAGAAAGAAGTGGATATCATAGTCAAGCTGTAAACTGTGATTGGTTGGTTGCTGATCCTGTAGCCCATGGACTCATGCCCTTTGACCCAATGCCATTGTATGATATATGCATGTGTTTGTGAGCTGTTTTTTTTCCATATAAGGTGTTTTATTTATCTGGCCTTGGAGAGACAAACATTTTCCTGATCTCATCCAGCACTGGACATTAAAAAAGATGGTGGTCAACAGTTTCATAGGGATGTGTGCACAGCCGGCACCCTGGAGTGTGTTGTGGTTGTATTCTGTTCAGGTGTTTGTTAAGCTGTACATGTAGTGTACGCAGTCAGAAGATGATACTCTGGTCTTTCCTTCCTAGGAGGTTGATGTTGTCTTTAGGGTTTGGACTGGTCTATATATATTTATAGCCGTAAACTGTGACAAAATGCATTCCAGTCTCCAGAATATATCCTACTAATCCACAGGAGTTTGACAGCAAATGTAGAAGTAGAATATTACACGTATACAAGTAGCATATGGTCACACATGGTTGTTGAATAAGTGTCCAACTTTCCTATTGTTATTTTTCTGGAGTAGCCTCTGACAAAAATCCCACATCTCATACACTGTTTACTAATTATTTCCTAACTATTTAATAATTATTTCCTAACTATTTACTAATTATTACTAGTCATTTCACGATTATTTGCTTCTATTTATACTCTATTCAGATTATCACAGATGGCAAAATTATGGAAGTTGATACTCCACATTCCTTGATGCAAAATGCAAACAGTAAACTGAGCAGTCTGGTTTCTGACCTAGGTACAGCCCAGTCAAAACATCTTCGGCAGCTAGCTTTAGACAAACATGAAAACCGTCCTTATGTGGCACCACACATTGACCCAGCAGACTTCCCAGAGTTTTCTCCTCCTGCCAGTGGAGACTTCAGAGCTCCAAATAACCTTAATGTGTTACCAACATTTCATTCATCCAGACTTGCAGGAGTTCTGAATCAGCTGCCAACAAATAAATTTTCAACAGACAGATTATAGCATCACCAGACAAACAAAATGTTACTTTTGTTACTGTTTTATAAGTGGTTTCTTTCTAATGGCAGCAATATCTGTACTATTGAACAAAGTTGAGTGCCACAGACTTCCTTGGTGATTCTATACAATAACTAAACTTTATTCTAAAGGATATAGTTGTGTGTCACAGACCTCCTTGGTGATTCTGTACAATAACTAAAATCTATTCTAAAGGACATTGTTGTGTGTCACAGACCTCCTTGATACAATTATGTATAATAACCAGATCTGTTCTCACGAACAAAGATAGCGTCGCATACATAAATGAATGATTCTGTACAACAATACTAGAATCTGTTCTATTAAACAAATTGTCACACATGTCTCTTTGATTATGTACAACAATAACTAGAATCTGTTCTAAAGAATAAACTTGTGTATCACATCCTACCATGATTATGTACAATAACTATTCTGTTCTAAATAACACATTTACACATCACGCCCTCCCACCCCCCGATTATCTATACTAATTAACATACACAAACTTTTCACTCATTAGCAACCAAGAAAACAGTTGTTTTGTACTAAATGAGCTTTCTCAATTGTTTCTTATCTCTTTTTTCCTGTGGAGTGTTCCTCCGTTATTTCTTTATTACCCAGACAATCGATAATAAGTGAGACTGCTGCAAAAGTGTATAACAATAGTACAGTGGAATCTGACCATAACAATATAGTCTGGACTGACAAAATATGTATGTAATAACAGAAATTCATTATACAAAGTACAAACAATATAAAATAAATATAATTTGGATTTTTTAAATGAAAGTGTTATTATATAGGACATTTGTTTAAAAGAATGCGCTATTGAGGGATTCCACTGTACTTGTGTAGAACACAAGTTTTATGAGTTTTAAAATGAGTCTTAAAACTGACAAAACTTGTGTTTTACATAAATATTATTATTACCCAGAAGACTCCCAATTCTTATTGAGGTGTGCAGTCATGTCTGTGACTGTAGATAGTGACATAGACAACAGCAAAAAGTCAAGCAAGTTTGACAAATGACATTGGTGAACTGTGTGCAATACAGGCAATGTTTATTAACAGATTGGAATGTATGGCTGGCCTGCTAGCAATATGGCTATGAACATGTGTAATTCAGTGGAAAAAACACTGAATCTAGGACTATTAGTTACCACCATCAAAGTTGGACGTGTCAGGTCATTGTTGCATATATGTACTGACACTATTCATCTCTGTTCACTGCATGACATCCAGCTGGAAATCGAGTAGGACAATTGTCCTGCTACAAGACGGAGCTTGAGAACAAATATTTTTGTTAAAGTGGAGGTATGCTATAATGGGATGTGCAGCTTGCAACTCTGAGGCTGTTATTTGCAATGAGGGTATTATTTCAAACTGGTCACAGTCACTCACTATTATACATTTTATCTTTATCTTTAGGAGAATGATTAGTGTAGGGAGACATCCCTTAACTTATTGCTACCTATATTCCTTGCAATTGAAACATCTACTAAACATTATGAACTGTCCCCACTATTTTGCAAACAACTAAATACTTATTATTGTCTCCCCTATATTTCATACAAGTAAACACTTTGTATTGTCCCTCCTACAATGTTTACAATTAAGCACTTTATATATAGTGGAATCCTGTTATAACAACTTGGTCCTGGCTTACAATATATGTATGTAATAACAGAAATTCGCTATATACAGTACAAACAATATTGAATAAATTTAATTGGGGATTTTGAAAAGTGTTGTTATATAGGGTAATTTGTTATAAAAGGATGCACTGTAGAGTGATTCAACTGTATTATTTCCACTATATTGTTGGAAATGAAACACTTTGCATTACCTATGGTAACTATATTACTTACAATTAACACATCAACAAAACTCAAAGACATGGTTGTGTTAGGAAAGAAAGTGGGAAAGCTATGGATGCATATTTAGTTCCAGAATGGAGACATTTCAATACATCAGTATCCCATGATCATTATGTCCTGCCAGAAACATAGCCTATACTAATGAGCCAATTATTTAATCATTCTTCTGTCAGATTTGTTGACTCATCTGCAGTGATAGTACATCTGACCTTTGTTACTACCTAGGAATCTGTCACAAAAGGACAAAGGTGCAATGTCCACTGACCTGCATCTGTTCTGCATCGATGGAGTTTATTTGATAGAAGATAGAAGTAAGAAATTAAGATAAGACATGTAAATAACCCATGACTGGATGAAAACAGAACACACAACATAAAACGTATGACTAAAGATTAATGTTGGAAGCATTTTTACTGAAAGAAAAACCTTGATATAGTCATATCATCTAAAAATAAAATAAAAAATTGGTAACATATCATATTCAGGATGTAGCCATCAACAAAGCATATTTTGCCTCTAGTGATTTTCTATAAGCAATATAAATACCATCAGTAGTTTGCCATTGATTTGTGAATGATCCAAATGCACAATTGCCTGCTACGGGATTTGAATCCGGTACCTTGGCCATAACAGACGTTGTCTATACCATGCCGCCACAGAGCCAGACATAACATCTACTAGAAGTATAATGTGGCACGCTGATTTGTCTGGTAGACCACTTGTAAAACAAACATATATTCCATATGAGACATAGGGCTCCACTATTGTAAAACTAGAAGGCAGATTTGAGTAAAAATGATGACCATAAAAATAACATGTATGTTACACAAGTATGTGTGAGAACATCAGAGTCAAACATTTTATTGAACTGAAGTAGTCTAGAAAAGTAAAGTGTAATGATCTGAGAACATCCTAATACACACTGACTAATCTTGTGATAATGACCCTCTGGTCAGAATGTTTGTTTCATCTATTTGTTGAACACTATAAAGCTGCCTACTTTGTGATTTTTTTTCATCTTCTGTTATCCAACAATGTGCAATAGGCAAATATGTATATAACAGTTGATTTGATTATGCATATTTGAAGAATAAACAGTAATACAGTAAACAGGATCTGAACCAGGTCTGCTCAGATGGCACCTACTTGCCTCACAACTTGGTGTAGTTGTACACGAAAAACATGTTAACTCAAGTTGCAAGGCGAGTATGTGGCTTCTGGTTCAAATCCTGATTGCTGCATTATTATTTATTGTCTAATAATAGAATCCTCAATGCTTCTATATTATAGGCCTATTTGAAGAATAATTTTATAATATAGGCCTATTTGAATAATAATTCTATATAATATGTCTATTTGAAGAATAATTCTATATTATAGGCTATTTGAAGAATAATTCTATATTATAGGCTATTTGAAGAATAATTCTATATTATAGGCCTATTTGAAGAATAATTCTATATTATAGGCCTATTTTAAGAATAGACATTAAGAGCTAGTTATTTTGTAGACATAGACAGATTTACTGTTGTACATATCTATATACATTTCTCACAAGTTGCTGATTATGCCATTATTTAATTCATTTTGTTCATTAATTTATATATTTATACTTTATATCTGTTAGAAGTTGTAGTTGCTTCAGTCTTTACAACTCTGCTGACCACCAATCCAGAGCATACCCGGTACTTATATCCCATTATCAAAGGTGTTTGCTAATTTTGGAGAGAGAAAAATATCAGTGATGTTTTTTTTAAATGTTTGTTAAACAAAAAAATGTTTGTTAAATTGGGGATTAGAGAGTCCATTTTCCAAGGCACAATACTTTCAACCTAAGACTGTAGTCTACGCTGTTTATATCAGACTATTGTTGTATGACAGTACTATCTCAAAAAGTTTTTAAAAATTAAATCACAATAATTCTCTGTGAAATTGTTGATGTGTCATAATGAGTGTTTGCTCTGTCTGAAGTAATTTTTAAATCCCAGATTTATTTCAAGAATTATAATTATATTTTGTATATTAATGATTATCGTCATTATACATTTACATTCAACATATCAAATAAAATCCCCTGCGAAAATTTCAGATTTATTAAAGGATTCACCTTCAAACCATATTAAAGTACTGTATTCCATGGATGCATCCATATTGCAGTGATAAGGAAGCCCAGGTGAAATATTTATACATGACCAGCAGATGTGACCCAAATCATGTCATAACAGTATAGCATTTGTAGTGATATGCGCAGAGTC
The DNA here is from genome assembly GCA_034231615.1 of Meghimatium bilineatum. Lineage (NCBI taxonomy): Eukaryota > Metazoa > Mollusca > Gastropoda > Stylommatophora > Philomycidae > Meghimatium > Meghimatium bilineatum. The sequence goes on from CM067312.1 coordinate 23,584,479, forward strand.
ACGTAAATCTGTGTTATAGTTTGTGCATCTTCTTTCACTTCACTGATATGTCACTTGACAACTAGCAGAAATAGAACTAGCAGACGAGTCAATGCTAAGATGGGTAATGCAATTGCAGATGTCTGTTACACTAGCTAACACTATAACTGTGACACCGCATTCCCCCCCCCCCACCCCCAACAACTTCACATCCTACATCACAATGCTAGAATTCTAACACCATTCTTAACCCCTCCCCCCTCTCTCTGACAACAACTAAAATAAACTGTCTCCCCTCCAAGCTATATTTGTCAACTTTGCTCTAACAGATTTTCATTTTTTATGAGCCTATACTTTGTTCTGTTAAAATTTGGTCACATCTTCCAGACATGAACCGAAATATTTGTATTAATTTACTATTCCTACAGCTGCTATATTACTTTAGTATCATAATGAATTTGATGATGTTGGTTGGCAAAGCGTGCTAAAGACAAATTACAACTAATGCACAATTTTATTTATAGTTATATTATGTGGATATATATAGGGGCCTATATATATATGTTGCAATATTAACATAGTAACACTTTTACTCATAAGTCTACGTAAAATATGGTGTAACATGCAAAGTGGCACAGGAAGTCATGTTTCTCTACAATTGTCTTGTGTTGTTAAGTTGGTGACACCCTTTCACCTTCCATACCACAATGCACACCTTCTTCTGCGATCAATTGTTTAAAATTTAGTCCAGTGTAGATCATGTATAGAGCAGTTAATTTTAGATCATCTTGGATTACCTCATGACTTACTTTGCAGAGAAGCTCCAGTTGTCCAGATTGTCAGTCTGTGAACCGCAAAACTTGTACAATCCTGTAATGTGTGTTCTGGTGTCTATGTTGCTGCTCTGCAGATACAGGCTGCTGAGTCGCAGTGACAACGAATCCAATAGCTGATAGAAAGCTCTGGACAAATTAAAAATTATAGATATGAAACAAGAGATTTAGGCCTCATAATTCCTGGAAATAAATACAAATAAACCCATAAGTGCTCAAGAGAATGATAGAAAAATAAATAACCAAAGCAGAAAGGAGAAAATGACTCCTCTCTGTAATATCAGAATTACTGACAATCAAAATTAAGGGTGTGGGGACACTGAGCAAAACAGTGGATAGAAAGTACCAAGATAACCTTGAACAAACATGGACTCAAAGCAACCTAGGTGACACAGCTGGCCTTGGAACAACAACTGAGGCTCCTACGCCTAACGGCAAGTGTGAATACGTCAACCATCATAGACTGAGTATAATCATATATTCACGCAGCTCTCCCTCACTTAAATCAAATTTTCATTATGCAAGTCATGGCTTTCATTATCATCTCATCAATCATCACAAAAAGTCCTGCGGTGATGGGCAAGTGGTAAAGTGGCAGGGGTGGATACACTGGCAGCCATAGTCACTAACCTGCATGTAGGCAGCTCAGACTATGTGTTCATTCTTCAGTGACACTGAGGCACCTCTCGAGTCTGGCAGCTGTCTTGGCAGCTGAGCAGCCCTATTAAGGAAAGCACTGCTAACCTCCTTAGCCAGAGGAAATGGCTAGAAAAGGTGCCCTAAACATTTCCTGCCTCACCATGTCCCAGGACAGCATACAGTGGCTGGCGGGGATCCCTATTCAGCGGTAAAAACTACAATAAAACAAGAAAAATTATTGCGAGTCCACTCACAATTGGCGCATGGAATGTGTGCGCCCTACTGGACCGCGTGGAGGTCGCATGGCCGGAACGATGTACCACACTTGTAGCGAAAGAGCTAGAAAGGTACAAAATTGACATCGCCGCCTTCAGCAAGACATACGGTAACTGTCTGAGGAAGGTGAACTTGTGGAATAAGGCACTGAATATTCCTTCTGGATTGGCAGAAAAAAAGAAGTGAAATGGAAAGTTGGAGTTGACTTTGAAATTAAATCTAGCCTATCTAAAAAGATGGATGGACCTCCGAAGGACATTAGTGATTGACTGATGACTGTTCATCTTCCACTTTATAAAAAGCGGCATGCAACATTCGTTAGTGTGTATATCCCGACTATGACAAACCCCGATGAACAGAAAGAAAAGTTCTATGATGACTAGAAAAAAATTATACAGAAGACCCCCAAATCCGACAAACTCATCATCCTTGGTGACTTTAATGCACGATTGGTTTTGGACTCGGTGTCCTGGGATGATGTACTGGAAGGCATGACATTAGAAAATGTAATAGCAATGGACAGCTACTTCTCGAAACATGCGCAGCATTTAACCTACTCATCTCCAACACTGTCTTTCAACTACCTCACTGTAATAAGACTTCATGGGTGCACCCACGATCAAAACAGTGACACAAAATTGATTATGTCATCGTAAGACGTGATAAGCAGGATGTAAGTCACTAAATCCATGTGTGGCGCCGATTGCTGGACGGAACACAGACTGTCTCCAAAATGAATCTCCATTAGTCTTCGGATTCTGTCCCTCATTATTATGCTGATGTAAACAATGACATTTCTGTCATGATGAGTTCTCTTTTTTTTCTTTTGCTGTTGATGTCCATATTCAGTTGGCATTAGTAGCACCATGTTGGAATGATAATCCTTTGTATAACTAGCTATTTTGATGTTCATGTTCATATGCAAATTTAAGCTCTTGTATCAAAATTTTAATCATGCAATACAAGATTATCTAATAGCACTTTTTTCCCAAACTGACAAGTAATCACTGTCTGTAAAAATGTATGACACACACTCCATCATAGAACAAAATAGCTAAGTAATATGATTGGATTTCAAATTGTTGCAAAAAAATAATGTTACAATGGATTAGCCTGTTTGTTTTGCCATGAAAGTGGAGCAAAGAATAGCAACAGTGTGACAGGCCATGCATGTTGTAAGAGGAGTAATGTGGTTTTTGCAGTGAGGTTTCCTATCCCATCACATACCAAATTTACCCAAAAGTCAAGATTGGTATGTGTCAGGTCAAAAGCTACTAATATTGTAGGCAAGCTTTAAACCATCTCACAATGTATTACATTTCAGGAACATAACTTGCTAATATGGAGTTTCAGAACAAACATAGCAGACAGATTAAGGCTAATCTGCACAAATAAGGACTTTTTTTTATGAATTTCTATTATTGTATTTGTTTCTAGTCATACTTTGCTACATTTGGACTGTTACTTGCTTCTTATTATCCTCATGTTCTAAATGTTCATTTCTGTAAATGTGCATCTAAAAAGCTTTAAACTTGCCTTGCAATTGTTTTATCATTATGTTTCTGTGCCATATCATAAAGGATAACAAATATACCACTTGATAAATTATTTATTAATGTATTATTTTGTATAATATAATACCTTTTATATATAGATGAATGTATCTGTGGACATTCATATTGTTGATGAATGTATACGTGGACATTGCTATTGTTGATGAATGTATCTGTGGACATTCCTATTGTTGTTGAATGTATACATGGACATTCCTTCTGTTGATGAATAGGGTAGTCTGGGGCAAAAATCTGCAACAGGTTTATTTCTAATCTATGGATTTTCCTGTCACCACAAGTGACTACGTCAGATGCCAACATTCCAATCTTTGACACAACGATGTGTGATAGTCAATTTTCAACAAAGCGGAAAAATATTTTTTCACTATGTCTAATATATTTTTTTTTCAATTTCTCACACTGTCTACTGTTTTCATTATCATTGTGTTTTAAATATTTAAACTGAAATTATGTTGTGTTAGAAGACCTGGATTTTGCTGATGATCTTGCACTATTGAGCCTTTATGGTCATCATTTTTCCTCAAATCTGCCTTCTAATCTGCCACCACCAAACCCTTGTACAAAAGAAAAATAACCTCTGCTCACACTGCACAGCAGCCATAACCTTCATTGCCGCTAAGCCTTTGCCTGCCCCTATGATAACGTGGTCAACATGTTCCTTGAAACTCAGACTTCTGTCAAAAAACACACCCAGATATCTCATTGTGCTGGTTCTTTCTAAACTTTTCCTGGACAATGAAACATGTGGCATGGGTGTCTTTACTATGTGATTGTCCAAGGAAAACCCTGTCACAAATGCATTAGAAGGATTTACCAATGTAAAAAAAAAGATGTGATTCCAGTCAAGATATCCATCATGTGTTTTCTCAATTTACTATGAACATGGATCAGCCAATCAAGACACAGACCACAGCACACAAACTGATCAGATATGTAAATTCCTCCAGGACCACAAACATTTATAAAAGTACATATCACTAGGCATTTGTACTGAAAGGATCATTTGGATTTCTTTCTGTGAGGTGACAAATGTAAATAACACATGAACAAAGTTCATTTACCCATATTACTTCTAAAGCAACATTGCTTATATTTATGTGTTATCAGTATCAGTTGAACAGACCTGGTTTAAGTTCCATCTGATAGATAACCATATGATTGTTATCTCTTCAAGGAAATTTACACAACGATTTACACCATGGAAACGTACCGTATGTAGCTGTAGGATATACTGAATATTGTACTTAAATTGGTGGTAACAAATCAAGAAAGTTGTTTTAATATATGAGAATGGATAGATGTATTACTACTTTAATTTTAGACCATGAGTAAAAAACTGTCTCATATTTATTTATCTGTTGATTAAGCCATCTGATTATGTCTTGCACTTTTAAGTGAAACTTCTGCTGAAGACGGATGTGTCGGACCACTGGTGCAAATAAACACAGTGCATTTCCATTCTTTGGACTACATCCTGATGGAAACCATGGTCCTGCCACAAGGGAGATCCAGCAGAAGTTTGAGAATGAATGCTGAGGAAGAAGAAGAAAGTGAAGCTGAACAAGTTCTTGCACCAATACATCAGTCCTGATAGTAGTCCATTCCTGACAATACTTTAGTTGTATTTCTCCTTTTTTGTTTTCTTCTCAAAGAAATGTTTTCTTTTTGTCTGTGTCACCCATCACTGTGTTTTCCTTCTTCCAATTCGCATACTCCAAGCAAATGGTCCTCTGCTTCTGCCACCCAAGACTTTCCACCCTTTATTTGTTTTCCCTTTGTTGCATCTAGGCATTGGTGTAAGGAGTGGTGGTCATTGTTAGCTACTTTTAGGGACCAAACCCGAAATAAAAGAATGAAGAAAACGGATGTGCTGGATCTCGGATGTCCAGGTCACAAAGTGGCCAACCTGGGTGCAAATAATCACAGTTCTACTGTGGAACTTGCAGCACAACGTACTTCACGCTCCCCGGCGGAAATCACACGATAATTTCGTTGTGGTTACTTGAGAGCAAACGCTGAAGAAGAAGAAGTTAGCTACTTTAAGGTATGCCCTTACATGCGCCACTCAATACTGCACCTTGAAGCTTGAGAAATACTGTTGTTTTACCAGATAAGACAGGTTATGAAATGAGACTAACGGGAATTGAACCAGTCCGTTCAACGGCACCAAATCACCTAGCAACTATAGCACACGGGTTCTTCCATACTTGAATAACCGCATCTCCAAAAAAAGATGCGATTTTGTCAAGCCATTCAAACCATGCACTCAAAATCACCAGAACGGACCAATCGAGACAAGGACTATTACAACAACAAACATCCCATACAGGTATTGAAATATCCTCATTTTGTGCAATAGTTGCTAGGCGATTTGGTGCCATTGAACGGACTGGTTCAATACCCGTTAGTCTCAAGAATTTTTAAATTGTCCTCTGGCTTCCTACTTAAATTTACTTGTTATGAAATGACAATGTTGGAAATATAATAGATATTATAGCATGTATTTATATATCGAGAGACAACTACTATTTGATTGGACATCTTACAAGAATGTAATACATACAACTCCCTACAAGTGCATATAACAAAATATGATCAGTTACAGATCAGTACAGTAGATGACATGCCTTTATATTGAGGTTATCTTCTTATAGAAGCTTCATGGCACGTCATCTATACAATCCCATAGTCGTAACTTTCAATAACAGTTACCATGTTGTTCTGACAGGCCGACGTTGTGCTTGAACTAGTTATGGGCATGGCGTGGGTGAGCGGAACAACAAAGAAACCTGTCACAGGGGCCAGAGTTGTGCCCTGATGTCAACGTCTGTTTCGGCAGCATTAGACTCGAATGGCTGCTGGAACAGAGAGCGGAGCACTTATGGGAATGCCCCATGTGCTGTGAGGCCAGTTTCTAATCAAGAATCAAGATCGTTACAGAGTCAGAGGAAAACCAAGAAAGAAATGGATGTAAACATCAACGATATTTTGAATAAACATAGATGAAGCACATCAGAGGTGCACATCTGGTCATGGAACACAAACTAAAAGTCACCATCCACTTGGGGTGAAAACCAATAGAGTAAAAACTAAGATGGATAAACATTAATTATATATGTGTGTATGTGTATATATATTTATTATTGACATGGCATGCCCTTATAATTGTACATGTGAATCCATTTGGCCATATAAGAGAATAACACCTTAGTACATATATTCTTTTAGTTTATCCATCTGCCTCTTCATCTTTTTTACTCTAAAACCAGATGATCTATTCTATGCATGCATCTGCAACTGTTTATTTCATGAGATGTAACCACAGATATTGATAAAGTTATTACAATTGTCTCATCTGATAAACACTATCAAACATTTCATATTGTATACTGTGAATTTTCCTTCATGTGCCTTAACAACAACAGGGAACAAACCGTTTCATATTTTGGACTCCTTCTACAAAATCAATGCTGCAGCAATTGCTAATGTATTTTTAGGTGTTATTATGCACATTTTACTTTGCCATGTCATGTTTTTAAAATTTGTCAGAAAAAAATGTTTAAAATAAATATTTCTGAAATGAGAAATTTGATTTTTAGTTTATTTGTTCACATCTTTGTATAAAATGTAAAACACTTTGACATTCCGCTCCCATATGTGATCTAAAATAGGATTGATGAAATGTCTTTAGCATTTCTGTGTGTACTTGAAAGCTGTGCCAATGTGCTAGATGCAACACCAGTCCCTATATCACAGACCCTTTCCATAACATTCCCCACAGACATTTTCACCACATCACATCTGTATTCCTCAATGTTTTCTTGATTAGAAAACAGGTTATCATGAACATTGCCGTAAATGCTCTTCATTCTGCTCCAGAAGTCATCCAAGAAAATGCAGACCCAGTCCCAGTCAGATATTCATTATGTAATCTTCAGATTGTCCTACTCTGTGGCAGAGTGGAGCCAAAATAAATGCTGGATAGGTAGTGCTACAAAATCTTCAGATCATTGCAGAGAGGACACACTTTTTTCCCCTATTTCTATCATTCTTTGTATCGGTACATTATTACCTACATCATTGTTTTCTTCACTCTGTGGTAGTATGAATCATTCCTTTCTTAACATGCACCTTTCTATCTTACGTAGCATGCATTTGAAGTCTGAGAGTATCACCATGAGCTGGTATTTCTGTCACCAAGTTCCACCATCACTACATCTATTTTTATTTTCATGTTTGATATTGTAGTGGTGTAGGCAGACGATTTCTCAAGTACCTTTCTGCTATTCTTGTAGGCAACAAAACCCCATCCACATTTACTCATTTCTCTGTTGGCGGAGTGTATATGATTGTGCCTTGCTGTTGTAAGTGCAACTTGACTAGTTCTTGCGCCATTATCTCTGTTGTGATACTAGTCCATTTCCTACCCATGTGTATTACTACATTTCCTCTTTATACACCTCAACCCATTCACTTCTTCTTCTTCTTCTTCTTCAGCGTTCGCTCTCAAATAACCACAACGAATATTTCGTGTGATTTCCGCCGGGGAGCGTGAAGTACGTTGTGCTGCAAGTTCCACAGTAGAACTGTGATTATTTGCACCCTGGTTGGCCACTTGTGGTCAGGACGTCCGAGGTCCAGCACATCCGTTTTCGTCATTCCTTTATTTCGGGTTTGGTCCCTAAACCCATTCACTGCCTTTTCCTATTTCTTCCAATTCACATACTCTGAACGATGTATCCTCTGCTTCTGCCATCCATGACTTTCCACACTTGATTAATTTTCCCTTTGTCTTATTTAGGTGTTGATGTAGGGGTTTATGATCATTCTTGGCTACATTAAGGTATGCTCTTACTTGTGCTACTGGATTTCATATCTTAATGCTGTACAAATCTAGCAAAAATTTTATGGGGGTATCTTAAGTACATCCCAGCCACTGCCCTCACAGCTTAATTTTGAATTTATCTATTTATGACACTGTGAGAAGACCAAGGCCATAATCGATGATGGATAACACTAGTAACAGACACACTGTCAGCTGTATATGCTCCATTATCAATAGGGAACATGATCTAAAATATCTACAATCAATATAAGGTAACTGCATGAAACATAACAACAATTAGACTTACGTAAAACACAGGTTTATATATCGCTTCAGTGAGACAGGACTAAACTAAAACTAGTAGGTAATGATGCGCACACAAGAAATCATACAAATTACATTACACAAATCATATTTAACGTTTCAACCAAAAGGTCTTTATCAAGACACAAACAAAACATTGTTGCCGATGATCTTGATTTTCTTACTAGTTTTAGTTATAGTCTGTCGTGTCTCATTGAAGCGATATATAAACCTGTGTTTTACGTAAGTCTAATTGTTGTTATGTTTCATGCAGTTACCTTATATTGATTGTAGATATTTTAGATCATGTTCCCTATTGATAATGGAGCATATACAGCTGACAGTGTGTCTGTTACTAGATTGTTATTCATAGAGAACCACACAAGCTTTGTTTTCAAGGGAATAACAACAGCATCGTTGGTAGAGCACAATAATGACAGTTGGTCTAATTTGCTCTGTACATCACCAGTGATATCAATTCTTATTTTGCTAGGTTGTATAGCAAAATGTCATCAGCATATGTTAAGAGCCTTACCTGGCCCTGAAATTTGCAATTTTTAAGGTGTCCACATTAAAATGTACAGGAAACAAATGAGATCCCTGTAGGAAACCGAGTGACAGTGTTCTGATTTCTAAGGTCGCCCCCTTTAACGCCAACACCTTGAAGTGGTGATGGGGCTTAGTCCAGCCAACAGAGGCTGAAAATTAAGATTGGTTGGGTCATCCCTGACATCGAGCAAGGACCATAGCTATCACTGATGCTGAAGTCGGAGATACCAGGCTGAGAGACGCACAAGCAATCATGTTATCACTCAATAAGACTAGATAACATGCTCAGAACAACAACAAAATCTCAGGATCTGCACCATAGAGCAACTTTTCTACGCGAGTGCATTTGCTATCCAGCATGCAATCCATAGATCAACATTTTTCTCTCTTAATAAGTCTATAAGACAGCTGGTTTTACTTTGTTGTATGCATCTTCTAGCGTTATCGCTGTGACTACAGTTTCCTCTTTTATCTGGAATTCCTCAAAAACGTTGTATGCAAGAATTTCAGCATTCATAATTGTGTCTCTTCCAGGAGTGTATGTACATATAATATTTTCCAGGATTGTATGTAGTCTCTTCCAGGATTGTATGTACTTAAGAGTTCCTGGAAGCTCACATCTTATCTTTAGATCCATTATATATGTCTAGCAACAACTTTCTATATAACTTTTCCATACACATTTTGCAGTGTAATAATATTCTAACTTTTAATGTCTGTAGCATCTTTGCCTGGTTTTTTTTAAGATGAATAAGGAGCTAGCTATGTAGCCACTCTTTCAGTAACGGTTCTTTTTTCACAATCTTGTTGTAATCATTTGTAATCTTTGCTAGTACCTCTTTTCTTATGTCGTTAAACATGTTGTACCTTATTCCATCAGGTCATGGAGCATCATCAGATGTCTTTTGATAACAAGTTGTACCACCTAAACATCAAGTAGCTGGTCTTCATTTGCACTTGTTTCCATATTTGATGTAAAGTCTGCAGCAATGACATACATTGCTCCATATCATCTTGATTAGTGTGCATGAGATATCTCAAAAAAAAGCTTTACCTTTTTTGGCTTATCAGTTGTTAGTGATACCCTGAATCATACTTTAAATATGCTTTTGTGCTTCATGTTTGCTTTGTGATTCATTGCCTAATGCAACTTCCAGAATTTGTGAAGTTTTATCTGCTACAAGTTCAGTAAATATTTCCAATGTTTTTCTATGCATCATTTGCAAATGTTGCACCATGACTTAATAGGGAAGATGGGTAAAGAATTGAAAGGCAGATCTGTCAAAATCTGCATGACATTAACCACCAGTGTTTGACTACTCCTGCTGCTGACCACTTCAATACCACATACCATCTGAGCGTCCAGGATGTCCAAATGACTGCCATTAAAAGATGCACCTCAAATTTGGATGACAGGACTCAGTATGCACTTGAGAACTGTTATATCCATCAATTTGGTACCATACAACCTTTCATTCTTAATCCATCCTTATATATATATATCAAGTGACATATTCTTTCAATAAAAAAAGTCTTCATTGTGGATACTCTGAATGCCTCTCTGTCCTGGGCAAGCAGTCCTGTATTGTTCAGAGACATCATTACAATGTGTAAATACCATATTGTGTTACCGGGTATATCAATTTTCTGAACAAGTTATCATTAATTGTCATCCATAATTTTGTCATGTGATCTCATTTAGTTCTGTTATCTTATCATAGATAGTATTACTTGTGTGCTATATTATGTTCTTAATAATGGCCTTGTGGTTAAATTGTCAATTTGTTGAGTTTCCAGTGATTAGTAAAACTTCATTTCCCCATGTTTACAATTTTCTCCATTCATAACACACATCCTTTTATAAAATAAACAACAATGCAATATTGTGGAAACAACAATTATATTTTGTAATGCAGGTAACTCAGTAAGGACTTGTTAAGTGATGACATTAGATTCAATATATGTTCATGTGTGTGTTACATAGGAAGGCAAGTTAGTTAAAGATCAACAGTATATTTATACATACATACAAATGTATAATTATGAAAGATTGTTTGTAGTTTTACAACCATATTCATGAGAAACTTGGTTGATAAAGTTTTAATTTAAGATTCCATAGACAAAAAAAATAAGGACACTTTCAAATATGCGTTGCTAGTTATATATTTACGGTTGGAGCTGCTAAAAGCAATTCCCAGTGACACCACAACCAGTTTATGTAGAACCAAGTCAGAGCTTGCTCAGAGTACCATAATGCATAGTTTCAGCATTGAATCTCTACAGCAATTTATGATGATGTTAATGCATTATCATGCCAATATTCATACACAAGAGCAAGGTTATATCAAAGTACATGAAGGAAGGTGTGTCTGTCATTTCAAATGTACAAAACTATAGTAGTATCAGACATTCTGATGGGTTTTTCTCTGAAAAAATAGCCTCAACCATTGTCCTATTTAAAAAATATATATATACATATATATATATACAAAATATTATCTCATAGCATAAAGTTGCAGAGACTGAAATGTTAGAAATTTCAAAGTGCTAATCCATAATATTTGGAGATAAAATGAAGTTTTCTTCCTGTCTAATCTCCAATTCCATAAATATCACTTGAACAGAACAATGATCTTCAGCTGTAGTCATTACTTCAAATAAGATTGATCTAAATCAGAGGTAAAGAATGTTTTTTTTAATTGAAGGCCATCAACAGGGTTGCTTGGCTGGCAGCTTCTACCATTCATGGCCTTGATATCTTTTTACATGTACAGTTTATGGTCTCACTTAAAGGCTAAATAATTTTAAATTAGTCTGTAAAAATATTTTGGCAAGTTGAATTTGACCCATGGACCTACCTCTGGTCTAAATATAACCTAATTACTATATAATTCTATTTACATCATTTTCCAAACAAAGCATATTCATTCTTTAACCAAATCATATGGCTAGAGTCACTTTCTGCAAAACTAACTAAATTTCAGAACAGATTCAACAAGCAAAGTATAACATGCAAATATAATCATGAGGTAGTGAAAGGTACTGTAAAAGATCATATGTTTCATATAGTATGCTACAATATGTGAGTATAGTTGTTATATATACATGACTAGGAACTGAAGCTAACAAATATCATTGACAATAATAGCACAGTCACAACTAAGTATGAATCAGTGTTATATTCACTGGATGTCTACTTCACAAGATAACTGTTACTTGCATGTTACAAGGGCCCAAATGAGGAACAAAGAATAACAGCATTATTAAACTTCCGTACATCATAAGAGGCAATTATGGAGGTTATGGGGTGGAGTTGGCTACCCATCCCATATAGGGTCTAATTGGTCCAGGTGCCATATTTAAGTCAAATGTGTCAGGGCAAGGGTTCAACCATTGTAAATCATGACACACTGTGTTCCGTTCTCTGGACTATATTTTGCTAATCTGCAGGAGTTTGAGAACGAACGCAAAAGTAGAAAGAAAAAAAACACATGATATGGTTCAAGGTATATAGATTTTCACACACAAACACCTGTGGCTATGAAATGAAGGTGAAAAGCTGCTCAAATGCACCCCTTACTGATGACCTTTCAGTGGGTGTGATTGTATTAAGAGAATTGGCAAGACCTCAAGAACTTTTATCACAATTAGTGTGGTGCAATACTCAATGCAAACTCCAAGATTGATCTGTGGAACTTGTGTGTTCTGTACCAACAAATTGTGAACCTTAAATACAATACAAGAGGAAAAGATTAATACAGTTTTTACATGCATTGTCTTAGGGGCAGGGTTGGCTAACATGAGGGGCATTGCATAATTATAAACAGTGCACTAAACACCAGTGTTAAGAATAAAAAATACCTAGCCATATAAAACATATTAATTATGAATCAATTTTAATGAATCCAAACAAATCCTATTCAAAGAAATATATATTCTCGGCTCAAACTCTACCCACAAATTATTACATTGACTATTGTTTCAGTTTAACATTTTATTTGGAGATTAAATAATAAAGAGGTTCACAAGGATCAAAAGTGTGCCCTAGTAAAAGAAGCTCAATATTTGTGCACTTACTGCTTTACATGTCATTTACTTTCAATGAATAGGCCTATTTGGTTATATATATATATATATATATATATATATATATATATATATTTCTTTTCAATAATTGCATTTAAAAAATCATAAGTGATATATATAACAAAGAAAAAAAAAGAATCCATAGCTTACGGTTTAAACTATTGGTAAAGCATCATGTTACATAATGATGTTTACTGCATATGTCCAGTGCAGTTACAATTCTCGTTATAATCTGTTAGGTAAAGAAAATTGACAATTTATGCTGATGACTTGATAATATGGTGTATGGAGTGTCAGGGAGAGGTAGTATCTCTGATGCTGTCATACTCCTTTGGAGTAGTTCTCATATCCTTGGTCCCCACCTGGCACTCAGCTCTCACTTGTGGCTCCCAGTAGTTGCCAGCATGTGGCAGCAGCCACACCCAGGTAATAGCTTTGACAGGCTGGCCAAACCAGCTGAAGGTAACAGAGGGGCTCTGGCCCGGATGTAAATACAAGGCATATCTATCCAAGCATGTGAAGCCTGATGATGGCAGAAAACGTTGATGAAACATCTGATGAACAGGCTGGAAGGCACTTGCCAGTAGAACATTGTGGAATGCAATGGGCTTTGTGAGAAATGTAGAACACTCTGGTTATCCATTGCATCTTGGTACATCTCCAGTTGTCTTGATTTATCGTGCTTGCCACTGGAACACTGTTGGATAAGGAAGACAGAGTGTTGTCGACAAATGGCGCAACTCCTCCACACTTTAAACAAAATTTAGCGCTAGTCATTACTTAACTATCACCTCTAAGAACACAAAAGGGAACTTTTCACAACATTTGTAGACCTCACAAAGGCAATTGACACCATAAACAGAGATGGGCTGTGGAAAGTACTCATCAAATTTTCTATTTTTAGGGGATGGAATTTTGTGGGTTCCTTGTCGTTCCTTATTTTCCTCCATATATATTATATAAGCAAGGTGATAGGGTGTATCCCTATCTTACCACGTTATCTACAGAAAACCATTCTCCAGACTACAGTGAGAATGTAGTTACTTTTGTTCTTCTGCCTTCTGACTACATCCTATTAATCTGCAGGAGTTTGAGAACAAACGTAGAAAAAGGAACAAAAATTATATGTAGATGATCATTGGTATTTTTGAAAAACATTTAGCAACCATTTTTTCTGTAGTGTTTGTTCATAAACTCCCACTGCATCTCTCTTGCAGTAGGATAATTATTTCTGGAAGAATACTGTCCAGAAAATGGAAATGCTTTTTATCAGTGTTATTTACTCCAATGGCTCGACACATCTGACTTCAGCGGTGAGTGCTCTTTTTGTTTACTTTGTCTTTGTTTGCAATATTTTTTTGTTTTGCTTTGATTCCAGGAGGTTGAGAGACATGTTTATTCATTATATTCGTTGTCTATATCATGAATAATTTTCCCTATAAAAACTATATAAAAATAGCTTTATAATATATAGAGCGTAGCTATATAATATATAGAGCGTAGCTATATAATATATAGAGCGTAGCTATATAATATATAGAGCGTAGCTATATAATATATAGAGCGTAGCTATATAATATATAGAGCGTAGCTATATAATATATAGAGCGTAGCTATATAATATATATATATATATATAAATAATGACAAAAACATGATCTTTATTTTATTGTAAATCTGTACATATTTACAAATCAACAACTAGATGCTGCAAGCAATATATACAACATACTACACTCATACAATCACAAAAATGGAAATGGCAACTGCACACACAGTACATTAAAAACAAATTGGCAGCATATCCTATTCAGAATGTAACAATGAATCCATACTTTTTTGGCTGTTGCGATTATCTAGGCAATATTTATATCCATTAGTTTGTCATTGCTTTCTGAACAGTCCAAATCAAATGCAGATATATCTATCACAAGATATAATATAATAATTCATCACTGGGAAATACAAAATATGATTTATGAGAATCACTGGGTACTATATGTCATTTGGAAATCCTGCTGCTCATAAGAATAAAATGTCAAAAGGTAATTGTGTATACAGAAATTTTACAAATAAATACAAAATATTTGACATGACAAGTAGGAAATGCTAACTGGAAAAACAAATATTGCAGATGTCACATGTTAAGATAAATAACATTAGAAATATTGCTTGGGAAAAAAACAACCATATTACATAAAGAATGTGTAACTAGAAGTACAGCAACAGATTCTGTTTTAAACATGATGACAGGCTGCATAGTAAAAAAGCAGACCTTTGAAAGGCATTTTCTCAAGGTCTTTGTTTGAAGATTCAATCAGCAGACCTTGTTGGTTCTGTCTGGAAACTGTTTTTGGTTGAAAAATTTAGTTAAATTGGGAATAAGCCTTGAACCTCAAGTATATAAAGCCAGTGCACTAACCACTGTAGCTTCCCAGGAAGGTGAATCAGGGCTCAGTCAAAAAACACTGCCTAATGCAGAAATGTCGACGCTGAATGAAAAATAGTCCAGTATTAAATCCACATCCTCATCAAATGTGAGATTGATATCCTAACCTTTTGGACATCCACTAATCGCAAGAATAAAATATTACAGCACCATTTCTTTGATCATGATGCTGTTAATCCCTCACTAGTGATAGTGATCATTTATTACATGCACTTCAATTAGAGGTACAAATATGAAATTCAATTAGAGGTACACCTTTGTGTATGAGTTTGTAGGTGGTTGATAAGCCTCTATCGTGACCCCCAAAGGTCCATGGACAGTTTGGACATGGGATAATCACTTTTGATGGTGATTCATCTGCCCTTAACTTTCTAGTGAGTCTCCACTGTTGGGCTGCTGCATTAATTTTTTTTTCCACACAATTTTACACCTTTTTTAATTGCAGAGCACCATGTTGCTGTTTCATGCAACATCTTCCGATGTGTAATGGTTTATATCAATGAACTGCCCAATGAATTTTTGACTGCATGAGAATAGTATCAATACTAAGGATAGCAGCTCTTTCAAGGACAGTGTCACCCGGAATCTATCTTGCCATTTGATGTTTATCACCATTCTGAGACAAACTGTGTGGAAGTTTTTTATCATAAGACTGAACCAAAGCATAATCTAAATGCCAACTCTATTACACTTTGTGATGTAGAAGCATGAAAACATATGTACAGTTCTTTCACAGATGGACGCTTGATACGACGACTGAAAAGGAAACAAACAGTATGGTATTATAAACTGAAACAAACAGTATGGTACTATAAACTATCTCATTATAAAATATAAAATTATGAGTCACTGTCTACTATTTAAATTACTAGCAGACAAGATTCCAGGCAACAACAGAAGAGATCACCCAAAAAACAGTGACATCATACAAGCATGCAAGATGATCAGAGTCTTATGGAAGATAACTATTGGAAACAGGAAAGTGAATTGCAGATGAGATTTGATTCTTGTCTTTTGACACCAATCAGTCTCTTAGTCAAAAGACTAAGTAAAGTCAAAGGGAAGCGAGCAAGAGGTAGGCAGAGATACAAGTGGGAGAGTAACATTACACGATGGACAGGTTACAGTCTAGCAGAGTGCACCACCAAGACAAGAGACAGGAGATGTTGGAGATACGTTGCAGCCAACCTTCGTTGCGGAGACGGCACTTGATGATGATGATGAGTCTTTTAGTTAGTTATTAGTCATGAGATCATTACCATCATTGCACTCCGAACATGTCCATAGGTTCTCTGATCTCCGTTTGAGTGTACACACCATTACATGATGACTGACAATCCAGACCTCTGTTGGTTGGCAAACATTCTTCTAATTCTACAGTACCGCTCATTTCTGGCAATGCTGTATTTAAAGCCCAGTTCCTTTATTCTGTACATGGAAAAGGAATTAATACCTCATTTATTTCATTTGCCCTGTAAGGAGTTCAATGTGTCAGCCTGAACCATTGCCCTATTGTCCAACACATTAGCAGTGCACGCAAGTCGATCTGCTCTCTCATTGCCTCGACCACCCGCATGAACAGGCATGAAAATGAATGTGATGCATTTCAACTTTGACCTCTTCACTGTCTCATGCCACTGTATACAAAAGCAACCCACTTGAATTTTTTGTATTATGCTCATTGAGTTGCTGAGGAAGCAGATATCATATGCCTTTTGTGTACTCATCCAGTTCCTGGCCTTGGTAAAAATCACCAGTCATGCTGCTTATTGTCAAGTCAAGCAGACCACTCTCCTCTTTGATGGTCTTCCTTATCAAAAAGGAACTATGAAGATGAACTTATGAACCATGAAGGCCTAAACACTACACATGTATCAAACACCCACATCATCTGTGTATATAATCATGTTACCTTCCCTGAAATTCTCACCCATTAATGCCTGCACCTCAGACATCCGCCATAGGGTACCACTCTTCACACTGTCTATATTGAGTTATTACTCAGAAGGAAGTCTGGTAATCTATGGGTGAATGTCATGTGACATATTCTTTCCAGAATGTTGTCTTCCCAATGAACTCTCTGAACCCCTCTCTGTCTTGGGTGATGCGGCTTGAATTTTTCCACGATGTATTCATGTTATTTTTAATGTTGTCAGTCCATTGTCTTCTTAGTCTGCCCTTCTCTTCCCAGGTACTCTGCCCTCCACTATTTGTCTTTCTAAACAGTTGTGTCTCTTTATATGACCAAACAGGTGTAGTTTTCTATTTGTTATTGTGTTCAGTAACCAACATTCTGGAATCTTCAATCTATTTATAATTGAGTTTCTCTTTTTTCTTTCCATGATATGTCCACATAACACTGACACACACACAAATAAACAACACCAGCATCCACGTATCTCTATTATCTCAGAATTTGAAATCAATAAATCAATAATAAAAACAGCTATGCCAAAAAAGCAAAATTTCCAGAAAAACCAGAAATCATAAAAAATTAGTTCCACAGAAAGTTGCATAATTTTTCACTGGGTTGCTACAGGCTAAAGGGTAGGAATATAGAGTTTTAGTAGATTCTCACCACAAGAATTTGCAGATTGTAGCATATGTTGGTGCATACCGTTCTGCCTTATTTTCTTTTGTGTATTTCCATATGAACACATCTGAATGGCATGAATATGCTATGTTCTTGGAGGAAACATCGCTGAGCCCTTGAAAACAGTGAATAAACTGTTGAAAATTGCTTGTCACAGAAATATTTCTCTCATAATGACATCATTTTGAAGGTGTGCAAAAATTACATCAGATTGTTGACACATGAAATTATATTATATTTAGAGTAAGGGAAATCTGTAGTTGTCAGAACTAGTAGTACAATTATATGTTTAAAGAAACTGTAATAAAAATTGAGTGATGTAATTTTATGACAGTGAACAGTTGATGGTAGAAGGAGAAGAGGTGGGGCCAAGAAAATCTTGGCTTGATAACATCAAGGAATCTATGGAAGAGGATAGGGATGCTTGATTGGCTTTTTGTGGTGGCGGATCTAAGGTGGTCCACTACAACTCTAACAGGTTATGGGTTTTATTACTATTATTGTTGTTGTTTGTTGTTATTGCAGTGAACTGGATTTTGATTTTGATTAATGATGTTCACTTTCCAGTTGTTGATCTATAGTCATCAATCTAATATTATGTGCTAGGTTTTTCTATGCTGGGAAACATTTGTAATCATTACAGAACTGATATTTAAGTGTTCAGCAGTAGTGTTTCAGATAGCTAAAGGAATAGAGTATGATAGGGAGGGGTCCTAAGTGCAGAGACTTTAATTTTTTACAGTTTTGACAATGAGATATACAAAAATAAAAAAAGTGATAAAGATTATATTAAGTTAATAATGTTATTGTAATACTATGACAGTTAGTATTACAGAAACATTATTTACTTAATATAACCTTTAGCGCTTATTTGTTTCGCTACTGCTGCACTCCCCACTAAGTCTGACATCCTCTGAAATTAAAAAAACTAGACTCACGAAGAATAAATATCAATAAATGAGGACAACCAATGTATATGAAATCAAATGTGAAAATTACATTGAAATTTGTTTTTCAAAAAGTAAACTTACCCAACAACCCAGTACTCTAATGGCCATCTACTTTTGTGTCCTTTCTCACCCTGATGAGGGTTAAAGTTCATCAAAATTCCATGCTCTTTCATACCTTTAAGGTGAGTATTAGATTTAATTGAGTCAAAGTCATCATCACTTTCATACTTATGGTTCTGTAGACTTTCCTGGATTAGAAAAATAATATTTATTTATATGACACTGTAGACTATCCTGAATTAAAGAAACAATATTTGTTTATATGGTACTGAAGATGTTCCTGAAAAGAAAAACAATATTTGTTTATATGGTACTGCAGACGTTCCTGAACTAGAGAAACAATATTTGTTTATATGGCACTTATAACTGACGGGAATTGATTTTATGGTAATGCATGGGTGCAAAGGGAACGCATTGCTCTTGGCGGACCCAGGGTTACCAGATAACCAAGATCCCAAAAGTGCCTCCTCGTGGCGCACCCTGGTAACAGAAATATAGTGGTTCATGCTGATTCTGGCTAAACATTTTGGGGATCGTGTCCATGAATGTAGAGGTAACAGATGGAATGAGATTTGACTGCAAAATGACAGGCAATATCTCCGACACCTCTGTGCCAACACATGCAGCAACACTGTCGACACACAGTGAAGCTAGAAAGTCTGGTAGAAGCATTGGAGGGTGGCCAATGTAGTCGGTACAAAGCAGGCAGATGTCCCAATAAAAATAAAAGCACAAAAAGTAGAGGGCAGCGTCATGTGTAAAAAGCACGGAAAACGGATCGATGAAATTGGAACTAAAGCATTGTTTGATCGAGACAAGCTTCTAGTTACCGGTGATCCCAGACGGGGCCCAACTCTACTGTTGAGTCTTTCCTATACCGGAAGCGTGCTTGAGGAGAGAAAAGGTTCAGTACCCGATGGGCATAGGCATAGCAGTTCGAGGTGACAAGCACTGTTCAGCTCTAAAACAAAACACAAGTCCCTAACGTTCCTAAATATGTGTACAGATTCAGACCTGGACGAGGGGCTCACGAAGTTGATGAACAACGCTTCGGCTAAGAAGACAAACGAGCCCGAGCCCAACTCTTCTGTCAAGTTCTTCCTAAACCAGAACCAGGCTTGAGGACGAGAAAAGGATTAGTACCCGATGAGCACGGGCACAATACGTCTAATTACACGAGGCATGTTCAC
The DNA here is from genome assembly GCA_034231615.1 of Meghimatium bilineatum. NCBI lineage: Eukaryota > Metazoa > Mollusca > Gastropoda > Stylommatophora > Philomycidae > Meghimatium > Meghimatium bilineatum. The sequence goes on from CM067312.1 coordinate 23,604,785, forward strand.
TGACTGCGGAACGCCTCGTGCAGGACAGACGTGAAGGACAAACCGTCTCGGCATAGAGTCTGTACACATTCACTGTCTGGCGACAGATAGAAAGGCTGTCACAGGCTAGGGTAGCCCACCCGAATTGTCAAGGCATGCCAAAATCGGATGTGCTAGGCCTACAAGGCGCATAACGGTGGCACAACGTAATCACGCTCCCTGCGGAAATCGCACGGATATCTGTGTTGGTCACAATGCAGCGAACGCAAAACAAACAAACAAACATATGGTACTGCAGACTTTCCTGAACTAGAGAAACAATATTTGTTTATATGGTACTGCAGATTTTCCTGAACTAGAAAAACAATATTTGTTTATATGGTACTGCAGATGTTCCTGAACTAGAGAAACAATATTTGTTTATATGGTACTGCAGATGTTCCTGAACTAGAGAAACAATATTTGTTTATATGGTACTGCAGATTTTCCTGAACTAGAAAAACAATATTTGTTTATATGGTACTGCAGATGTTCCTGAACTAGAGAAACAATATTTGTTTATATGGTACTGCAGATGTTCCTGAACTAGAGAAACAATATTTGTTTATATGGTACTGCAGATGTTCCTGAACTAGAGAAACAATATTTGTTTATATGGTATCGCAGATGTTCCTGAACTAGAGAAACAATATTTGTTTATATGGTATCGCAGATGTTCCGAAATTATTACATCTATATGATGTTACATACTTTCATGCAGAAAATAATATGTGTATGCATGATAGATCTTCCAGGAGAAAATATAACATTGACATAGTATGTCAATTAATTTCTTGGGAAAATGAAGATAAATATTTATTTCATAACAGATCTTCCTCTATAACAGAATTTCTTGGAGAATATATAAGTATGTGTTTCTTCTTCTTCTTCAGTGTTTATTTTCAAACTCCCGCTAGATCTCTATTGTAGCAGGACCATGGTCCTATTAGATTTTCAGTAGGATGTAGTCCAGAGAATGGAAATGCATTGTGTCGCCGTTTTATTTGTGCCAATAGCTCGACACATCTGTCTTCTGTGGGCAGTATGTGTTTAACATGACAGTATTTCTTAACAATTCAAGTTGACTAGACTTTAAATAGCCTCAGCTGCAATGTCCAGATTAAATACCATATGGAAGAGAAGAATAAGTACATTAGTGGGAAAAACCTATATAAATATCTAATAATACCTATTATTTTATGGATATGAGAGTTGGACAATTATAGCAGAAATAGAGAAGGAAAAACAGGATTTTGAAAATTTAAAATACTACAGATGAATATTGCTCAATGTTTTACTCAATGTCACTTCTGGATGCATTTAACAGCTGGATACAATGCCATGAATTGGGCAGCCTTTTACTTCAGAAGAGAGCTTTGATATGACTTACATGCAATCTCAAGGCATACAGATAAATGAGTTGACTCCCTCCTAGCAGTTTACGCATGAGCTTTTACCAGGGTTCATCAAGAGATCATAGGTAGGGATAATCAACACCATCTTCTTAGTCACTTCTTGTAACATGTATGACAGGTGGCAGTGTTGCTATTCTTTGATTCCCTTTTTTGTCCCATATGGGCAAGACTAATCCATTTGTTATATATCCATATGTTATATATCCATATGTTATATATACATAGTCTAACATCTTACTCTCTTCTTCTTCTTCATTTGACATAGAAGTGAAGCATGTGTATTATGTTGTGTCACAGTTCATGATATTGCAATATGTGTCTTTCAGCACATCACACCTATACTCCGAACAATATTTTTTGGAGCTGAGTTGTCTTTCTTCTTTGATACCTACTTGCTTATCCAGACTGCAGTGATGCAATCTGTTACCAGGGTCAGCCTTTAAAGATGGGAATAAGTCTTGATTAGTTCTGATTCAGTGACCCTAACTGCACATAGGCCCCAGATAACTGTAGTGATAACATGATAACGTTTCTATGTAGCTAGCTAAGATAACAAAACTGACATCACTACATGAATGGCAGTATCACAGAAGCTTAGAACTTTGTACCGAATAGTCAAAGGAAAGTATGCAAAAAAAGTAAAACTTGATGATTTAGTAACCACTGGAAAGATCGAAAGATCAAGGGGAGAAAGGACAGAGCAAGATATAGAGAGAAATTTCTGGAAGGGTTGTCACTGTGGTACACAAATGTCACCAACTTAACTTATTAACAACACAAGAGACAGAGTTGTGTAGAAACTTGATCGTCTACGCCACTCAATATGGCACTTGATTAATTGAAGTATGCACATTGTATTTGTAGCTTTTCACTAGTTACAGAATAGATTGAATTAAATCTATTTACAAATGGTTCCTTTATTTAATCAGAAAAACCTCGCAATCTGCTAAATGTTGCATGGGTGCCAAATTGGATAAAGCACAAAAAACCTGCCAAACATCCATATTCTCATCCATATGGACAAGTGTGGAAAAATTATGACCTGACTTGTCCCATTTTATCAAGCTAAGATTTTATTCTTTATCAAGCTAAGACCTTATCCTTCCATCCTCATCTGTTCCCTGCAGGATAATTTTGTATAGTGCAATGGTGTCTTGCTGCATTTTATGGAGAGAAAATGGGCACCATTGAGTTACTTATTACTTATCCAATCTCCAGGGTTGCAAGCTTTTACTCTTTCTTCCCTTTTCCAGGTGCATGTTTTCTTCAGCTGTGTTGTGTCTATACAAAGGGTGTCAGTGATGGAGGGATTTGGTGCTAGCAGTTGTTTTTGTAGGTCTTGTAGTGTAGGGCATTCAATAAAATCGTCTTTCACTGTTTTATCCTCTTGTTTGTACAGTATGGAGTCTGCTGTAATTGTAGGTGTTTAAGTTGTACAAGTTTTATAGCCTAAATATTGTGGTTGCACCATTGAGTTAAAACATTGCCCACAGAAATGTTTCACTAGAGCATCCCTTCAATTACTACCATGGAACATAAGATATACTATACACACATATTTTGTAATCATTACACCATTTTACCAGCTTATCCTCACTGGTCACAAAATAGCTGTGAATCTGCCTGCAACACTGGTAAAAACTGTGCACTATTTGAGCATCAAAGATCCCCGAGTTTTCCATATCTGAGCCAATAATTATTGTTCCCTCCAAACCATCAAGGCAGCAGTACTGGTAAATGGAAGGATATCGACTAGTTGATAATCTGAGATAAGACATAAGCAATAATTCAATTACAGCAGCTGTGAAACTGCATACATTGTAATTTATTTAATTTTCTAAAAATAAAAAAATTTCGGTACTGCATGCTTTCCTGCTAAGGAAGGCTGACAGGATTCTATAGGTTATGGTAAAATGTCATTTTGCCATTGCAGTCACCATGACGTGCATGTATTAGGTATTATATTTGATCTCAGAAAGACAGAAATCAAGACATAATCATAGTTTGGACATGAGCCATCAATATTTCTGTTTTCAAAAACAACAATGAGAATATGATGTACCCAATATAGACAAACATCACAAGTTAGTAAAAAAATATGTGCATCCAGAAGTTAAAATATAAAGCAGAGATAGGTACACTTTATTAGTGTTTGGTTCAAATTTTAATTCACAATAAGGCTGGTGTAACTGTCAGCCAGAAGATTTGAAAAGTTTGTTGATGAAATTACTTTTTTCAATGCATGTCAAAACTTGTGTCACTACTCAAATAAAACACTTTTTACTCCTTTTTGTCCATGTCCAGTGATCAACTTGTGGGTTATGACTAACAAATTAGAGTGTTGGTCTCATAACTGTGAGGTTCAGGGTTCAATTCCTGGTATAGAGTTTTTTTTGTGGATCTATATGACAAAGTGCATAAGCAATTCTCTTTGTGTTCAAGATGTCACAGGTTCAAAACCCGTCAGTGACATCTTGTTTACAAAGAAAAATTTGTTGGAGATGCATGGAGATTACCACTTAACGCTGCAGAGTTATGTGCTATAAGCAGTAGTTCTCAGAAGACATGTCACTGTGATGTGATGGACAAAGTACATAAAAGGTAGCTCAAGTACAATGAAGTCAATCCTCTAAAAAAGGTGTCTTAAGCCTGGTATTCACAAGTACCATGGTGTTCTAATAATTACATGTAGTGCATGTGAAATGAAAGTTAAAGCATGCTTTCAAACACTAATTATCACAAGTTCTTTTTACAAATTAAACTTTATTGTACACAATAAAACAGTGTTACTACACATGATTAGGATAGGAAGAGAATGTGTACAGTGCAATGATGTAGGGTAGATGACCAAAAGTATAAATATATATTTTTTTCTTCAGATCTGGTTTGGAATTAGTGCCTACCTATGTGATTATTTCCTTATAAAACATAACTAGCCCTACTCCCTAACCCTAACCAATGAATATTTAAATTAATTATTGATATAATATTTAGATTAATTAATAATAAAATATGTAGGTAGGCACTAATTGCAAACCAGAACCTTATTTTCTATTGCATGTTATGGTGCTCACATACTCAGTATAACATGTGAGTGGTGGTTGCCATCTAAAAAGGTTGAGAGCACCTGCTTCTAAGCCTTTTCAACCTGTGATAAAATGACTGCTGATGAAAGTCACAGCTTTTGTCACTATCTATGTATAGTAAAAATGAAAATTAAGCTGAATTATAAACTAGTGTCATGCACATAGTAGTTTTCCCATAAGTTCCCAGCTGCCTAAGTCAGTGGATGAAAGTGCCAGACTCTAGCATCGACAACTGCATTTCTCAGTAGTGATGGTGCCATTCTTCAATCTTCCCTGAGAATGAGCCCTGGTACCTTTTTTGTGTATGGTGAACCTCAAGAGTAATTTTATTTTAAAACCATGAGTAATGAACTCAAAAATTGAGTCTTCTTGTAAACGACTTAATACTATACTATCGTGGTTCCCAAATAAAAAAGAATTATGCCACAATGCACTCTTAACATTTTTTTTTTGTGGTTGCGTTTGCTCCATTGTAATCAGCATGGATATCTGTGCGATTTCCGGCTGAAGCATGATTACGTTGTGCCAGTCATGCGCCTTGTAGGCATAGCACATCTGATTTTGGCATGCCTTGACAATTCGGGTGTGCTACCCTAGCCTGTGACAGCCTTCCTATCTGTCGCCAGGCAGTGAATGTGTACTGACTCTACGCTGAGATGGTTTGTCCTTCACGTCTGTCTTGCACGAGGCGTTCTGCAGCCAGTGAACTTGCCTCATGTAATTAGGCGTATTGTGCCCGTGCTCATCGGGTACTAAACCTTTTCTCGTCCTCAAGCTTGGCTCCGGTTTAGGAAGAACTTAACAGAAGAGTTGGGCTTGGGCTTATTCGCCTTCTTAGCTGAAGTGTTGCTCACCAGCGTCGTGATCCCCTCGTCCAAGTCTGAATCTGTACACATATTTAGGAGCACTAGGGACTTGCATTTTCTTCTAGAGCTGAACAGTGCTTGTCATCTCGGACTGCTATGCCTGAGCCCATCGGATACTGAACTTGTTCTCTCCGCGAGAATGCTTCCGGTATAGGAAAAACTCGACAGTTAGTTGGGCCCAGGCTTGGATCACTGGTAACTTGAAGCACCGGTAGCTTGAAGCTTGTCTCAAGCAAACAACGCTTTAGTTCTGATTTTATCGAACCCTTTTCCGTTCTCTTTGTACATGACGCTGCCCGCTGTGCATCTTTCTCAGTGTACTCATTGTGCTTTTATTTTTATTGACACATCTGCCTGCTTCGTAATGACTACATTGGCCGCCTCTCCAATGCTTCTGCCAAACTTACTAGCTTCACTGTGTGTCGACAGTGTCGCTGCATGTATTTGCACAAAGGTGTCGGAGATATTGCCTGTCTTTTTGCGATCAGATCTCTTTCCATCTGGTACCTCCACATTTACGGACATGATCCCCAAAATGTTTAGCCAGAATCAGCACGAGCTGCTGTATTTCTGTTACCAGGGTGAGCAACGAGGAGGCACTTTTGGGATCTTGGTTATCTGCTAACCCGGGATCCGCCAAGAGCAATGCAGTCCATTGCACCCCAATATTTATTTTAATACCTGTAAAAATAATTGTCATTAATGCATGTTTTCTTTTTTAGGGAGTATACGGAAGAACTTGTGGCTGTGGGATAAATGCTGCATGCCCTTGATAGTGCCACACCATATACAAGGGTGGATTTTAAAAATTTACTTTCCGATCTGATAACATTTACAAAATATATTACAATATGGTTATCAGTTATAAACCAATATCACTTTGCCTTGGGTAGACCCAGAGATGCTCCACATTCTCAAATAGAATTCAAAACGTATTCAAGCTGATGTTTCCACTGGTTCACAGGTTAAGTACATGCTCTTACTCTTCTAAATATGTACCTATTTCTATACATTTCACTTTGAATACATAAATGACTCCAATCACAGTCTAGAAATGTTATCAATCACAGTGTATTATCCAGCAGGTATTTGCTAAGTAATATAAGCACGTTCCATTTTATCCACTGTCAACCTACAGAATGTAGATGTCTTAAATGCAATCCAATTTGCTCTCCCATTACTGCACATCAACAAGTACAAGTCAGTAGGTTCATGTGATACCCAGAATAGAATTCATGGACATTCATTCAACTGTGAAATTCTGGAAAGGCTAACTTTAAAGCATGTTTAAATTACTGTCTTACTTATGTATAGCTGATATATTGGATGAAGATGGTCTTGATGAGGTCAGAGATGTGTTTACAGTTCCATTACTTGCTATTGGGTACATCTTGCTACCATAAGGAGTCTGTGAATAGCAAATCAAATATAGTCAGATCCTAAAGATGCATAGAACAATTGTGTTGTATAATGGAAAATATAAACTTCATACCAAACAGGTTATGTAGTACAAGTGTTATGACAGTACTGTTGGATAGCTCAAAAACTGAGAAGTACAGCAAAATGTATTTGTGGCCTTTTTTGTTTTTCAGATGGTCATTAGGGATAAAAGTAACTAGCTGAACAGTATCTTTCATGAATGAATCATCTATTTGATTAAGTCACAACCACCGAACATTTGTGTTTGCATCTTTCTCTTTTGTCCACCATCTTTGTTATCATATTTTATTTTCTCTAAATAACTCCACCAATGTGCGAAGTGTTTGTTTACAAGCACTGTGATCATTGGCCAGCATTCAAGCAGGCAATACATAATGAAGTAAAATGGTTACTAAAGAATACCTACCTGACTTGACCTGCTTCTTTGGTGAGGGAGACATGTTGAAGTCATATAGCTGTTAATATATTTATGGTTTTGTATTTTTGATAGTTTTTTTTTTAAAAAAGGTCCCAGTTGGACCGCAAAGTAGAAAATTGTTTAGTACCATTTTACTTCATTTTCGATTTCCTACTTATTCATTTGGCTACTGCAGCACTCTCCATTTTGTCAGTTATCCTCCGATATTTTGTTTATTTATATTTGCCAGCACTCAACAATTTTTAGGGCCAATAGGGAAATCTTTTACTGACAACATAAATATAGATATTTGTAAATAACTACCAGAAATCCTAAACAATGGGTGATAGAGTAGGATCAGAAATTAAGGTGAAATGACCTGGGGATAGTGAATGTTCAGATCAAGGAAATGAAAATGGTGATGGGTTGGACAAGTACAGATAAAACTGGGAAACAATATTACAGAACATTCAATAACATGACATGAAGTCCACAGAGGAGGAGATAGGGAATATCTAGAAACATACAGAAGTGATGCTATGAGAGACATGGCAGAGATGAAGCTTACATGGAAAGATGCTAGGAACATATCTAGGCATAGAGATAAATGGAGACTATCCATGATCTGTATGCCTAATACATGCATACATTCCACTGAAATTTATGAATCTGATGTTCATTGATGAATATCTATCTAATTAGGCCAGTACTTAAAAATAAATTCAACAACCTAATCAGTCATCATCATCACCAAACCCTATAACCCTTCAGGGTCGGATGGGTGATACTCTGGAAACATCAGCACAAAAATGTCAACATGCCTCTCAGTTCTTTGATTAAGTGTGGATAATCTTAATACTGTCCAGTCTTTATTATTAATCCATATTTTCCTCTAACCTACTCTTCTTTCACCCTCAAAAATTTCCTGTAAGATTGTTTTGGAAAGGGAATCATACATCATCATGTGGCCAAACCACACAAGTTTGCGATGCCTCACAAATGCCATGAGATGTTCTTGTTTAGCTGCAAGAGTATTTATTTTGCTTCTCATGTACATGTTGGTTTTATGTTTTGTATAATGGATGTGCAATATTTGTATGTAACATTTGTTTTCAAAAATCTCCTCTCTCCTCTCCATTTCCACTGTAACTGTCAACTCTCACATCTGTACAAAAGAATAAGTATTATTAGATATATATATAGGTTTATCTTCACTGCTGTACTTATTCTGCTCTTCTATATGGTATTTAATCTGGACATTGTAGCCGAGGCCATTTCAAGTCTAGTCTTTATTTCTTTGTTAGTGCTTCCATCACTGTTCATATATAAGATCATAAGTATTTAAAAGTATCAAATTCCAGTTTCTGTCTTCAAGTTTCACCCATCAGGAGCCATGCATGTTGACATCTCTTTTTGCCATTATTTTGCTCTTCATGATGTTTATTTCCATATCATAAGTTTTTCTTAAATACCTGACATTTAAAGTGTAGGAGAAATGCAATTTTTTTTTTTAAAACCATGTTCGAGGAAACTGAACTCTAAAACAATATGTCCAGAGTCAGATATCTTATCCATTACATCACGTTGGACTGTTATTTGGGATAATGAAAATTGTGTAAATAATGAATGAAGTGTTTTTTTACTATACGCAAACCACAATGTGAATGCTATTGTGAGCGTTGGGTGTCTGAAATAGGTGCGAAATTTTCCCTTTTATTGAATCAATTACCAAACACATTAGTAGAAACAATAGCAGACACCATATTTGATCTGGAAAAGTTGATGGAAACATGCTACAGTCTGAAAACAATTAAATAATTAAGTCATTAGATGTAACCGTTAGGCCTTTCTGAAACATAATATTCACAAATATTTGGACTGAGGTCATAGGTCAGTCACACTTCAAATGATATTTTGAGCGATAGCGGTCAGAAACAGATGTGAAATTTTCCCTTTTTAGTGAATCAATTATCAAACAAAATATCAGATATGACTGTAGACATCATCTTTCATATAGAAATACATTGTCTATGTTAATTGAAACATAGCACAAAACGATATTTATTAAATAATCCGTGAGCCATTACAGACAAATATTGACATTATAAATGCAAATTGTGTCTCTCTGTCAGAGGGTCAGAGGTCAACCAATCATATCATTGGTCATAATTTACAGGACAATGGCAGGGTTATTCGATTTTCTAAAAGAACTACGGGCTTGGGAATCAACTAATCTGTAAAGTGACCATAAATAGTGCCTGTACATACAAAGTTTGAAGAGTGTACATGTAACCCCAAACACACAGAGTTACAGATTTAAGGATTATAAGTATTATATTATTTATATATTATTTATAGAATATAATTACATGTCACATACAGATACAACAACACATTGTAAAATAGTCAGTACACAAAGATGGATAAAACAACACACTGTCAACATAAAGGTGAATACAAAAACACACTGTCAAATATACGAGGGGGAGTCAATAAGTAAGTCACAAATGGCTCTTTAGAAAAAAACTGAAGACGATAAAAACCTGAAAACTGTTTATTTTTACACATACATTATCCCTTTACTTCTCAACATAATTTCCACCAACATTGATTCATTTATCCCATCGTTTTATGAGTCCTCCCAAACCTGCTGCGTAGAACTGCGTGCTCTGCTTTTTAAGCCACATTTTCACTTCACATTCAACTTCTGCGTCAGTCGCGAAATGCTTCCCGCCAAGGTGGGTTTTTAGTGGACCAAAAAGGTGAAAATCACTAGGGGCTAAATCGGGGCTGTAAGGAGGATGTTCCAGAATTTTCCAACCAAGATTTTTTATTTTCTCCTGAGTTAATCGAGCCGTATGTGGTCTAGCATTGTCATGAAGGAGTAGCACTCCTCTAGTCAGCAGCCCTGGACGTTTTCTTCGAATTGCATCCCGAAGCACTGATAGAACTTCACAGTATGATTCAGAATTCACATTGTCACCTTTCTTTTTGAAATTGGTTAAAAGCACTCCTTGACAATCCCAGAACACTGTCAGCATAACCTTCCCTGCTGATGGTGTAACCTTGAATTTTTGGACACAAGGCGAAGAAGGATGTTTCCATTGCATTGAAGCACGCTTTGATTCAGGCTGGTAGTGATGCACCCATGATTCGTCCCCAGTAATAATCCTGTTCATCATGTCTTCTCCTTCATTTGCGTATTGACAGAGATGCTCCAATGACAAGCCTAATCGGTTCATTTTGTGTTCGTCCGTCAATTGTCTGGGCACCCACCTTGAACACACTTTCTTAAATTTCAATCGGTCATGCATGATGCTGTATGCTGAACCATGTGAGCACCCTATTGCAGCTGCTACAGCGTCTATCGTTACTCGTCTGTCACCTCGAATCATCTCCTCAACCCGCTGCACAGATGCGTCTGTTGCAATTTCAACAGCACGACCAGATCGGATTTCGTCAACAATTTTAGAGCGTCCTTGAGAAAAATTTTTTACCCAGCTGTGCACCGCTTTACGGGACAAACAATTGTCAGCATAAACAGGAAGCATTTCTTTATGAATGTCTTTTGCAGGCAGTCCTTTTACCCATAAAAAACGCACAACAGCACGTTGTTCATTGATTGTACACTCTGTAAGTACAGTAGCCATTTTGTTTTTTGTGCTGCGCATGCGCAAGGTACAGCTAGCGCCATCTAGCGAACATAAACATAAAGTTCTATGATGATATCAACTATAAACAGCTTTAGAAACCACCTACTGCATTTTCCTGCCATCCAACATCAATTTGTGACTTACTTATTGACTCCCCCTCGTACTTAGTACGCAATGATGGATACAACAACACACTGTCAACATAAAGATTAACACAACAGCACGCTGTCCATTTCTTTTAGGATGGCTATATTGGTGATCTTTTTGATCCATAGGATTCTGAGGATTTTTCTGTAACATTTTGTTTCAAATGCTGCTATTTTATTTTTCAGAGATGAGGAAAGAATGCAAAAGTGAGTGATTAGATTGTAATGTTACAGTATACAAGGAAAATGCAAAATAGAAAACAAAAGTATAATTTTATCTTTAGGTCAAATTAAGTCAAAATGTTCTGATTCTGTGTACTGTTCCAATAACACTGCTATTTAACCCTGTTTTAAATTTTTTCTAATATTCATTTATTAAGAGAATGATGTCATAACTGCAGGACAGCCAGAAAAACCAGCAAAGATAACTAACAAAATGTTAAGACGGATGTAGGTGTAGCACAGTTAACTAGTTTTGTGCACTAACATATTGTATTCTATTCCAGGTACAGTCAGTTGTCTAATCTGTTCAGATGAAGATTGAGTGATCAGGATTTAATATTTTAAGAAAAATTATGATCTGTCACTAGAGTTACTCAGTGTTCTGATTCTGAAACTTTAGCAAGATAAAAAGAGCCTATTTGGTTGCCCTGAGTGAAAGAATGAATATATGCTAAATTTACCCAGTAGTTAATTTCTTGCTTAGTAAGACTGTATTAAGGAATAGACCTACATATGTTTGCAAGCTGAAGAAAGATAATGAGTGGATAAAAAAAATGATGACACTGACAATAAAAATAAGTAAAGGTAACATAATGAATGAAAATATAAAACAAATATGCACATTAATAATGGCACATACAAATAAATGAAGGAGATTAAAAACTCACTTTATAGAAATTTTCAATTCCCCCACCGGTGTCCAAGCCAATAGAATTCCTGCTCCAACTTGGATGCATAGATAGCATAACAGGACTGATGTGATTGGTTTTCATTCTGCTCTCATCACTGAAGAGACGTGAAACTTTAGCACCTGTTGTATTCACGTATGTGGCACAGTAGTCAGACTTGATAACAGGTGATTGGTTATCTTTATGAATTCTGATTTTGAAGTATATAAAAATCTGCATCAACCATGCATATCTTTAACATGGCTATCTTTATATACCCTGATTGTTGAAATATGTAAATATGCATGAATTATGCATGTCCTTACCATGTATTGCATCAAGAAGGTCCTAAATAGAAATAAACACACTTTGATAAACTACTTTGAGTCTAGCGAGCAGCTTGGTGGTTACTACACTTACTTCATAATGAATTTATATAATTACCAGAAAACAAGGAAGATTGGACAATCAGGAAGGAGTGGGCCTTAGTAAGACAAATAAATTGTTTTGTGTAAGATAAACATTGAAAAATCAATTTGTTTTGTCGTCATTCTATATATTTTCTTTACATTAATTATCTTTACACAAGCCAGTAGTCATTTTTTGTAATACATTTATATTTTATGTGTCTCCTTATCTGATGGTCTAGGTTAGATTTTCAGTTACATTTGATGGAACAACTTCTGAAGAAAAAAAACACCTCCAATGTAAACCCAGTCGCAGGAAATTGTTACCAGAAAGAATCTTGGAAAGTAAAGGCAACTGTCAACATCGTCCTTTATGTATCATTTGTTAACAAAAAGTAATAGAGTGTAAATATTTTTGTTAATATAGAAAAGATAAAATAGCTACAGAATCAATATTTAAACAAAAATGTCTTTATCTAGATAGGGACAAACAAATACTGAAATGGAAAAATTAAAGTCAAACAAGGATTATATGTCAGCAAAGTAGTTGAAACTGACAGGTCTGGGAATATAGCATAATACAGAGATTGGGGAAAATGATGGATATGTATGAGATTACATGTCAAGAAAATACAGTATACAAATAAAACACAAAATTAATAATAAAAGTAGAAAAAAATTATAACAGAAATGGTCTTAGCTGGATCTGTCTGTAGTAGATGAATGCATAAACTGTCATAAATGGAACTTGTGGTGGAAAACAGAAGACTTAGAGGACAGAAAAAAAATAAGAGGTCACAAACTGCAAACTAATGCTAGTGGTATTAAAAATAGGCAGAAAATATTTATTGAACAGCAGAACATGTGGAGAGGTGTGAGAGGGTGCTTATACCAGTATATCTAATGACCTCAAGGAATGAAAAAGGCAACTCTCAGTCATGAAGTGATTTATGTGGTCTGATGTGTCTGAGCAGAGGGTGGTGACCGAGATGTCGAAAGAACCACTGTGGCTGGGGTCAATGAAAAGTCCTGTAATTAAGGTCATGTTATCAGGAGGAATATCATAGAAGTAGTGGTGAAAGTTATCACTAAGTCTTAGGGCAGTTTCTCCTATGTAAGTGAGGTGACAATGCTTACAAATTATCACATAAATAACGTTCCTAGACTCACAGGTGAGGCTCTCACGAATGGTAAAAGCAGCCTTAAGGAAGTGAGCTGTGTTCGCTTGAATCACAAACTTGCATTTATTACATGGTGACGTGCTCCTGTGGTTGACTGTGTCTACCGGAAGTTTACTGTGGATGACAAGGTCCCTAAAATTATGAATATGTCTTGAAGCCTACAAGAAGCCACCCTTAAAGTTCTACCCTGCACTTTTCCTGTAGTTGTCTGACAGTAAAAATCAGTCAAATGTTCCTCTTTCATGTCTGAATAATCAAAGACATATTTAATTCAGAAGGGAAGAACAGACAAATAAACAGTATTTCTACACAATAGACTTCAAGATACAGTTACTAACATACCTCATGTTCAAAACTGTAATTAACTGAGGTGTCTGTAATTGCATAAGGCAGGCTTTGGCTTGGTCAACATAGAACACATCAAGAGGCAGTGTACTTTGATGCCTATTATGTTAAATTAGAAAATCATATTTGAAGTTGCTTTTTAATAGATATCCATCACTGTATAAATTATACATATATATATATATATATATATATGCAACTCTGGAATCATTTCTATTGCTTGAATTGTTGCATTAGAAATGTACATCATTATATTGCAAATAAAAATCTACATCCTGCTGGAAATCTAGTAGGACCATGATTCTGTTACAATGGAGATCCAGCAGGAGCTTGAGAATGAAAGCTGAGGAAGAAGAATAAATCTCACTGATCTCATTTAAAACTGGACAATCTATTTACAATAAATTAAAATTATTAATATACAAATAAATGTGTGATATGGTTTCAGCTAATAGACGTGATGGGGTGGATTTTTGTTTGAAGGTCTATCAAAGTATTTCATCCCATCAAAATAATTCTTTCCTTGTGATGCTCTCTTTTTGTCATTTACATGGTGTATTTGCAGTGCAAATATTGCTGGTTTCCTTACAATGATTACAATAAAATATCCTTCCCCTTCCTCCCATTCCCCATCTTTTTTATTGATTGTCTTAATGTGTTCTAAACCTCTTAATCATGATGATTGTCTGTTTCTGATGTTCAGCACATCATTTTACATTTGTTAAACAGTCCACTTTAACAACAAAACATAAAAGACAACTGGTTACAACAGAGATGAGATGTCTGAGAAAAGCCACAGGAGTGACCAGAAGACACAGAATTAGAAACGATGTCATATAAATTCTACAATACATACAAAACCAACAGATACAATCATCTGGAAAGAATGCCATGTGATTCATTAGTTTATAGAGCATATATGAAGAGAGGAGAAGCAGAAAGAAGAGCCAAGGGTAGACCTAGAGTACGCTGGATCGACAACATCAAAGAGACATTACACGAACACCAAATAACATTATCTGAAGCTGCCAGAAAAGCGAGAACAAGAACACTGTATCTCCATCGACACCCATAAAGGGAAAGAAGAATAAAGAACAGTCCACTGGATTTTCAAAATTATTTTATAAACCCATACCTGTGGTATCCATAGATCTTCCTATATATGTTTACTTCATAGCAAAGAAGACTTTCAACAAAGTAACTGATAGCCAGAACTCACGGCAGATTATCACAGATTGCCTACACCAGATGACATGGCACACAATTGTCAAACTTACATTAGTGTGAGTCCAACAGTTTCCAGCAAACAGCAAAAAAGTCCATGTTTCTGAAGAGGTAAAGAAAGAAATAGTTAATTCATGAATAATTAATTAATATAATAATTATTCAGTGAGGAGATCAGTATGGAAGTCTTTGAGGTGCATATTTACTGCATTTCTCTTCTTAAAACAATGCACTACTTCATCTTTGTGTACTTTGACAAGGAAAAAAGGAATTGAACCTCAATATATTAAAAATACAATCATATGGAATCTTCTCCATCCATTCTCAAACTTCTGCTGGTTACCAGGATGTAGTCCAAAGACTAGAACACACTGTGTTGTGGTTTACAGAGTGGCTGTAATAAATATGTGCTTTTCTACTTGACACATCGAACATTAGCACAATATTTTTGGGTCACTTTCGGATGGAGTAGTTAGCCACATGCCCATCCCTCACCAGTAGGTCAATTACTATTCTTTGATCTCCCTTTCTGCCTCAGTTACACACAAACAGCACTGAATTATTCTCTTCTTACTTGTTCTCCTGAAAAGGGATGTGTTATACTATACTATGTCATAATTTACATAATAAGCTGTCATCACTTTTTAGTTGAACTCATCAGTTTAGAGAAATAATATTTTGGGACAAGATTTGTCTTCCATTTTCAATTTCCACTCCTTTAGTCAAATGACATTTGAAGCTAGATTTTATTTTCAACACTTTAGAATACATTCCTAGTCATTTCTGATTTTCTTATGTGTTTAAGGTCCCTCATATGAGTTTTATTCCATTATAATTCACTAAAATAAAAATGAGCACCTGACTTTTAATTTGAAAGACAATTCTAAATTGCTGCAAGGCTACAGTGTGTAAATGCTCTGATGCAAGAACTTAAACAAACACTGGATGAGAGTGATGAAGATGGGGACACTGTTTGAAGTACCATAGATTCTAGATAATTTCTTATAAAACAGCACACTGAAGGTAGAAGGAAATAAACAAGTGTATAGTACAAATTACAGACACAATTAATTTCATAGAGGAAACAAGGATGAATGATTGTGATGCAGACTGTCAATTACCTGCCGGGTCAGGTACAACAGCAAGTTAGAGTACACAACAACAACACCCAAATTCTGTACACAACAAAAACCCATATTCAGTGCACATAACAGTGGTCCCCAAAGTCAATGTACAATGAACCCCAAAGTCAGTTTAAACAATAATGATCCCCAAAGTCAGTTTACACAACAATGATACACAAAGTCAGTTTACACAACAATGATACACAAAGACAATGTACACAACAATGATCCCCAAAGTCTAGCACACAACAATGATCCCCAAAGTCATTGTACACAGCAAAGATCCACAATATCAGGATACACAACAACAATATTCAACATCAGTGTACGCAACACTGATCTCCAAATTCAGTGTTTACAACAATGATGAATGAATGCTTACCAAACCTACTACCAACCAACACCATCTGGCACTAGGCTCAGAATAACCAAAGTTGTTGTTTATCTCAGCAAACTCATGACAGAATCGGGTAGGGAAGATCTCTTTCCATGCAACAAATTGTGCCACACTACTTCTAGACATCAGGTCAAGTATTGCAAGGTGCCCAAGATAAAGGTGAAGATCCTGGAGGTCATCTGGGGACAAGTGGCTGCACACCAGCTGTCCACAATAGAAGAATGTAGAGCCAAGAATGGTATACTGGCGGCGACATCCATAGAAATGTTCTGACTGTAAATAACAAATGTATAAATACTCAAGGTTTAGTTAAAAAAAAACAATATCACCAACATTTATATTCCATCAACATTAAAAAAGAATAGAGGATTGACATCATTGTACTCGGATTACCCCCATATGTACTTCATTCCTCTCAACAAAGCAGCATTTCACCTGTCAAAAGTATCACTCATTGCAAAAAACTCTGTAGCTTCAATCGATATTCATAAGAGATCTCCAAAAAATTCACTTTGTAAACAAGACATTGCAGTGGGATTCAAACTCATGACCTCTTGAGTACGAAGTGAATAGCTTTACTACTATGCCAGGGAGATTTCCTTCCATCAATATTAATATTGTACCAATATTGAGTTCCGTCAAAGTGGTCGACAAGAATGGATGTGTTCTTATATCTGTGCTCAAATAATCAAATTTCCTTTCCGAAAGAACTACAACCTACAGGAATAGTGTGCCTAGATATTTGCAAAGGATAGCTTGAATTCAATCATCAAAGACTGTATGAAGATATCATTAGAGGAGGCAAGCAGATTGGCACAGGATAGAGTTGGGTTCAGGACATCATTTGCAAAGACAACATTCTGGAAAGCATATGTCAAGTGATCACATCAGCTGTTCTTCTCCCACATGGCAACCAGGACCTGAACTTCTAGTTCAGGGTGCAAAGGTTACAGCCACTGCTTTCTTTCCAGGCATGTTGTAGGAGGCGTCAAAGGAAAGTTGGAGGATGAGCTGACAACCTGTCACCTTTGAAAAAGTCGTCACTGCATGTCTTGCCTCAATTTATTACTTTTGTCTTCTGTCAAATTGTCTTCATGAATGATGGAGAGATGCAAGCCAGTCAGTGAACAATGCACCTGCCATTCTGTGGCAGACTCCTTGGAGGCTGGGAATGCTATGTTTGCATTACTGCAGATGGATCACCAGATCTGACGAAAGAATGATGAACTAGTTGACCCACAGAAGAGTGATGAACTAACTGACCAAAACATATACGCTACATCCTTGGCAGGTCGTGATGGTCTTGGAATTCTATACCTTCCTTCTGAGACTAAACATGCATCTATAAACACCCTAACACAACCATGCCTTTGAGACAGCAAACTGTTTGCATTTAGGTATCACCTCAGTTACTCAACTGAGGAGCAGATGCTTTTGTCAGAAAGGCTATTAAGAGCTACCTGCTCACAGCTAATTTTATTATTTAATCATCAATGATTCTCAACCTTTTTCACATGAGTCACCTCTCTGAAAAGATTTTCTTCTGCTGTCCACCTGTGAACTAAGAAAAAAATGTAAACTTTCTCTAAGCATACTATTATATATCATATTAAATACTTTTCAAATAATTTCAAATAGTTAGCTTTCTAGATGTCCTAGATGGACTAATTACCCCCCCCCCCCCGCAAAATGATGTGGTTTCCCTGGGGGCTATACAAATGAAGCTTAGAACCACTGCTCTTTATAAATGGTGGAAACTATAAAAGAGATAGTGACAAAAATTCATATTGAAATCGGATTTTCTGTGCAAGAAATTGTAGACATCCAAATCCAACTGTAAGCTGTAGATGATGATGATGATGTTCCTCTTTCACAAGCAAAGATGAGCATATCGTGAAAAACAAATGACTGCGATGAAAATAAAAATTAATAATAACAATAAACTGGCAATTGTCTAATTTGGCTTGTGAGTTCGTAGATGTCTGATGAGTTCAATTCATGCACGGAAAGATCTATTGCAGAGCATGCAGGAGTGCTGAAAGTTAGGGGTAACAGAACCCTCAGATGTCCTTCCGCTTCTTGCACTTGTGGATTGACCGCAGTGCTCTTTTATTTTCATATTTCGTGATGCCAGAGTGATTGTGTGCCAGGCTGAACGGTCAAGTGCTGTAGTCTCCCAGGAGCTGGGATTGATGCTGCAGTGCTTGAGTTTTAGGTGATCCTTGAAGCACTTTTTCTGCCCTCTGCTTGAAAGTTTACCTTCGCACAGCTCCCCATAGAATAATCTTTTTGGAAGGCGCTTGTCTGGCATACGGAGGGCAACATCCTTGTCAATTGCCACAGTTTGCGATAGGGTGCTGCCGAGATATACAAACTTATTGGCAGTATTATGTTTTTGTCCCTTTACTGTGATCACTGGTTCTGTGTAGGGGACACCTGGTGCTGGTTGATACATTACTTAAGTCTTCGCAGTGCTGATGGTGAGACCGAATGCATCACAGGTCAAAGAGAAGAGATCTATACTATCCTGCATGTCTTTTAGACTGGTAGAATTTAAACTGTAGATACACTGTGCATCTATGCTCACATGACTAAAATAAGAGAAACCACTGTTATACTAGAATCCACAAAAATGGTGGAATGCAAAAACTTCTGCAATGTATTCAGGTTCAGGACATCCAAAGGTAAACCTGACAAAAACTGCCAGTTAAAATTGGATGCACTAGTTCATAAATATAACATAGTGCAAAAACATGCAACCACAGATGGTGTGTTGAAGATAGATAACATAGACATACTTTAACCTTTTAGGATCACAGCAGCACATTGCTCAGTGTTTCCTAGCTCAATGGTCTATTGTTTGATCATTCAGATGGGATTCTTTTTTTACAACAAATAAATCAACTCTAGGGCTGACCAAACCTAAAAACACGAGGTGTCAAAACAAATCTTGAAATCAAAATGACAGGTATCATGCTGATCATATTATTCTTTGCATGCTGATAAGCAAATATAATACAGACCTCATACAGTAGTAACAACACATCTGAATGGTGTGAAACTTACATTTATTTTAATATATACAGTAAAAGAGAAAAATTGTCATCAATCAATGCATGAGTAGGACTGGGCATCTATGTGCCAGAATAAGAATAATTCAACCAATAAGTCATAGTAATTATCAGCATTCAACATCTGCCAGAGGAAACTGAATACCTGTAGATTTGCCTAAAGCACTATGAATTCAGTTCAATAATCAATAATAGTGTAATGCAACTTCACTCAAGTAAAGATGAAGACATATAAATAGCAATTGATTACCTACCATATCTGCAAAATTTGATGACTCAAACTCACTCAATGTCCTTTCAACAATTATCTGTGGATGAAAATATGAAATTATTCAACAGCTTTTTTGCATGTTAATATCAAAGCATCCACAGGTAACAAGTCTCCTCAAGTAGATATACAATGATATGAAGGTTCAGTTAAACACTCTACTTCAACTTGAACCTAGCGCTACTAGTGCAATGTTTGATGACAATTTAAAATGTAAATAAAACTGGAAATTGAAAATCAATTATAGATGTCCTCTTCATGTATATGCACTGGCCATTTTTGATCTACAGAAGCATGGAGTGACACCTTCACTCAAAAATTAGCTTTGCTAGTATAGTCTATGAGAAAATGAAGGGAGGCCGTATTGACTCTAGCCTCAATAACCATACTGAAAGTAAATGTATTGTGTATCCTGCCGAAGACGGATGTGTCGGGCCATTGGCGCAAATAAAACGGCGACACAACGACGCATTTCCATTCTCTGGACTATATCCTGCTGGAAATCTAATAGGGCCATTGTCCTAATGCAATAGAGATCCAGCAGGAGTTTGAGAATGAACACTGAAGAAGAAGAAGAAGTATTGTGTATGGTATTTCATTCTGCATAACCTTACCATATTAGGGAACCCAGCCAGTTTTCTCATAATAGTATACAGACCACCACCTGTGTATACAATAACAACATCATCATCCCTAGTGTTAATGGCTATACTTTAACAAAAAATATGTTGAACTATTGAATACAAACATAAGAACAAAACATGAAGAGATAACAAATTGAGAATAAAAATTTATGAGAATACAAACACACAGGATCGAATTTAATAGGATATATAATAATATGCTTCGAGCAAGGGTCAAACACACAGGGCTAAAAGATTCAACTCTGCTAAATAGTAGGGGAAGGTTGGGAGCATACCATTGGATATTAGATACAGTATTTTATTTTTATAAGGAGGGCTTAGGGCACTGTGGTAGCTCAGTTGTTAGTGCACTGACTTCCTAGTCAAGTGATTCAAGTTCAATTTCTAGTTCAACTAGAAATATTTTCTAATCACCAATAGCTTTTAGGTCATCCAACCTAAGGAAATTAGTACCAGCTTAATATCCTGTCAGAAATAGTCCTAAGGGTAAATTAAACTAGACCAATGAACAGTGGTCTTGATGGATTATGTGATGTGATTATTGATGGAACAAAGGGTTATGTGGTCAGGTGGATATAAAGCACTGGACTTGGGCAAATACTTGATGAGACATTAGTCTAGTCTAGGCCATTCTGGTATCACAGCCACCAGGTTTCAAGAAACGAGTAGGTCGGATACCAACGTCGCCTAAAGGGATGTATGACTCGGTGTATGAGAAATGGATGGCATACAATACATTACTGGAGAGGAATGTGGCTATTGATAATTGCAGTGCTGCACCAGTTCTAAACAAAGTTAGGCATTTGTAGAAGTCAGTCAAAGGAGCTGCAACTTCATTCTGTGTCACAATTGTTTCACGTCAGCAATTGAGGACAAAAGGTTCAATTGAAGTTAGTTGTTTTCAGATATCATTACTGGGAGAAAGAAAAGGGGGTGGGAATAAAATCCTGTGACAGGAGAAGTTAGTATCTGCTTTACGATTGGTCGGGGGTTCCTTTGAGAGTAGGTAAAGATGGACTAAAGCATTCAGTTGGAAGATTCAGTGCCAAGCAGTAGTCAGGGAAGGACTTCGAGACTTGGACAGAACAAGGTATCTGGTTTCAAGACCTAGATTTACAAGATTATCATACCTGTTTTAGTCGTGTAAACTTCGGGAGTGGATAATTTGTCAGAGCTACATTTCTAGTTAGCACAGAAGGAAACTGATGTACGATCCATATATGGCCAAGATAATAGAAGAAACAAACTGCATTACAACGTTGGGTAGAAGTCATTTACCACTCCGGGAAGTAATCCCAAAGACTTGTATAGAATTATAGATTATAGAAAAAGAATTGGAAGCATGTACCTTATATGAGTGAGAGTTATCAGACAGTGTGTGCACGCACATTTCGTGTTATGCTTATATTCTCATGGATGTTGTAATATTCATCAAATAAACATGCTTTGTGTGAATACTTGTTATGAATCAAGTCAGTTAGATAGTTAAGTAAGCGGAGTGTGATTAAATAGGAGTAACAGTTTTATTGCCCAACAGATCCTGTCTCTGTGGTGCTCAGGACCAGTGATTCTGCTACAGGAGTATTGCAGACTCGCACAGACTTTAGCAAAAAGTGATATACTCAAGTTAACATAGAGTAAGATAGTGTGGCTGGTGAACTGGATGATGAACAAATTAGTTGGTTTGTGAACAAGGGATAGGGATCAAACGCCAACACCAGATCTACTGGCAAAGTAAAGGCTGAGGCCATTTTGCTAACCACATCATTCCTAGTTATGTTGTTGGTCAATGAAAAACACGGGTCTAATACCATATTCCCCAATAATCCTCATTTGCAAAATAAAGAAAACTTAAAAATGAAGGAGCTTGAAACCCTTCCCCCCAAGCATTTACGAGCTTGTAATCCAATGAGGATATAAACACATGATAATATACACATAAAAGAAACACAAGAATTTACATGCACAAGAACATAAACAAATATGAATACAAACATACAGGTGGAAAATTATTTTAAGCAGACAATTTTTGTGTATTCTTTGCACATTTTTTCAATCATCAATTCTGTTTGAACACTACTAATTTTTGGTCCTACTTAAACTGGTACTTTATGGGTTACATTGACTGGTGAAACATACATATAACATGATCCACTAAAATCTTGATGACCTTACCATGAGCTCATCTGGTAAGGATATGGTTTGCACATACTGCAAATATCTTGCAATATAACATAATTCTGACTGAAATGATTCCTTGTTGAAATCAGGGGTTGATGACAGTGATGATAATGATGACAATAATGCTTGTCGGAAGAGGTAGGTTAGTATATTGTCAATAAAAATGGAGTGGAGTCCTTT
Organism: Meghimatium bilineatum; assembly: GCA_034231615.1. Classification (NCBI taxonomy): domain Eukaryota; kingdom Metazoa; phylum Mollusca; class Gastropoda; order Stylommatophora; family Philomycidae; genus Meghimatium; species Meghimatium bilineatum. The sequence goes on from CM067312.1 coordinate 23,627,718, forward strand.
CTTGAACACAACCTCAATGGAACCAAAAAGAACCCTGAGAAGCCGTGAGAACCCCAACAAGAGGGTGTTGATCTGAGACACTGACACACTGTGGAACATGCAATAATAAAATGTTATTATAGAATGACTGAAGTTATAAAATAAAATACTCTTCTAATTATCATCTTTTCTTCTAATCGGAGACTGCCAATTCTAACACTATCATGTACTTCTTGTGGCTATATGCCTTTGTACAAAACCAAACCTCTTGGTCTGTAATCCTCCTTTGTGACATTCTGAAATCACAGGAAAAGGACTTAGCTAGAAGTTATCACAAGTGCAAGGTTGTCACTATCCAGTATCAGAAATAAAGAATGGACCTATTTTTTCAGCAGTTCCACCTTTGTATAAATCATAAAGTAGCTAGCAGGAGTTGAACAGACCTGGTTCTAGGGAATCTCTGAGTATGAAAGAAAGATCTGAAAAATCACTTCATTGCAAAGAAAGTAAGAGCTAGCCATATGTAATTTGTGGCATTGTTTGTAACAAACAACATCCCAAAGAATTTCTGTATAAGCTACCAGAATCAAAAGTACCTAAACTTATCCAAGCCTCTTTGATGATTCTTGTTAATGAGCCATTTGAAACTATAATTATAATTGCTAATGCAATCTTCTGTCTCTGTACAGCTATAAATGAAGATCAATAGCTTATTCCACACTATGTTAAGAAGCAGTTTGACTTGTCATTACTTCTCAGAAATAAACAACAAAAGTAAAAACAATCAGTTTTTAGAGACAAAAGACATTTGTTTTTGTGAAAATAAAAGTGAAAATATTCTAGCCTGTAGCAGTAAAGTATTGAGTGATCATAAAAATCTGTATTTAGCAAACGACAAAGTATAAACTGATCAAATTATGATTGATGGAACAAAATGGATATATCCTTATTAGTCCTGTAGATCTTTTTAAAATAACTGATATATCCATTAATGTTCCAGAAAAAGTTAAGAAGTTTCAATTATATCTTTTAGCTGCCTTTCATTTCTTCCTCTATATTTTTATAGTACAGTAATTGAAGAATATACCTATCACTCAATGACTTATTTCAATCAACTAGCTTATATGATCGCCGAAGAAGAATCAACTAGCTTACTTATATGACTCACCATACAGCTGGCATAGCAAAGACTAGGATATCATGTCCTTCCTGCAAATAGGCAACATGAATTTTCTGTTGATCACAGCTGAGTGTGGAACTGAAAGATGGTGACAATACAATAAATTATTTGTCTATCCTAGAGTAACTAAAAAAAAACTTTTCATTGCTGCTTGTACTTTTCATTACCCTTCCACCTCCCCTGGAAGACCCTTGGGGGAAGGCTTTCAGTGTTTTATGCAAAGATCGAATTATCAGTAGCAGACACTGTAAATTTTTGTATCTCCATGTCAAGGAATCTGTATGAAATCAAGCCAAATATTAATAGATTTTTTCTTAATTCTTGGATGCTTCCTAATTATATTATTAATGTCTTGACCAGTATGCTAATATGGGTAGTGGTCACTGTCTCAGTGTCCTCCCCATGTCCATCAGCCACATCTTGATGTCAGAGTACGTTCTTTTCATGATGTCATGTTCGTGTTTTTAACCACATTTGGCACATGGCCTCCGCTAAAGTTGCCAGTAAAGTAAGTAAATTTAATAACTTACAAAAAATATTAAAAATTTGGGGTTTCTTCATTGATTGCAGTGTGCCTAACAGCGATCCGGACATGGAATAACATTGGTGGAACCCATGCTTAAGGTCACCCTATTTGTTGTTAACAATTATTATTATCAAAATGCTGATTTTGTTTTTTAGGAATGCATAAAACTCGATAACCATGTATTTTAAATTTTTGCCGATATAATATATACAAAAATTATAACATTACCAAAATTACACCTAACACATCAGCTTAATTTATTTTTTTTGAAATTTTTATGGAAGCATTAATTTGATCTTACTGGAAAGAATAAGCAGATAAAAGAGAAAAGTTTACAACTTACTTTTTAATTGTGCTGCCTCTGTTAATATCTTTGACCACGTGTGATAAAGTATAGAACAGACCCAAAAGTTGATGAAGAGAGTTTTTCTCACTAGGGAAACTATATATCATTCCATCCTGCAAAAAATATATCTTGATTATGAATAATAGCTGTAGTATCCTGCACATTCTTATCTGTGATCAAAGATGAGTTTTATTTATTTAAAAAATATACATTTAATTGAACTATCTACTCAAAGTTAAAATTGACTAGTGGCATAAATAATTTTTGGTGTGAATACTTAATATGGTAAAGACAGTTTTAAAAAAAATGTTTACTACTTATTGAGGATAAAGACTGATGCAGTTACTACAGGTCTGCTATGGCTGCCTGGAACCTGCAAAATGGGCATTTGACTGTCAATGAGATTAGTGCAGTTACAGCAACTCTTCTAAAACACAGAACTAAATGAAGAATAACATAACTACAATAGATATTTGATAAGCAACTGAAAGATCTGAATTTTTCAGAGAGATTAGGTCTAATGTTTCCAGTTTACAACGTGAACATCTGGAACCATAAAACACAGACCTTAGCTGCACTAAGGATATTCTAAGAAAATAAGATCTATACTAAGACTTTCATCACTACATTCCTAGCATCTAAGTCAAGGCATATATACATATCACTGTAGACCAGAGACATCAAATACATAAGAATACTTATGAGCTAACGGGAATCAAATACATATCATATGTGATAGTGGCTGAAAAGATGAAGTTAATGCAGTCATGATTTAATCAAAAGGAAAAGAATGGTATATGCTGGATGGGATTTTCCATGGACTTCCCATGGGAGACTTCCACAATATTATAGTTACTCTTTGCAGAGAATGTTGAGGTCAAGTAATGGAAAAGCAGCTCTTGAAATTAATCAACTGATAGGAGATAATGTGTGAGATGATGTCATTGTAAAAAAATTAAGTAACCCATAGCATTTATTAATGCCGTAGGGGTGTGAGATGTTAGCGATCTCACATTTCAGAGGCTCTGCAAATGAGGGCGGTAGCCATCTCCTCTTGCAGTCTCTTCCTCAATGTCATTGTATTCACAGATGGATCTTTGTGTCAAGGTGAAAAATTACAGAATTTGGAATTAGTGTTAGTGGTAGGGTTGACATCATCAGCGCAATGAGAGATATAAGACTATTACCAGTATGACAATGGAGGTTAAAGGTGAATTCTACCCCCATGCATTGGCTCTCCGAGGTCCCACTTACTGCAGGAGTTTTCATGTCTAGGTTTAAAATAATATAAAATAGCAGATGTCATTGAGCTATCTGTAACAACTCTCAATCTTCTTGGTATCACATAGGTATACTGCACTGGAATTGTTGTCATTAATGAGAGTACAGAGAAATTTGCATTTATGGCATCTAAAGTCGATGGATTGATGATGGATAAGGAAAATGTGTAGGAAGTTGCTCAGATAGTACCTACTGAAGGTGTGAACACTATTATTGATTACACATAGGCTCTGATAGGGAAATTCTGTATTAACCTTTAGCACTCTAATGGTGGCTATAAGTCGCCAACCAATATCTTTCAATATAGCCCTGCTGGCAACTATTAGTCACCAGGTGCTATGCATTAATTTATCGGTGCGGAACCACAAAATGTTAGGCTCATGTGACCAATAATTGTGGGGGATTTTAAGCTAGGACTACACATCCTTCACGCTCATTCATTTCTCGCTTACACTGAAGACAGAGCAGTCCTGTTTAATTTCTGCTCCAATTCTCAATCGAGCGAATTCTGTTGAAACTGATATAGTTTGTCATGAAATGCCTATGGGTTCTGATTCTGAGGATGAAGAACTCTTGGGATTTACATTTGTTTTCAATGAATATATGATTTATTAACATGTTAATAAATGTTAGTAAAAATGTTTCTGAGAATATATCCAAACATTACAATGCGACCACACTGGATATAATTAGGAGTGTGTCTGATTGAAGTATTTCTGGACTTAGTCTTGAACAGAACAGACCATTATGGTAAGTGACATCTATGGGTTTTATTTGTTTGTTCAGTCCATATTATATTAGTTTGGTTATGAAATAACATAAATACAATAGACTTAGCCATGTAGATTAATTTTATCAGTGTTGCCACACATTGATCAAGTATATGTGCATCAAGAAATTTTTCTTTTTAATTTATGGTTCCAATTTTCAACTTCACAACTTTCTCACAACTCTTCTATACACCAATATATGTGGTATTCAATCCTTTATTTACATATATAAAAATTATTTGAAAATCTCTAAGAACGAAAAAGTGATTCTATTTTCCAAACACCCACCAAAAATAACAAAATTGTCAAAAAGTAAGCTGAGCCCATGGGGAAATTTGTGTATTTTTAAGGTAGGGTGCTAAAGGTTAAATGCGGCATGAGTAGGACTAGCTATCTGCAGATTAAGGAGTGTTAAACCAGTAAATCATGAGCACCATCAACATGCATCAATCAAGCCATTTGGCACCCTGGGATATTTACACATCTTCAAGTGCATAGGTCATAAGAATGCATACTCTTCTTAAACTGTTAGGAGAAACTGAATATCTATTGGTGGTTCATAACCAGAGCTCTAACCAACCACTGATATTCTTAAGCACTTTCAAGTTCATAGATGAGTACATAAAAGACGAATCCAGTATTAAACAGATGAAAATCATACATTCTAAAATATTTACGATGATGAACTACTTTGGGGTTGACTGGCAAATAGAAGCCAGAGAATTCAAGCAAGAATCACAGGATGTGAGCAAGTAGTCATGTTAGATATCAATCATTTCATTTCATCTCACGTGTTAAGACATCTTACATTTGTGTTGTTTGTGTTGTTCGGATCCACACCTTCAAGGGACACATACATGGCAGCTGTTTTATCCAACCCATAGTGAGCAGCAGTGTCTGTGGTCAAAATATTGACTAAGGTTTCCAGGTTAACTGAAGAGGTATCTGTTCTTGGAGACTTCATTGTCAGCTTGAGCTTAAGCCAAAGATAACAAAATAAAAATAAGATTAATACAATACAATATAAATAAGAACATATATAAAGTCACAATTAATGTTCTGAAATATGTAGGAACTAGAGACTGTACACCACATACCAAATTAAAAATACTTAACTCATATGTTAAATTTTTGCTGTTGTATCACTAAGAAACTGTGTGCAGACATATTAACAAATATAAAATAACCTTCTAATGTGTACACATATTAACACACACAAAATAACCTTCTTTACTGTGTGGACATATTAACACAAATAAAACAATGTTCTTAGCTGCATAAACATGCTAACAAACAAATGTTACCTTTTTCAACTTTCTTAGATTAGATAAAACTGCATCCATGTTGTCCCATGTTATTTCTTGATCATTCAACCCATGCAATGTGTTTCCTGAATACAGAACAGGTTCAAATTAGATGTGCATCTTGCTTGCTACCTTTCAACTTAATCTCTTAAGTAAACTATTCCAGATGTCATATGTAGTTTTACTAAATCCTATGTTAAAAATATTTTATTTTTTATTTTTATTTCCTTTAACAATACCTTTTTCTCATACCTAGTGTTCTACCACATCTTAATTTATTTTTCCCTCTTTCTATGAATTTCTTCTATTGGTATCAATATGACAACTAATTCAGTTCACTCAAAATATATCATATACAAATCATATACACAGATACCTCAGTCAACAGAGAAGTGTAGATTAAGTGTGGATGGTTTTTTTGTTGTCTTAAAAATGGCATGAAGTTGCTTGAGAAATAATCTGTCTACTCCACTACAACATTTGTCTACTCCACTACAAAATTTGTCTAATCCACTACAGCATTTGTCTACTCCACTACAAAATGTGTCTAATCCACTACAACATTTGTCTAATCCACTACAACATTTGTCTACTCCACTACAACATTTGTCTAGTCCACTACAACATTGAACATGAAAACTGAGATAGAAACATTGATAGTGGCATTCAGTTGGTTGGTGACTGAAATACCAACTCACATGATAATTTATTAATACTCTAAGACTGGCAAGCATTCTATGAAAGATAGAAATGTTCTTGTTAAGAAAGGAATAAGTAACACTACTGAGCAGCTTGGTTGTCCACACTATTACATGGATAGGCCTATACTGCCCTGGTCGTGCAATCAAATCAGGGACAGAGGCAATGAAAGAGCAGACACATTACAGAGCAGTGTTGAGATTGATGGAAAAGAACTGAGAAGAGATAGAGCTAACCTATAATCATTTATAATCAATAGCCTATAGTCATTTATTTATTACAGATTGAAAATGATGCTGGAATTGATAAAGTTTACATATAAAGAAATGGGGTGATCTGGGGTGAGGAAAGTATATCCTCTCTGGAAAAATTCAAATGATTTTGAAAACTCAACATCTGACAGACTGAGTCTGCATAATCTTAGATAGCTGCTGGAACCGAGATCAAAAGACTTATAGTAATTAATTAAGAATTCTTCTTATTCCTAGGCCTAAATATAACTATATCTCAATAGTATAAATAAATAGTCTTCAAGTTTATTCAAGACTGTAGATATGCTGTGAGGGGAGGGGGCTGATAGGGTGCAAGTACCTCCCTTTGAAAAAAAAAAGAATATGACTACAAAATAAGTAAATAAAAATTTTTTATAAAAAGAACAACCCCCGCCCTCTTTTTTTGTGTGAATAGTTTCACCAAACAATTCTCCAAAATATCTTTAAATTTAGAGAATGACAAATTTTAAAAAAATATATATATAACCCCCCCCCCCCACACACTTATTTATAGCATGGCAATGTTGCACATGCAAGCTTGAGCTGTTTCACTGCCATTGACTGTAAACAATTTCTGAATGTAGAGTAGACCTATGTAGCACTTAATAGTTGATATTTTTAGTTTGTGATTTCAAGTTTACTGTAAATAGAGAATAAACATTATCAGCAATTTCTTATTGGATCAATTGACCTACATAAGATATTGTTAAATTCTGACCTCAGACATTTAATTGCCTCGTCTATCTCAACACACCTGTGCCACCTGCAACACTATTGACTTATTACAGTGGGGGACTCATGGAGTTTTGTTAAAATCAACAGCAGATATTTTCTGAAACTGGTTTACCTTTCATTGGGCTTCTATACAAAATTATATTTAGAAAGTAGTTATATTTCAATATTTGCATGAACCTATGACTTTTTGATAGGTTGGAAAGGCTGTTAGTTTTAACTACAAATATTTAGAATGTTATCCAGGGATCAAACACATAGATATGGTGAGATTATATGTTGATGAATTTAGATCCCACAAGATCTTGTTTTAGGAAAATAGAGCAGGATATTTTGTACTAAGTATGATGCTTTCAAGATTAAAGTCATCCTTAGACAAAAGACTTAGAGAAGAGCAGTCAGGCTTTAGACCAGGTCGTTCCTGCCTCGACCATATATTCACTCTTAGAACAATAATGGAAGAATGTCTAGAATTTAGATCTAATCTTATAATGTGCTAACTTCAGCGCAAAAAAAGAAAATGAATATACATGAAGATTATTCCCCTCCCTTCCTTTTAAACCCCTCACTCACCCCAAAAAATACATTGGAATGATTACCTTTTTTCATTATCTTAGCTAAATCTTTCACCTTTACAAAAGTAATAGCTATGACCTGTGTGTTATGTTTCATATGGGATATGCTTAAAATAAGTTAATTCCTTTCACAGATATATGTTCCTCAACAACTTGTTTTGTTGTTGTAGCCATGTAGGTGTCAAGTTGTCCTCTTCCAAAAGAATGTAATCTGCATCACATGGCTATTAATCTCCAATGTCCTGTTTTCATTGATGTTACCTGTTGTTACAAGATTTTCAATTTAATTTGAATGTAGGCCTATTCAATTAGTTTTGTCTTCATGAACGTAAGCCTAAAATAATGGTAACCTGCTGCAGTTTGATATGCCAAGCCACTGGTACAAAGAAAACTGTCACACATCGCATCTCCAAACTATATCCATTTAGTAGGACCATTGACCATCTACAGGTGTAAACCTGCGGGAATTTTGAGAACATCCTTAACAAAATTTATCGTGACAAGACAAAGACTGAGTAAATCAAAGTATAAACTCTTGCCACAAAACGCACTTAGACTTATCACCACTGTTAAAACTTTCAGATGCAACATTACATACTGATTTACCCATGCCCATGGGCATGAGCGTTAAATTGCATAGTCAGAAACCACCCGTGATATTACCTTCAGTGCGTACTCTGAAGCGTTAGTACTATTAAAAAGTATTCATTGATCTTTCCAAGGAATCCGTTATCGTTATAAATAAGCCGTTGTACCAATTTTCTGATGACTAAATCGACTACATTTTTAATTTGTTTTTCAAACCCCAAATGATGAGTGAACTCAACTCAAACCCTTGTCTCGTGGTCGAAGTTCGAGTGATTTAAATTTAACAGCTAAACTGCAGCCGCTCGTCTAAAAGAATCACATAAATAACATAACTTAATTAACTGCCGTCCTCACAACAAACTGTATTTAAAAAGAAATAGCATATTGACGTCTGGTTACGGGTATACACACTTGACACGAACCGAGTTGTCTTCACCTGGTGCCAGTAAACTTCTAGTCTAGACAATAATTGACGAAACAAAACAATTAAGCTCTTCTTCGCTCGGGCTACAACTATAATGAACATATGGTCAGATTTCAGGGGTCAGTGAACTCGAAAAAAAAAGGGAAAAAAAGAACTCGTTTATCTTTAACTGAAAACAAATATTTTATTCAGCGGTTTATTTATAATATTACAAATGTTAACTGATATATATTAACAGAACCATATAGGTGAACTTATACGATGACAGAAGAGAGAGGGGGGGGGGGGGTCCCTTCCCTCCCTATTCATAAACTTTTCTTTCATTACTGCGTGTTTTTATGTTAAGGGGGCAAGTAGGCATTTTGGTTGTGGAAATAAAAGCCGTTTTGCCATTGCTGTCGCCTCAACCTGTACTGGAAGAATTTTTTATTGCACCTCTGAAAGACAAAAATCCTTATCCCAACCGTGGAATGATCCGGAACCTCAGATTTCTGAGACCGACGTTCTGGTCATACGGCCATGCGCTCCACCTGGTACTCATAAACAATTAATCAATCAAGTGTCATGCCGAACGTTGTAGGCGATCATGTTTCTCCACCACTCTCTGTCTCTCGTGTTGTCAATAAGCTCGGTTGGTGAACTTATACCGTGTTATAATACTAGTCCATCTAGCAACTTCTCTCTTTGTCGTCCCCTGTCTCTTCTCCCCTTGATCTTTCCAGTGGTATTAAGTGTTCAAGCTGTGTTCTCAACACATTGTTCTTCTAGAAACCTTGACTGTTTGCCCCTAATGTATGATATAATTAATCTTTTTACTCCAGCATCAATGAGAACATCTGCATTAGTTTTCTTAACTGTCCATGGTATTTTCATAATTCTTTTCAGAAATTACATCTCTGTAGCATCCAGTTCTTTTTTAATTTTGTTTGTTTGCAGTCCATGCTTCACATCCATAAAAAAGAATTGGTTCGATATAACATCTCAGCACTCGAATTCGGGTCTGCATTGATAGTGTTCAATTGCACAAAATCGTTCTCATTTTTTGGAATGCTGATTTGGCTTGTGCTGTACGGCACTTCATCTCACTTGAGCATCTACCTTCTGATGTTAACAGGGTGCCAAGATATTTCACTTTTTTTCAACTTGTGTTAATGTTGTGTCATTAACCACTCATAAACAGAGGCCTTAGGCAAATTGAAGAATGTTTTTGGTTTTTTTACTTTGATCAAGAAAAAAACACATCATATCTTAAAAATGGCATACCACACCCCCACCGCAATTTGCACATATGTGACATAAAGTTAAGGTAGGCCTATATCTAGAACAGCAAATAAATGTGCGATTTAAACAAGACTTTACTCCAAGGTTGTGACATCTTTTTTTTGCGACATATTTTAATGGCTTCTTGTACTCTGTCGGTTTTAGTTAACATCTGAAAGACAACGTTTCAAATATTATTTAACAGCACTCATCTGTTCGATCTTCCTGGTTTTCTCATATTGAATATCGAGTATGATATTCTAGTGAAAACAATTTAACTGTTTCTGCTAGGCAGCAGTTTTTATTGTGGAATCAAAGAATGCACCAACATCCAAATAAATATCGATATGTACCACTGTGGATAGTCTCCAGAGAACCCATAATATACTTTGCAGAATTGCCCACTGTACCACACCAAGAGAAGAAAATTATGACATCAGAAACAGCACCTCGTCCTTATCTCGAGGCTGGTGACCACAGTACAGTTGATTGATAAAATCCATATCAGCTTCTGACTTCGGCTGGAGAACGAGGAAGAAGACATAGAAATATCACACTTTAAACGACTTTGCTTTGGGGTCCTGTTTACACAAGTAAGTTCATTCCAGAAGATAAACAAATTTCCATAGTGCCTGCTCAAACTGCGTTTTTTTCGGTCGTTCATCAGGTGCACCCTCAATCGTTCATATGTACACATGGTAGACATAATTACATGTACTGCTTTACTCTGAGAATGAATTGTCGCAACACTAACAATAGGCTTAATGTTGTTTGCCCATCGAAGTGGACGAAAACCATTTGAACTCTTCGGGATTTAGATGATCATAAAGATGATGATGACTTGTGTGTCTAAACATAGTTAATAAATTATGGTCGATTGGTCGTATTATTGAATTTGAAATTTTCTTCCACATTCTGAACATATGTGGGAGGAGTCTGTGAGACACCAACTAATTCTTGTCTTTGTCGAACATGTTTTTGTTTAACAGAAATTGTCTGAAGTTCTCTACAGCAGCGTTATCAATCATGAGTGTGCGATGTCAGTCAGGCCAGACTCTACCATGAAATTATGTCTACACTGAAGTGAATCAGTGATGTTTTAAACGTGCCTAAAGCGTGCCTTATTTTGTCATTCTGTCCTTGCTTCTTGAAAAAGCCAACCTGGAATTCTCCATATTGTAGATTTTGGCAGATATATGAGATATCATGTGAATCAGAGTGTTTGTGCCTTCATCAGCATTGTGTGTATACCCTTGCAGATTTGTATTTCATCAATTGTTCACGATCTGGTAATTCATCATACAAATGGATGTTGAGTACCTTAGGTGGAAATGATTGAATGTCCTATCGCATCTGGTATATACTGTTGATGTTTCGCGCGCAAAAAGAAGTGACGGTATTATTTCCGCTTGGTAGAATGTAAAGGTCCATATGAAACATCCAGTGATTCAAATGGCTTCAACTAGAAGATATTGCAGAAAATGTGTTCTGCTTCACAATGGCAATCAGTTTGCTCCTCTACCCCTTGCTCACTCGACTCATGTGCTCACTCAGGTGACACGTTGTTGTCTTCTGACCCCGATCTAATTTTCTTCCTTTTACCTCGTATACGTCGGCGCAAGGCTCGGTGTCTTTTATGTCAACCATCATATCAGCTGAAATACCTTGAGAGAAGTTACCTAGGCTGATCTCGGTCAGTGCACGGTGCTCCGTAGCACGGCCAAGAATCAATTATTTCATGTTAAAGTACATTACAATGTGATATATCAGTATAAATACAAAACAATATACAAAAGCACTACCATACTTATAAATACTTAGTTTTATCAATCAGTCAAAACGTCCTATACACAAAAATGTTATAACTACGCATGGGTTGCGTATTATTGTACCTTTCTCTTCAACACATTTATAGTGGTTTTCATCACTAACTATTGTAAAGACCAAACATCGATGTTGTGACATTGAAAGCGATCTCCGATGTATTTATTGAAACTGAATATTGAGAACGTTAGAAATGCAAAATAGTGTCATAAACATTAACATTTTATAAAGTGTGTATTGCTTCCGGAATTGAAATTTACTATTTAATTAAATATATTTTATGTTAATCTTTTCTTTCGCTACTGCATGTTTTCCTGTTAAGGAGTGCAGGGAGACTTTTAAGGCTGTGGAAATAAAGGCTGCTTTGCCAAAAGCTGTTGCCGTGACGTGTACAAGAAGAATTTTTTGTTGCACCTTTGAAAGACAAAAATCCTTGTCCCAACCGCGGATTGAACTCGGGACCTCAGGAATCTGAGGCCGGCGTTCTAGCCGTACGGCCACGTTGTTATCCTTTGTAGTAATGAAAGTAATGGGGACGGAGGAATATAAATTATATTAGCATGTCTATCTATCTATTCGCTAAACCCTTTGTTGCCTTTCAGCGTCAGGAGTAAAAGGATTATATAGATGGCCCTCGTGTGTGCTGAGTATACTGTGGAATTTGTCGCCTCTTTTATTTTGGTGGTCCATCGTTTTCGTGGTCGATCTCTAGGTATGCCTTCAATGTATCAGTGTAGCATAGCTTGCTGTGGTATTCTGTCTGCTGATGTGTGCAAACCATTTGATCTGTTGTTCTTAATATATTCCAAGCAGTGGCGTAGCGTGGGTCAATGGCGCCCGGGGCGGAATCATAACTTTCCGCCCTTGTGACATTAAAAAAATATGTCAGTGATTGTGAAAGACTGGACAAAAATAAATTTGTCGCCCTCCCGATGATGCCGCCCGGGGCGGTCCGCACCTCCGCCATCCCCTCGCTACGCCACTGATTCCAAGATTGGGGTGTTGCCGGTTATTTGTCTAATGTCCTCACTCTGTCTCTTAGCGACATTCCTAGCTCTTTCAGGGCGTAATTATTCCAGGGGTTAGGAAGTAATTAATTTTAGGCAAAAATTTTTGACCGCAACATGATTTAGGCGCAAGCTTCCTGAAGACAAAGTATTAGTTTTGATGGTGATATAAGGTATCAAAAGAAAGATAATTGAATGTGGAATCCATATACAATATAGAAATATAATAATTGTAGCAACAAAATACACCACAAACAGGAATGTTAGATTAACAGAAATTTGGTTATGCCTTTTGTTCTACTCACTCTCAGCTCTATTTGTCTTGAAATGTTGATATATAATCTGACTAAAGTAGATGCCTTGACTGTCCATTTACTTATAATAATTTATTTATTTGAAGCAAATGTACCTGCTTAGTGTTTATACAATTTACTATGTCCAATTTCAAAATCAAACAAAATATTGTGAAAATGTAGGCAATATTCCACAGTATTAGATTTTCAAAGTTGAACTTTATTTCATTCAATATTATCATTAGGTCTTACTCTATTTTCTGTATAACGTAGTGCACGATTATCATTGCTGTCACTAGAACTATCTGAATCATCAGAAACAATAGCAATGGGAACAGTTTTAGAATTTCTTAACTCTTACCTATTAGATATAGGCCTATTTCTTTTCCGATTTTCAACATATTGATAATTACCACTAGCAAAATCGAAAACACTGTTGTTTACCGACACATCACTTGAAATAACATCTTCAATTATAAAACTCAAAAGAATAATAAAGCCCGGTGTCTGCTAAATGTTTGAGCTCTCTTGCTAGTTGAACAATGACGTCATTTTGCTAATTTCAGGAAAGTTGAACCTATTTTGTTAGAATTTTAATTTAAAATAAATATGTCACGCGTCTAATTGTGCAGTAACACGAGGGTTTCCTTTCGTTAGCCAGATTTCTAAAGGTTAAACAGCTAAACAAGTTAATACTAATTCATTTACGATCTAAACGAAGCAAATTTAGATGGCATATCTGCAAGAGTGATATTTTGCGGGTAGGTCCGGATAGCAGGTTCTCTGCCACGATATAACATGCTTACGTACGGGATGAGCTAGGATTCTGCATAAGCATGCCATTTCTGCTGTCACAAATTTACGTTTGTCTTACGCTGTCGTTGTTCATGTTTGGCATTGGTAACACAACGTGAGGAACTTTACCAAGATCAAAAGGCTGCAGTGAAGTTAGAGGACGATCTCTCAGAGTGGTTTGAGGTACAGAGTGGAGTACGGCAAGGGTGCACACTCTCCCCATACCTGTTCAACATCTACGCGTAAAGTATAATTAGGAACGTGAGAGAAGACATACACAACACTGACTACCACGCTTTAAACATAGGTGGATTCCTAATCCCGGAACTACACTACGCAGACGACACAGTACTTCTTTCAAACGATATAAAAGGATTGGAACAACTAATCAAGAACACAGAGAAATATAGCGAAGCAAAAAATTTGTATTTAAACACGCAGAAAACAAAAATCATGTCAACAGATATAACAACACAACAACCAAAAATCAGAATAGACAATACCGAGATAGAATGTGTGGATAAATTTGAATACTTAGGAGCAAACATCAACGGTGCAGGAGACTGCATGGCAGAAATAAGGAAGAGATTGGCAATGGCATATTGCAAAATAACACGGCTGAAAAACATATGGAAAAACAACAAAATAGAAACGAAAGTGCTAATGTTACGAACTTTTATTTTTCCGGTTGCAACATACGGCTGTGAAACATGGACTCTAAGTAAAACAGCGGCAAAGAAGATCAACGCCTTCGAGCTGAAATGCTACAGGAAGATACTTAGAATATCATGGAAGGATAAAATCAGAAACTCAGATATAAACACACTGAATATTCCAGAGTGTTTGTTACTAAACACAATAACAAAAAGAAAACTACGCCTGTTTGGTCATATAAAGAGACACAACTGTTTAGAAAGACAAATAATGGAGGGAAGAGTACCTGGGTAGAGGAGAATGGGCAGACCAAGAAGACGATGGACTGACGACATTAAAGATAACATGAATACATCGCTAGAAAATGCGAGCCACATCGCCCAAGACAGAGAGGGGTTCAGAGAGTTCATTGGGAAGACAACGTTCTGGAAGGAATACGTTACATGACACAACACAACGTTGGCATAATAATGGTTTTGAATAGTGTTATTTTGGTGTTTAAATCTAGATTTTCGTTTCTGACGATTGGTGCCATTTGCCCTAGGGCAAATTATTTGCCACATCTAATGTGTATTTCTTTGCTACTCTTGCCGTCTGCTGCATATCAAGACATAACATTTTTTCAATTGTTGGTTCCCAATGACAGTAGTATTATACGAGCAAAATGATTCGTGTTTCGGTTACGTCGTTGGTTCCGTCAAAGTCAACGGAATACCCAACAATGGAGCAACGGAACACCCAAGGTGAAGGGGCTGTAATGGAAAATGGTTAAATCTGTCATTGGTAAAAGAATAATCGTCCCATCTGTATGCGGGGTAGACAGATATGTGCCTATTGTAAGGTATAACAAGGTCATTAATAGACATTGATACGAGGTAGAAACAACCTTATACAAACATGATTGAGTGGTTAACCGGGTGTGCGAAAACGATTTTTTGTGCAAAAGTTCTAAAGTATTTGAATGAATTGGTAGACCCTTTCCCCCAAAAAAAATATCTGGTGTTATGGTGAATGGCAGTCCATGTATGAGACCATGTTATGTACTCAATTTATTGAAGGGTTACTTACCAGACGTAGAACAATGGAATAGTAATAAGTAAAGGATGTTGGTAATTGATTATTTCATGAGTAAAACGGAGAATCGCATTACTAAACTGTTCACTAAAGGGAGTCATCATCGGAATCTGAGTGTATTATATATTTTACAGAATCTGCTTTGGAAAAATATAGAACAGAGAACCATTAGGTTCAATCAACACTACATTGTGATTTTCAAAAATCGACATGACGGTTTGCAGATTATGCATTTGGCCAAACAAATGTACCCCAATCGGTATAGTTATGTTTAAGAAAGCTTTAAAGGTGCAACATCAAACGTGCATGGTTATTTATTGGTAGATCTCAGACAGGCAACGCCTGATAATTTGAGATTACAGAGTCATATATTTTCTGATGAGAATCAATTAGTGTACGTGCAAAATAAAAGTGTCTGATGCTGTGAAACTACATGGGCCAATGTTAAAAGTCATGTATCGGGCGAAACCATCTGTAGTGAAGAGTATAATAAAAACACTATCACCGGAACTCATGCGCACCCTATATGAACGCTTCCACAATATCTTATAAGGGAATATTCGATTTACCAAGCATCAGATGAAACTACTGTATCGTCACAAGACTAATCTCAAAGTGCTCGCTTTGATTATGTACGCTTCCAAAAAGACTACAGTGAAAGACGGAAACATATTCTTCAACAAGGCGGTTCCATATGCCATTACTTAAATGGCATGAGTGTGTTGAGTAGTATCTTGGGTGTATAAACACTATTGCCTGCCATGTATATTGTAACGGGCTAAAGATGATGTTTTTGGAGGTGACATTGGTTGTCCCATCGCACAAAAAGTCAACGTAACCAAAAAGCAATGTTGGTCAGATGTGCAGGGCCCAGAATAAACATATATCACACTCAAGCTATAAACAGTGAACAGTGACACAAGGCACTCTGTTCTTCAAATTACATCCTGCTAATCTGTATAACGAAGACTTTCTCAAGTGATCGTTCTGTTAATATTCAATGAAGAAATGTTATATTTCTCTCAAGTGATCATTCTGCTAATATTCAGTGAAGAAATTATAGACTTCTCACAAGTGATCATTCTGTTAATATTTTTCAAAGATATGAAAAGTGTTTGATTTCACCTTCAATTTGAATATTTTATTAATACCTCATGGAAAAATCAATTTTTAATAACTGCTACAGGTACTTACCTATTGAAATCTCAGGTTTACTACTGGCAGGACTTCCAGGTACAAATCCTTTGACAATAACATTTGCATTGTGATTATTGTCAAAAGAGTCAAAATCATCCTTGTGAGCTGGAATAATGCCTAACATTTGCTCACACAAGGTTAGACCAGAAGTCTTTCCTTCATTCTCAAAAGTGTTTTTCTTTGAAGAATTTAACTGAATATCAATATACACAGATTTATATCCATAGTTTAATCTGTGGCCAAAATTGGTTCTAATTGAGTTTAAATGCTTGGGTTTACCACAGCTCCTAACATTGCTTCTGAATGATGTTTTATCATTGTCACACTTGTTGCTGCTTAAACTGTTGAAGCTTAATTCAGATTTGTTAGACTTAGATGAAATACTACTAGCTTTACTTGATCTAAATTCTGACGTTCTCAGACACACACCATCATCATCCTCCAGAAATGAAAGCAGGCTTGTGTTCACTTTACTTTTACGTGAGAATGGTTGATTAAGACTTTCAGATTTAACCAATGGTATGGTAAAGTTTTTATCTAATTTATGTACAGATGGTGAACATTGTAAGAATGACTTTTCAGGTCCCTTCGATGAAATGTTATTGATTATGCTGCCATTAATAAAATCATCAACTTTCTTTACATTGTTTTTATGCTGGTTCCGTAATTTAGAATCACTGCAAGTGTGATGCTCTGGAGCACTTAAATCTTGATCTGATGAGTAGCCTGTGTCTTCGCTGTTACAACTATGACTTAAAGGAAGGCTATTAATTGAGCTTCCATCACTATTATGTAAGCATCCCAGCCTATTCTCTATATCAGCTGGAAACTCCAAATAGAAGATATCACCAGCGTCGTCTCTGGAAATCATCCATGGTGGAGATCGTTTGGTATTTAAAGATCTTGCAATAGAACTGTAGAAAAATCGAAACATAATACAAATGTATCAAGCTTTTTAAGTTTAATAACAATATAAACTGTACTGTGGTAGTTATTTCAAATAAAAAAAATTAAACGACTTGCAAGATAACAGTGAACGATATAGTATTAAATCAATTATAACAATTCAGGTATTTAGGTACAACGATAACATCTGATGGAAGATTTGAGTATCTTCCATCAGTAAGAAATAAGAAGCAGAGTAGGGCATGCAGAAATAGGAAAAATATATTGTGTAATATGACCTGAGAAAGTGAGCACTGCTTTCTACATTACTTCTATACTAACATATGAATGCGAGTCTTGGACAATAACAAACAGGATAGTTGGAAATTAGAGGCACCATAGATGTGGTTCTATAGAAGAATGCTGAGAATACCATGGACTGCCAGAAAAACTAATATGGAGGTGTTAAAAGAGTAAAATGCGAGACGGAGCTTAATCAATTGTCTATTGTCTTTTCCCAGGTGGATTGTTATCTACTCTTGCCGTTAAGCGTACAGGTGATTGGAGCTCAAGCTTGCGTTCTAAAGCCAGATGTGTAGCCTCGGCTGTGCTATGAATGTCTGTTCAGGATGTCCCTGGCGTTTTCTATCAATCTTTTCCGTGGTCTTCCTCTGGCTTTGTACCCTGATCTCATGTGGTTATATTGCTTGAGAAGAATTCAAGTCAAGCATGCACGTAAGAGAAGACAACAAATAGCAATATATTTCTACAACTTTAAGATGGAAACGATGGACTTATATCGGAGATGTACTTGGAATGAATTAAGACAGACTACCAATACAAGCATTAAAATGGGTACCAGATGGCAAAAGAAAAAGAGAATGGCCAAGAGAGACTTTTCGCAAAACAACAATCAAAGAGGGTATGACTATGGGTCTCAAAAACAAACATACATGAATTACACACAGTAGCATTACATCGCTTGAACCAGAGAGCTCCGGTTTCGGCCCTATGCAGAGTGTTCGGCGCTGGAGAAACATAGATAGAATGTTTTCTTCACCTTGAACACAATTATAAACACACAAAAATAAATATCAAACCTACAAAATATAACCACAGAAAATATAACCCTGTATGGGCAACTTGTAGTGATGCATTCTCATATTGTCGCCAAACCACTTGATCCGCTGCCATTTTATGTACTAATGGATCAATGCTATACCACAAAAATCCGCAAAATATTTTCACCACTATCAATCGACAGTGTTGCAGCTGAAGTCTCGACTTCTAGTTCAGAATAGGGTCACTGTCTTCTTACCAGGTATGTTGTAATAGGCGACTGAGGAAAGTTAGGGATAGGCTGACAACCTGTCACCTGTGAATAAATATGCATTCCCATTGCATGCTTTGTCTCAATATCTGACTACTTTTGTCTTCCATACAATTATCTCCATAGATGACAAAGAGATTCATTCCAGTAAACATTGCACCTTTGTCTATTTGTAGCAGACTTCTAGACCCCATGCAGGACTATGCTGTGCTGTGATACAGAGAGGCGGCCGCATCAAGCGGCAACAATATAAATACATTGTAGAGGACGGCATTTCGAATAAAAAACTATTTAAGGACGGTGCGGCATCTCGAAGAATTGGAACATACTGAGAAAATCTACCGCACTGTCTTAGTCGGAGTGAATGCTAGGTGTGCATCTCTGAGGATGGGTCAACAAATCTGACAGAATAATGATGAAATAGCTGGCCCTGACCTATGTTCTGTCCTCCTGGAAGGATGGGATAATCCTGGGATGCTAGCACACTGGAATGTCTTACTTTGGGGACTAACCATGCATCTATAAATTTCCTAACACAACCATGCCTTTTAGACAAACGTGTACGAGTCCAGGTGTCATCTCGGTTACTCAACTGAGAGCCTGTATTTCGATGGGAAGGCTATGAGCTGTCAAGAGCTATCTACTCACAGCTAGAGAGATTACTTCATCACCATCATCAATATCAAATTATCACTTTAGTGGTATGCACATGTAGTACGGGCCCCCTATTATACATTAATTACCACAAATTACGATAACTGTAGAGCACATTTCAAGAAAACAATGTTTTAAATATTTTAAAAGTTTCAATTAAAAATAATTCTTTTCTCCATAGTTTAACCACGTTGAAAAATTATGAATTATAATAAATTATGAAAAAGTTCTGAATTATATAATCTAGATTTCTCTTCTTCAGTATTCATTCTCAAATTCATCTGGATCTCTCTTGTAGCAGGACAATGGTCCTATTAGATTTCAAGTATGATGCAACCCAGAGAAAAGAAATGCGCTGTGTCGCAATTGTATTTGCGCCAATGAACCGACACATCCGTATTTGGAGGAAATCTAGATTCAATAAGGCTTAACCCAGTCTCAGCATAACTAACCACACAGTAACAATTATTTGAATGCTAAAATAGAAAGCATTTAATGAAGTTCAAAATCCATGTCCTTAACACCGTTCACACAATGTCACTAATGAGACTGATCATTGGTCAATGTCGTATACTTTTATTCGCTAGCCAATGAGAAGAACGAGAAAGGTGGCATCAGAAAAGAAAAATGACGTTTTGGGTTCACGCGAAGAATTATTTTAGAAAAAGATTTCGATGAATGGCTAAGCAGAAACAGGATACTGGGTTTATTTGAAAATGTGTGACAATAACTACTTTTATTGCTATGGACAGCTTGAGATCATTACGTCTGGTTCTACTGGCGACGTGGTATTCCTGTGTTCGACACCGTGAACAATACAAGACTTGTCGGTTAAACTAAGATTCATCATTCTAAAGTGATACATTTGACTTTTATTGTGATTTGCTTGAGCTGTCGACACAAAGTAGACACAAAGTGACCAATGAAATCACATAAAAAGTCAAATACTTCACTTTAGAAGAATGAATCACCTTTAACCAGCAAGACTATATAAATAACGAAATTAAAGGCAAATTGAATTGCCAAGTTTTTAGTTAATTGCTCAGTTTTTGTCAAAGTTAAAATTAGATATTTCAAATAGGAAGCTTAGTTTTCTTATCAATATTACTATAATGGAAAAAGTGCATGATGTCACCAATAACTCGAGAATCCAATTTAGCAAGGTAGGTCTATACTGTGAGTCAATGTCCTTGATGGTTTAGCAAAAGCTGACAAAAAAATAGATAAGATGACCTTCGAGTGTTTCACAGTAGCATTTGTGTTTTCGCCGAAATTTTCTTTAAGTTGATTCTCTGAACCAAAATAACCAAATAAAAAAGTGGGGATACGGCGTATTCCTGCGCACACCAATACAAAAGCCCTGTGCATACATACATACATATATACATACATATATCACACTAATATACAGCTATGAGTGTATGTATACATAATTGTATATATATATATATATATATATATATGTCTTTGCCAAACAATATCGAATTATTGGTAGACATTCTAACCGGATATATAAATTGAATGGACAGACATGCCACTGTGAGACATAACATAAATCAGGTAGTCAGATAGAAATGTAGGGACATACATAATTAAAAGACAGTCATATATTCAGAAACAAATACAGACTGGCAACTAGTGTCATTCAGGTTCAACGAACTATACAGAACATCTGGGGTTTTGACAATACAAACAAGAAGTACACTATATAGGGCAAAAAGTACATCTGTGATTTTTTTCTGTCCTCGTATCGTGGCCTAGTTTACTCTCAAATATAACAGTGGTCTGTAACAACATATTCTCACCAGGTCTGCATGTCCTCTGTACTAGTAAGAATGTTGGTATTATACACAATTAATTAAGAGTCAATAGAAAGACTCTCAAGAAGGAAGGGGAACGAGGGTGAGACTAGAGTCCACAGAAGAAAATTAAAACGTTTAGTTTGTATATATTCCCTTCAGCGTGTTTAACATCGTCTTCTCTATTTTTTTTCTCCCCCCTCCCCCCATCCCCATGTAACGTGTCCATTGTGGACGTTGTCATCGATGTCATTCTTCGTTTCTGTTTAAGCTATCATGCTTCTTCCAGTTTCATAATTTGTGCGTATTTTCAGCCGAAGACGGATGAGTCGCGCCATTGGCGCAAATAAAACGGCGACACAACGCGTTTCAATTCTCTTTATTACATCCAGTTGGGAATCTAGCAGGACCATTGTACTGCTACAAGAGAGATACAACGGGAGTTTGAGAGTGAACA
Source organism: Meghimatium bilineatum (assembly GCA_034231615.1). NCBI lineage: Eukaryota > Metazoa > Mollusca > Gastropoda > Stylommatophora > Philomycidae > Meghimatium > Meghimatium bilineatum. The sequence continues at coordinate 23,649,623 of CM067312.1, forward strand.
ATAAAGAAGTTAGTTAGTATATTCAGTTTTCAATAGTCTGTGTGAGAGCTGTACATTCGTCTTCAGAAGGGTGGGGATAAAAACTTTCGTTACTGTATGTTTTTCTTTGAAGGAGTGCAGGGAGGCTTTCTATGGGCTGTGGAAATAAAGGCCGCTTTGCCATAGCAGACGCTGCGACTTGTACAGGAAGGATTTTGATTGTACCCCCGACAGAAAAAATCCTGTCCCAGCCGTGGATTTTTCCAAACATTCTTTCGGATGTACAATCAAAATCCTTCCTGTACCTATCGCGACGTCTGCTATCACAAAGTTGTTTCTTTTTGTGTGTCTGGAGTTTGTACTCCCGTTACTATACTTTCTAACCCATTGTGTCTTATTATGTGTCCAAAATATGTTAACTTGTGTTTTTTCAAGACTAAATTTACCTTTTAAGAAGTCCTCTGTGGATCTCGCTGTCTATATATTCCTAATCTACAACATCAAGGAATGGACAAAACAAGATATTTCCACACTCATCCGCATCACTGAGGATAGAAATCGCTGGAGGACTGTGTGCTGAACAGGGCCGCCCCAAACAATTGCGGAACCCTATGCGAAACGGATTGCGCGGTGACCAGTCTGGGTAGGGAAGAGGATAATAAAATAAATTTTAATATGAATTTATTGGCCTATGAAAGTGCGGGGCCCACTGCGGCCGCATAGGTTGCAATGGCCTAAGACCGTCCCTGGTGCTGAAGCATCCAATGTGGTACCCCTACGACCCTGAAAGGTTACGGGCTTATTGATTGATTGATATTCTTAATACCTTTTTCTGGCATTTAATTTCAAATGCTGATATGTTCTTTTACATTATAATGTCATTGCCCATTTTTCATAACATTATGTCACCTCCAATAAAATGTAACTTCTTAATTAAGTTGTATATTTATTTTCCAGTGTATTCATTGCCTTACATTTTTGACATATTCAAGTATGCCCACTATATACTTATACAGTCTTTTATCTTTGTTAAAATATGTGGTTTATGCATTTGTTCGTTTGTTGTCTGCATGTTGTTACAAACGTACTGTTGTTAGACATGTGGGTACTGTTTGGGCTTTTACAGCTCAGTCTCTAGTGATGAGAAGAGGGGGTGCAATCGATGTGACTACAAGCAGCATGACTATGGAGATTATGGCAGTGACTAGGGTCTTGAACTGAATGAGTACACAGAGGACAACTCATGTCTGTATCCTTAGTGAGTCGATGAGCATGGTCAGAAAAATATTTATTGGTTACATCCGAGAACAGTGGAATGAGGCAATCAAGAGATCAAAGTTGGAAAGTGTTACATTAATTTTCGTGCCTGTGCAAGTGGCTGTTCGATGCAACAGAAACGCGGATTGGCTAGTTTGAAATGCTTCTGTCACTGGCGGTAGGGCAATGAATCATGAGGAAATTTTGAATTCCATACGAGAAACAACACGTGCTAATGGAATTATTGCTATGATAATTTCTTTTCCATGTCCAGAATAAAGGAACTGAGATTGAAATGCGGCGTTGCCAGAAACAGACATTACTGTAGACTTAGGAGAACGTTTGTCAACCTACAACATACTGGAACTGTTAGTCATCGTGTTATGGTTGGTGGATACACTTAAGGTGAGATCTGGTCACCTTTGGAGATATCTGGAATGTAATGATGATGATGATCCGACGACTAACTAACTGTATGCATGTTGGTCTCACCGTACCCACATTATCTGCTATCCGTCTAGTTATTATTCTATTTGATGCTCACGTGTAACTATTTCATATACTCGTAACTTATCAAATCTGTAGATGAGAGATGGGTTATGAGTATCAAAGCTCTTTATTTAGAAAGATATAACATGACATGTATTACTAAGAAGCAAGCAAAACATCAAGTGAATCTCTTTCTCCCATGATGTAATACACTAGAAAGTCATTAAGACCCCACTAGAATACGCAGTTAGCTTTTTTAATACCCTAGAAAGTCATTAAAACCCCACTAGAATGAGAAGTTCGCATTTTTTAATACCCTAGAAATTCATTAAAACCCCACAAGAATGAGTAGTTAGCTTTTTCTTTATACTCTAGAACGTCATTAAAACCCCACAAGAATGAGTAGTTAGCTTTATTTTACAGTAAAATTGTCCTAACTCCTTTCGGAAGACGTATCTTGTTTGGTCCCTATGCTTTTGCCTAAGTTCGGACCCGCATAATCTGTTTGTCTTACTATCTGTCTCCATACTAAGTTAAAGTGTGCACTTAGATCCACCCGCTCAAATATTCCCACAAAGATTATTATATGAGACCGTGAAGATTAGTGCCCGATTTCTTCAAAAGTACAATAATCGTAGCAGATGTTCAGAGTAAAATTATTGTTAGACATCTTCCCTGTATGATCATTGTTAGAAATGTTCACATTAGAATCGTTACAAGAGATGTTCAGTTACTTTAAGTGTTATTCTCAGTAAGATTATCGTAGGTATTTAAATAAAACACAAAGTATTGAAGTTATACAGTTCACAAAACAAATTGACACGAAGAATCAGTAAGAATCATGAACTCATTTAACTAAAAGAAATGTTAATTGCATGTCTAGACACGAACATGAAGATGGCGCCTTCAAGTTATAGTATGGTACCTCTCAACCGCAGATGACGTTCACTGTCGCTATATCAGAACCATAAAAATAAGAAAGGTTGCAGTTCACGTAATCCTGTCACCAAAGGCTTAGAATATTTTCTTTTAAATTCCATCGCCACATTAAACAATTAACCTCCAACCCACCATCAATAAGAAAAGTCACCGCAAGACACTGATCTACTTTAAGGTTATTAAAAATAATTGCATATTTGTGTGTGATTTACGTATTGCATATTTTTATGTGATTTATTCATTGCACATTTGTGTGTGTGTTTTATTCATTGTATATTTTTGCATGATTTAATCATTGCACATTTTCATGTGATTTATTCATTGCATATTTGTGCGTGTGTTTCTTTTTAATTCATCGCATATTTTTGTATGATTTACTTATTGCATATTTTTGTATGATTTTCCCATTGCATATTTTTGTGTGATTTTTTCATCGCATATTTGAAACATTTATTCATGTAACATCGAATGACTTTATTCAAGTATCCAGTACTTAAGCTTAACAATTGCCTCACTAGTTTCCTTCAGTAGAGTCAAGTTACATCAAAGTATTATGTTGTAACAGTGAATGTGCTTTTGTCTCTGCACTGGATTTAGTTTTCCCGTGTGAGCGTTAATAATCAGATTATTTTCTTTGAATGTATAGAACATACAGTTTCATTTGTTCGGACTGGAAATGGTAATCCTCAAAATAGTATGTACAGCTGAAAGTTCGCCTTGATTTTGTATTCAATCATTCCTTCGTAATCACAATATGTCCTTTAAAATTTGTTCGGTAATTTGAAAGACCAGATTCTTATTTAGGAAATCCTAAATCTTTTCTCCCTTAGAACAAGCACGATGTGTGAATGCATAATGAACATTGAATGCACGTCATGCACACTAAAAAAAGTTGCATATATGTAAGCACGAGTATTGTTACATAAATAATTCTAATCTGTGGGTACCGCAGTAGTTATTGAAGTGATATTCTAACACGACGGCCCAGAATCGACTCTCAGTTGAGGAAGATTCGCTTACAAATGTAACGGCTAGGACTGACACAGTCTAGGGAAATTGACACTAGAAAAAAATTATTTTGAAAAATGGTTTGCATAATGTTGACTACATCACCCTAAAAAATAGTCGAACATTACAGACATAGGACCGTGTTCTAGGACACGTGGTATGAAAATTTACTTTTCTTTTCTACAATATATGAGTTATAACGGTTTTACGACAGAAAGTATTTAGCTCTGTGGCTTAGAGTTACAGACCGAGTTTCGAACGGTTAAAGGTACTTTGTTTCAATTTCTGACGCAGGAAATTGAGCAATCAGACCTTTCATAAAACGATATAATATTGAAAATAAAATGTGCTTAGAAAATGGTTACATCCACAAATGTCGAGTTGATAAAAGTCCTGAATATGCTATGTTTACGACCTTTAAAACAGGAACATCTTATCATTAATGAATGATTTACAAAGCTTATACCTTATATTTTCATGTATGGTGGACATATACAAAGAGTACTAGTTATACCTTATATATTCATGTATAGTGGACATATACAAAGAGTACTAGTTATACCTTATATATTCATGTATAGTGGACATATACAAAGAGTACTAGTTATACCTTATATATTCATGTATAGTGTACTATGAAAAACGTACTCGATGCCTTTTCTGACGCCGGCCGTAAGTTTGGGCTAATAATCAATAAAATAAACACACAAATGATGATACAGGCTGTCATCAAGAAGCCGCAAATTATCATCGATGGTATATGCAGAAGCCCTTTGAAAGTGTGCATGTGTGAGGTGCGGGGTGGGGTGTTGGGTGATCTTGGCACCTTAGGAAATCATAACATGACTTTTATAATAAGGACTGTAGCCAAAGCCAAAAAGTGGGTAAACCACATTATCCTATGTAAAATATCTTGGTCAGTTGAGGTGAAAAAGAGATTTCTTAGAAGTTATATAGTATCAATTCTGATGTATGGAAGTGAATCTTGGACGCTCAGCAGAACAATGAAGAGTTATATTTAGGGAACAGAGACGTGAATTTATAGAAGAATGTTGAGAACACCGTGGATAGATAAAAAGCGTAATGAAGATATTCTGAAAAATGTCATTCAAAAAGAGAGCTGCTTACCCACATCAGAAAGAGATAGTTCCCATTTTTTGACACATCATGAGAAGAAGAAAGATTGAACGCATTGTAACAACAGGCAAGTTGAAGAGCAAGAGAGGTAGGGGAAGACGAAGAGAGATAATGTTTCACAAACTAGCATGTCATGGCAGAACATCGGTATCAGAAATGATTGACAGTACACGAAATAGAAGACTTCGGAAAGACATGACAACCAACGCCACATGACATGAACCATAAGAAGAAAAGGAGTGTAATTGTACGGACTCTGTTCAGTAGCATGTTTTCCTGGCCGTTTTTTTCTTCTTCTTCTTCTGCGTTCGTTCTCAAACTCCTGCAGATTAGCAGGATATAGTCCGGAGAACGGAATGCGTTGTGTCATGGTTTACAGCATTGCTGTGATATCTGCGCCTTTCGGCCTGACACATCCGACTTCAGCCTGGCTTTGGGTATCTGACCCTATATGGGATGGGACAGCCAACTCCATCCCATAATCTCCTTAGTCGCCTTTTACGACATGCGTGGATGGTAAACAGTGTTGCTATTCTAAGCTCCTCTTTCAAGCCCCGGTAACACACAGCCGGTTTTTTTTTATTTTTCAGAGACTGGAAAGTGCGAATAGACATCTTAAACAATGTGTAAAGAACGTTGTGGAAAGATTACTATTAAATAGATTGTCATTGCTTTCTGATCCGTTTGGATTCCAATCTCCCTACAGATGAAATCGTGTGAGGAGTCTTGACCGTGTTAGATGCAATCGCTATCCCTTAGCCCACATATACCGGACATGCCCAAAAATGTACTCATATACTCTTGTAAAACCGATAAAGAAGAAATCTTCTTCTTCTTTCTTCTTCAGCGTTCATTCTCAAACTCCCACTGAATATCTCTTGTAGCAGGACCATGGTCCTATTAGATTTCAAGAAGGATGTAGTCCAGAGAATGGAAATGCGTTGTGTCGCCGTTTTATTTGTGCCAATGGCCCGACACATCCGTCTTCGGTGGGATAAAGAAGAAATTAAATAATTTACCATATTAAAATTAGTCTTAAAACTAGTTTGAATCGGTTTCATCCTTGTACGTACATCACAGTCATAGCTAATTGGGCGCTTCACCTTGGCGAGTGGCAGCATCGATGACATATGCAGCAGTTTAGACATTGGTTTAAATTGGTTTAAATTGGTTTTAGACATTTTTTTTAATTCCGAAAAGACTAGTGACTATTTCAACTTTGATGCTTGACGGAAATTGAATCCCTGTTTATACGTTGCACACAGCACGATGCAGTACGGAGTGAAGACGGTAGGCACTCCACGACGGAGTGGAGACGGCAAGCAGGGATTTGGACTTGGGTCGATTATGTCTATCTCGTACGAATTCTTCCGCTGATGGTAAATTTGTCTACTATAGTTAGAAGATCCACTTTCCAAAATTGTCCATTACAGTCCATATTTCATCTTTCACTTGATGCTGTCAGAATTCTCAAGTTTTTTCATTTACACTTACTTGCTAACTAATGCAGCCCCTCATATTTTGCCATGATATATCGAAGACATCCGGGAAATACCCCATTTTATCCTGTCATCATTCTCCTTTAATTTCCAGCTGCAGCAATTTCATCAGGAATTGAAGCTGAAAGTGAGATAAAGACAGCTTAAATTGTAGAAAAGGCATGTATACCCACATACCTTCTGTCAACGTTGAATATAGAATGGACTCATAAACTTTATATATCAACCAACGTTGTCTGTAGAATCGGCTTCCGAACTCTATTTTTCAACAAACTAGAGTGTAAAGTGGGCATCAAAATTTAAACCAACGTTGAATGTAGAATAAGTATCTAAATTTTAACCAACGTTGAATGTAGAATGGCCATCTAAATTTTAACCAACTTTGAATGTAGAATGGACATCTAAATTTCAACCAACGTAGAATATAGAATCGGTATCTAAACTACATTTTCAACCAATGTTGATTATAGAATTATTGATTATAGATTATATAATCAACGTCTAAACTCTATATTTCAACTAATGTAGAATGTGCGTGCTCTCATATGTGTATGTATACGCGACATGACATTACTGAAGAGGAATTGAAATTTTCAATCACTGCGAGAAGAATTCAAGTGTCGTGATAACTTAAGTCAGACAGAGTTTCAAGATATTGGAATTACCATTCTTCATTCCAGAACTATTGCTATCTGACCAGGTTCAAGAGATTGCAATGTCTTATTAGATAAAACTTACTAGGGCACAAATGGCATTTGTCAGAGGTAAATATAGTAAATTCAACACGTGCAATATAGCATGAGGTAAATAAATGATAGAGTACAGAGTTGTGGATATGACTGCTAACGAGGGAAGTGGTCCGAAGAAAAATTTCCACTTTATTTTGGGAGACCTAATTTAGAGAACCACTTTATTTTCAATGTTCTATCATAAAGAGAAGTTTTGTAGTGTTTGAAATTGTATTGTATTTTCGTACAAAATGGATAGAAGGGTTTGGGGGGGGGGAGTTGTACGCTTTACTTACGGGTTTACCATTATCTTATCTACCACTTACGACCAGTGGTTACATCCAAGTTGTTATATTTTAATCGTCTCAGTTGTAACTCGAATTCAACACCCAGATTGGGGTGCAAAGGGAACGCATTGCTCTAGGCGGACCCAGGTTTAGCAGATAACCAAGATCTCAAATGTACCTCCTCGCGGTGCACCCTGGAAACAGAAATACAGCAGCTCGAGCTGATTCTGGCCAAATTATTTGGGGATCGTGTCCGAGAATGTGGAGGTAGCAGATGGAAAGAGATTTGACTGCATACGAGACAGACCACCAGCATCACCACATAAAGGGACACTGTCGACATACAGTGAAGCTAGTCAGTCCAGTCCGAACATTGGAGGGGCGGCCAATGTAAAATGCACGTAAAGGTAGATGCATGGCGAGAGACAAATAGATTTCGTACTGAGTACAATGAAACAATGAAAGGACAGAACAGCGCTAGAGGGCAGCGAGAACTGCAAATAGAAAGTGAAAAGTCCCTAGGAAAGGGGAACTACAAGCTCCGTCAGCTCGAGTGGAGCTTCTAGTTACCTGTGCTCCTTACAGACAGAGACCCAGATCCAATCATTGGCGTTCGGAAAAGCAAGCAGTCCTAACCCAACTCTAATGTCAAGCCTTCCTAAACCGGAAATATGCTCGCGACGAGAAAGGGTCCCGTACCCGATGGGCTTAGGCAAGAAAGGGACAACGATGACAGTCCTGACCCAACTCTACTGTCAAGTTTTCCTATACCGGAAATACACTTGCAGAGAGAAAGGGTTCCGTACCCGATGGCTCAGGCACAAAAGAGACAACGATTATAGCCCTCGCCCAACTCTAATGTCAGGTTTTCCTATACCGGAAATACACTTGCAGAGAGAAAGGGTTCAGTATCTGATGGGCTCAGGCGCTATTGTGACAAGGTCGCTCAGCTCGAGAACGCCTTGCTCTCAAACGCGTGGTGTGAGACTCGAACTTGGACAAGGGGTACACGATGTCTGTGAATGACACCTCGGCTAAGAGGGCGAAAGAGCCAGGGTCCAACTCTTCCGATGAGTTCTTCCCCTTAAGGAACCAGACTCACGGATGAGAAACGGTTCAGTACCTGATGGGCACAAGCACAGTACGTACAATTACACGAGGCAAGTTCATAGACAGTGGAACACCTCGTGCAAGACAGACGAGAGCAAAAATCGTCTGGGCGAAGTGTCACCACATACACGCATGCCTAGAGACAGATATTGTGGCTGTCACAGGCTAGGGTAGCCCACCCGAATTGTCAAGGCATGCCGAAATCGGATGTGCTATGCCTACAAGGCGCATAACGGTGGCACAACGTAATCACACTCCTGGCGGAAACTGCCCGGATATCCGTGCTGGTTACAATGGAGCGAACGCAAAACAAACAAAACACCCAGATTGCAGTATTAATTCCCCAGGTAATTGCGAACCTACATGCTTTATCATAATATGTCTATTTCGATGTGATATGGTAAGCTCCACTCACATGGACGGAATTCCGTATACAGATTGGTTATCTGATCCGTAAATGTATCAGGGAACGAATCCCAATCTACTGTGATTGCTAAGTTGTAAGCAATTGAACTAATCCAACACTTTTAAAGGTATGAATTTTCACAGTATGTAGGCCGCATTTCTAATTTATGTAATCAAAGGACGGATTACATTATATCGCTCTTTGGAATACACAATCTAGACGGAACAATTGATTTTAAAAATCTGGGACAGAACAGTTGAACGTGGAAATAACAGAAAAATAACACGAATTTACAGAGTAAGATCAAAGACTAACGACTAATGAAATTGAGATATTGTAGAGAGCAAGCACACATGTAAATTCTAAAAACGTGGGAAGCTAAAAGTGATAAAGGATCGTACAATAGTTTCTCCTTCTGATGCAAGTCTTTGAAATGCCCCCCCCCCCTCTAAATGGCTATTCTTCGTAATGTCAAGGACATAAGGAATTAAACAGAATGTCATTCCTCATGAAGCTCTCCCTATTGTATAGATATATAGGTATAGTGTTTCTCGACATAGGGAGTCAAATAAAATGTCAGTCCTCATGAAGATCTCATAACCATAGGGGGCCAATGCAAGAGAGCAATGCGGCATCATTTTGAGGGGCACGAGCAATGGTCCCATTTTGTATTAAGAATATTTTCTAGTTTTCTTCTTCTTCTTCAGCATTCATTCTCAACCTCTCGCTGGATCTCTCTTTTAGCAGGATTATTATCCTACTAATTTTCCAGCAGGATGAAATCCAGAGAATGGAAATGCGTTGTGTCACCGTTTTATTTGCGTCAATGTCCTGACACATCCGTCTTCGGCGGAATTTGTTAGTTTTGAAAGGAATTATCTGAGTTTCCCATTATCCCTTATGGGGAAATTCACTTTGACATACACATGCTTTGGATTACAAGCACGTTTCAGAAACGACTTACACTCGCAATCCAAGGTTTTACTGTTTATGTATATATTAATATATATATATACAATAACACCATGTGACACATCGCACTGGAAAGATCGATAGAAACATGCTCATAGAAAGAGAGATATATATATATCCCATTCATCGACCCAACATATATGTATATATATATGTATTCATGTATATATATTATTTACATACGTACATAATATATATATATATATATATATATATATATATATATATATATATATATATATATATATATATATATATATATATATATATATATATAATATATATATATATATATATGTATTCATGTATATATATTATTTACATACGTACATATATATATATATATATTATATATATATATATATATATATATATATATATATATATATATATATATATATTATATATATATATATATATATATATATATATATATATATATATCTTCCCAGTGTGAGCTTTCCATGACATTCCTTAAAAGATACAATTCGTATGAAGTAGGCCCTATAAAATGTCGACCACATAAATATACTATATTTCTACCAATATATGCCTACTACAAAGATTATGGTTTGCCGAATCACAACTTTCCATACATAGGCCTACTCCAAAAGTTATCATTTGCCGAATAACAGCCTTCGTATATTCGATAGTAGAAGCTCTGATATAACCAAACTGACTAACGCCCCGTGGTTGAAAAAAAAAGCGTATCTAATATAAGAATATCTTCTTTTTTTAAAATCTTAATAATAAAGACACCATGTGACACACGCACTGGAAAGATCGAGAGAAACATGCATATAGAAAGAGATAGATATAGCCCATCCATTTCATCGATCCAAATATCAAATACAAATCGCCAGCGGGATAAATCACCAGTGACAAATAGCATGACGTCTAAAATCGATTAATCTCTACTTCGGCTCTTGACGTACTGGAATAAATTCCAAACGAACTGGAGGCTACAGAGGATGTGGTTTCTGAGAAGAATTATGAAAATACCATGGACAGCTAAGAAAACTAATGCAGATGTTCTCATTAATGCTGGCGTAAAAAAAAAACTCAATCATATCAAATATCAGGGGCAAACAGTCAAGGTTTCTAGGGCATGTGTTGAGAAGACACAACTTGAACACTTAATAACCACTGCAAAGACCAAGGGGAGAAAAGAAAGGGGACGACAGAGAAGTTGCTAGATGGACTAGTATTATAACACGCTAGAAGTTCACAAATCGAGCTTATTGACAACACAAGAGACAGAGAGTCGCGGGAAAAAAATGATCCCCTACGTCATTCGGCATGGCACTTGATTGATTGATTGTACTCGAATATCCACGCGCGGATGAACCCATATCTGACAAACAATCGGGTAATCGTAATCCACTTTTTATTTGATCCGATACCGTGGGAGGGCTCTCAATCGTCTTGTTACTGTAAAATAGACCACGCCACGAATTTAGTACGAGCTTGTTGTCTGTTCATAAATTCCTGTTCTATTTCTTCATCTTCTGTGTTCGTTCTCAAAATCCTGCAAATTAACCCGATGTAGTCCAACGAAATTCGGTGTGTCATGTTTTAAAGCTTGGCTGTTATATCTGCGCCTTTTTATCTGACACATTCAACTTCAGTATAGCTTCTGGATTACTTTGACACTCTCTGGGATGGGATAGCCAACTCCCACTTTAAAACCTCCTCAGTCGCCTCTTATGATATATATAGTAAGTCAAAGTTGTCGTATGATTTTCTTCTATTTCTGACTGATCCACGGCAAAACGTTTTTTTTTCACCTATATATTTCAAACTGTTAAAAATTATTTTTAAGTATCACGTTCATTTTTTTTTCATATGATGTTATGACGCCATTAAAATATGTTAGGTATTATGTAGGACACAGAAAAATTATGAACATCAGATGGCAAGACAAGATTCCAGATACCACTGTCCTTGATAGAGCTGGTATCCCCATCATTGACACGATCTTGATGCAGACACAGATTCGTTGGACAAGTCATTTGGTGCGTATGCCAGACCATCGTCTGCCAAAGATACTTCTCTATGGTGAGCTAGAGAAGGGTATACGATCTCAAGGTGCCAAAGGAAGCGCTACAAGGACTCGTTAAAGAACTCATTGAAAGCCTTTGAAATAGACCATGATACATGGGAAGAACTTGCACAAAATAGATCTACATGGCGTTCTAAAATAAAAAAGAGCGCATCATCTTGTAAAAAGAAGAGAAATGCAGCAGCTCAACAGCGGAGAGCAGCTAGAAAATCACGGATAGACCAGATCCGTCTACAGTCGTCATTCCATGTCCAAACTGTCCCAAGGACATTTACAGCTCGAATATGGCTCATTAGCCTTCTACGAACTCATAATCAAGGACATAACTAAAATTGAATTTTCAACAGTGGATGTAACAAATGGTCATCATCACTTGTGATGGACGAACAACATTAACAGGACACATAATTTTCCCTACATGACAAATTTGGTCAATTTATATACTGTTGTTCTATGTTTCATAAATAATGTGTGTCATATGATATTTTACAGTAATTGAATTGTGTTGTTTTTGTAGTCCATGTGCGCATCTGTGTTACCGTAGTGACCAGCGCTCGATTAACCTATAAGCATTTTAAGCATCTGTTTAGGACCCATGCCCCGAGGGGCCCCACAGCAAATGTGAGTGCTCCAAGAAAATATTTCACTTTTCCACTTTTCAGTTTACAAATTCGGAGATAAAAACAAGCTGTATCCAGATGTAAATAGTGATGAGTTTAAAAGAGTTTTAACACTATCATTATGAGATATTAACACATTATATTTTATTTATATCTGCTAGTTCACTCACAGATGGGTTTCATTTGTGTTTTAATGAAGAGATTATTCTGAGAGATAATTAATTTACCAATAATAATCGCACCATTGTATTTTATTACTTTCAGTTTATGTTAGTTTATATCAGGACCTTAGTCTTATTTGAGATATGCAGTAAATTGACTGTGTGGTCAAAAACGTAAATATTGAAGGGAAAAAAGGTCAAATAGCAATTTTACGTTGAACACTGCACATGGTCGACGTTCGGCTAAATGGTTTTTATGACGATAAGGACGAGACGAACAGACAAAGTTAAAAAAAAAAAATTACATGAAATCAATATAGTGGAAACATACAGATCTAGAAAACAAAACAAAAACAAAGAGATGCAAAAATAATGGAAACGTTATTATAGGACGAGAAATTACAGTAGGATGTACAAAGAAAATACAACATTAAAAAAAGTATTACTATTGTAAATAATGAGAATACATGGTGTTAGTTTAATGTGATGTGTGGCTGCTGTCTATAATAAGATTGAGATGCCCTAGCTCGTAGACAATGAGGCATTTGACTACCCCCCCCCCCCAGCTAAGAAAAAGAACACTTTAGTACTACGAATTAAGCCAAAAGATAGATAAACTTCCCCCCTTTTCCAACCCATAACGATATGTTACAAAAAGGCCATAACATTTCTTATCAATAAAGTTATTACGCACAAAAACAAGCAAATGAACTTTTTTTTAAAGATAAACTTCTTTCTCACTGAATAGGTGTACGTCCCTGGAGATGACAAAAGTATGTTAGAAAATAAGAACTACATGTAGACCAAGATGGAATTTGCTGTTGTGAAAACTGTGAGAAAACGTGAACTGAACAAAACAGTGTGAGGAGAGATGTGTAGTAGAGTGTGACGACAGAAGGGTGATATCATTGTTAATACCGGATCAGGGTCGTAGATAGTAAGGGGGGAGTTTATCTCCCTCTCTTAAAAAAGTCAATCGCCAATTTTCAGTGCAATTTCCTATTGTTTTCATTCGATTTTGATGACTTTTTAAAAAAAATAGTCGTTTACTCTGGGGAGAGAGAGAGAGAGAGAGAGAGAGAGAATGCACGCACCTTTTGGATAAGTTTCTAGTACTAACGGTCATGTTCTGATTACCTTAGAGGGGAGGTTTGAGCTACCACTCCCCCAAATCTAGGGATTGTGGCCGGATGTTAAAGGAAGTTTATACACATTATCGTAACACATGCGTGGTCAAGCGTTGGATAACTCCAAATGGTTGTAGACTTTCTGTGATTGTCTTCAGACAAAATGGTTGACGAGTTGACTTCTACATATATAAATGTCTTACTAGATTCATTTTAGAATGTAATCCAGGTAACACTGAATTGCCGTTTTATTTAAGCCAATAGCCTGATACCTCCGTTGTTTAACGGTATACCGATACATAGCAAGCTTACTCCTTCCTTTGTTCTGATTAGGTGCATCTTCCGAAAGATGCAGAAATCGCAGCCAAGCTATAAAATATGCCACAGTGCATTCCCTTCACATCCTGCCAACCTGTAAGAGCTTGAGAACGAAAACAGATAGAGGGAACGCTATATTCTTTTATTATATGATTATATATATATATATATATATATATATATATATATATAGGGTAATATGTTAGCTGCTTACAAGAAATGATCAATTCTTTGATTGATTCCTGGATTGTCGTCACTGATCTAATCGTCCTTCCTGTCTGTCCCGCCAAAAAACATTCCTAACGTGATACTCATACCCAGGAATCGGTAATATATCATGCGCAGTGAATACC